>CM049851.1:15504546-15982046 GCA_027422415.1 Schizothorax lantsangensis
CTGGAAATAGTGGAGGATGGGCGCAGAACGGTAACAAAACTCCGAGACATTTAGCTAGTCACACACAGTTGTATTGTGCAAACTACTTCATAGGGATGTTAGACAGCTATAGAAGAATTCATATGTTCACATTTATATATATATATATATATATATATATTTATATACAGTGGGTACGGAAAGTTTTCAGACCCCCTTAAATTTTTCACTCTTTGTTATATTGCAGCCATTTGCTAAAATCATTTAAGTTCATTTTTTTTCCTCATTAATGTACACACAGCACCCCATATTGACAGAAAAACACAGAATTGTTGACATTTTTGCAGATTTATTAAAAAAGAAAAACTGAAATATCACATGGTCCTAAGTATTCAGACCCTTTGCTCAGTATTTAGTAGAAGCACCCTTTTGATTTAATACAGCCATGAGTCTTTTTGGGAAAGATGCAACAAGTTTTTCACACCTGGATTTGGGGATCCTCTGCCATTCCTCCTTGCAGATCCTCTCCAGTTCTGTCAGGTTGGATGGTAAACGTTGGTGGACAGCCATTTTTAGGTCTCTCCAGAGATGCTCAATTGGGTTTAAGTCAGGGCTCTGGCTGGGCCATTCAAGAACAGTCACGGAGTTGTTGTGAAGTCACTCCTTCGTTATTTTAGCTGTGTGCTTAGGGTCATTGTCTTGTTGGAAGGTAAACCTTCGGCCCAGTCTGAGGTCCTGAGCACTCTGGAGAAGGTTTTCGTCCAGGATATCCCTGTACTTGGCCGCATTCATCTTTCCCTCAATTGCAACCAGTCGTCCTGTCCCTGCAGCTGAAAAACACCCCCACAGCATGATGCTGCCACCACCATGCTTCACTGTTGGGACTGTATTGGACAGGTGATGAGCAGTGCCTGGTTTTCTCCACACATACCGCTTAGAATTAAGGCCAAAAAGTTCTATCTTGGTCTCATCAGACCAGAGAATCCTTCAGGTGTTTTTTTAGCAAACTCCATGCGGGCTTTCATGTGTCTTGCACTGAGGAGAGGCTTCCGTCGGGCCACTCTGCCATAAAGCCCCGACTGGTGGAGGGCTGCAGTGATGGTTGACTTTCTACAACTTTCTCCCATCTCCCGAATGCATCTCTGGAGCTCAGCCACAGTGATCTTTGGGTTCTTCTTTACTTCTCTCACCAAGGCTCTTCTCCCCCGATAGCTCAGTTTGGCCGGACGGCCAGCTCTAGGAAGGGTTCTGGTCGTCCCAAACGTCTTCCATTTAAGGATTATGGAGGCCACTGTGCTCTTAGGAACCTTAAGTGCAGCAGAATTTTTTTTGTAACCTTGGCCAGATCTGTGCCTTGCCACAATTATGTCTCTGAGCTCTTCAGGCAGTTCCTTTGACCTCATGATTCTCATTTGCTCTGACATGCACTGTGAGCTGTAAGGTCTTATATAGACAGGTGTGTGGCTTTCCTAATCAAGTCCAATCAGTATAATCAAACACAGCTGGACTCAAATGAAGGTGTAGAACCATCTCAAGGATGATCAGAAGAAATGGACAGCACCTGAGTTAAATATGAGTGTCACAGCAAAGGGTCTGAATACTTAGGACCATGTGATATTTCAGTTTTTCTTTTTTTAATAAATCTGCAAAAATGTCAACAATTCTGTGTTTTTCTGTCAATATGGGGTGCTGTGTGTACATTGAGGAAAAAAAATTAACTTAAATGATTTTAGCAAATGGCTGCAATTCACACTGCGCTTAACCCCGGGTTATCATCGTTCTAAACACCGCTTTTAACCCCGGGTAAAGACACGTTTCACACCTGTAATTTGAAAGCGGTGTTAGCACCGCGTTTTACCCGGGGTTATGAAACCCTGCTCCGGAGCAGGGTTAGCACCGCATTTGTGGTGTTATCCCTGCATTGCGGTGCTAAGTTTGTTCAGTGTGAAACGAGCGGTGTTTGCTTGTTGCTGCTGGACGCTTGGCAACAGACAGCCAATCAGAAATTGAGCAGTGAGGCTCATGTCACGTCAGTAACAGGTAACGCGCGTCGTGTAAACTGCAGCAGGTGAGAAGAAATATCAAAAGACGGAAAGCGTGTGAACTGGAGTGAATAGGAGACGGTATTATTCTTACGCTATTGTACAAGTAAACACGTTAGTCTCTCAACACTTAAAATAAATTCAAAGAAATATTCACATACTTTGCTCCTTGTTTTCTTTCTTTTGTACTTTTGTCTTTGTTTTCTTGGCTTTATGCGTCTCATGAGGCCGTTCACGTGTCGCGCCTAAAAACGCATTTAAAACGCTAAGTGCGCCGCTTTCTCCTTCTTTCCAAAGCGCTCTGTAGTTTGCGCTCCCATGGCGTCTGCCGTTGCTAAGCAACCATGACCTGCGCTCTTCATGAAGACGCAGAAGTTTCTGCAAACGATAAATGGATTTCCAGCACTAAATCACTTGCAGTAGCTCTGCTACTAAATTTATTTAAAAATGGCTATTCCTGCCTGTACTGCTATGATCAGCTGTTCCTCAATCTTCGCTGATCTAAAGACATAAGCGGAGACATGTTTTTAATAACTGGCAAGACGCGGGAAAAGCCGTGTAAACAGATTGCCTGTTCCTCCAATCAGTGACAGTGACACCGCAAATATGCAAATAAGAACGTTAACCTGGGGTTTAGGAATGTACAGTGTGAAACGTCTGTTAATGAATACCCAGGGTTAACAGTTAACCCCAGGTATAGTATGAGCAGTGTGAAACCTGATTACAGATAACCCAGGATTCCACTTATCCGGGGTTTAGGATGACCCAGGGTTAACAATTTCAAGTGTGAAAAGCCCTAAAGAGTGAAAAATTTAAGGGGGTCTGAATACTTTCCGTACCCACTGTATTTATTTATTTATTTATAGATCTCTGCTTAAGTTTTGCTTCAGTTTGTTTTCTATTCTATTCCATCAGTTTAAATAGTTTGTTTTGATATTATACTATATTATGTTAGGCCTATATTATAAACCTAATAAATAAATGACCTTGTTTTTTAATGTAGTCTCTTGCTCATCAAGGCTGTATTTATTTCAAAAATACAGAAAAAAATGTGATATTGTGAAATATTATTGCAATTTCTAATATTGGTTTCCTATTTTAATACCTATACTTTAAAATATAATTTATTCCTGTGAAGCAAAGCTGAATTTTCAGCATCCATTACTCCAGTCTTCAGTGTCACATGATCCCTCAGAAATCATTCTGAAATGCTGAATTATTATCAGTGTTGCTGATCTAATATGATTATTTACAACAGTGAAACTGTTGTGCTGCTTAATATTTTTTTGGATCCTTTACTTTTTTAAAGTTACTTTTTTCTTTGATTAATAAAAAGTTAAAAAGAACAACATCTATTCAAAATAGAAATCTTTTCTAACAATATAAGTCTTTACTATCAATTGTATCCATGTAACATCCTTGCTGAATAAAGTTTCTTTAACTTAAAGTATCTTTAAAAAAAAAAAAAAAAAAAGCTGACCCCAAACGTTTGAATAGTGTATATTGTAACACAAAATCTCTATTTTGAATAAACACTGTTCTTTTTAACTTATTTTTTAAATATCACAGGTCCCAAAAAATACTAAGCAGTACAACTGTTTCCAACATTGATTATAAATCAGCATACTGGAATGATTTCTGAAGGATCATGTGACACTGAAGACTGGAGTAATGATGCTGAAAATTCAGCTTTGCTTCACAGTAATTAATTATATTTTAAAGTATATTAAAATAGAAAAAAAAATATTTTAAATTGCAATAATATTTCACAATATTATTTTGTGAAATAATATAGTTTTTTTAATCAAATAGATAGGCTACAGCCTTGATGAGCATAAGACACTTCTTTAAAAAAAACTTTACTGATCCAAAACTTTTGAACGGCAGTGTATTATACTGTAAAAATGTTTTCTCAGGTAACCTAAAATGTACATCATTTAGTTATATCGAGGGTCAAATCAAATATAAATAGCACATTAAAGTTAAAAGTTTCACACTTTTTTGTGTGCGCTGTACAGGGTATAAAGAATGCTTTTGCTCAGGTGCCCGAAATGTCCGCCCAATAGAGAAAAGTTTTGCTCAGCAAGAAAAACAATTAGAGGGAACATTGCCTGTAAATAGTAAAATAAAACTCTTTCCTTGATATTTGTGTATTGAAAATGTTTTTGATTGACATTTAATGGTCTTTTTTTTATTTGGGCTAGTTAAACAAATTTTCGGGCTACCAAAATCTGAAGAGTACCTGCCCGAAGCGCTACCAGGGATTTTGAAATGTTGCGAGCCCTGGGTATTACATTTATTTGTGCAGGTCTTAAAAAGTCTTAAATTTGAGCTTAAAAATCCTGCAGAAACCCTGCTAGATAATGAGGGAAGATTTTATGAAGTGTTACAATGTTACAGACATGTGGCTGTCATGTTTCTCCTAAAACATCTTCAGGCCATTAACCTTGAAAAACTGGCCACGTAGTTGGACAGAATGCTGTCCAGGAAATGGAAAAAGTTGTGTGGCAAAAAAATTCTGTCAGTCTTGCAGTCCTTCTCATGTGGATATTGAATGTCTCGGTGTTGCTTGTTTCATTAGAGCTGTTTGCATCTTGCTCAGGAATCTCTCACTCACATTAAATCTCACTTTTAATTACATTCATTACATATTCACTAACCAACATCTGTGTGTGTGTGTCTCCAGGAGGACACGACAACTTCCGCAAGATGATCGATGAAGCCGAGCCGCTGGGTTACCCCGTTGTGGTGAAGAACGCTCGTGGACACAGAGGTAACTCACTGATTCTAGAACAGCCGTGTGTATAATGGGTCCTTTGGGGACTGAAAGAAACAGGCCACATTAGACTTCAGATCTGGGTGCTGACAAACCTTCAGGAGCCCTAAGAACTTCTTAAAGTTATACAGCACGTTGGATAAAGAAATCGGGCAGCTTAGAAACATCATCTCTTTTACCTTAAAAACAAAGGTTGTCTTTCTTTCTCCCAGTGCACATAAGGCATCTTTGTCCTGCACTGTTTTTTTCAAGCACATTTGAAGTGTGTGTGCTGAAAGCATAATTTTCTTTTCTTTTGCTTTAATGGTAGTTGCTGCAATCTTGCAGAATTACACAAACGGCTCTGAATTAACTCACGGTCAGACTAGAACTTGGTTTGATGCCAAGACCAGTGGCCACACCTGAAGAAAATTATTAAACAATGTCATTACCTTATGATGTAATATGCTATATTTATATTTTACTTTTGTGCTGAAAAATTCTCCCAGATCAGCTCAACCAACCTGTGCACGCAGGTTCATAATGCTGCACTTTGGCTGCAGGTTCATGCAAGTGTCGATCTGTGGAGTTATGAAATGGTGTATTGCATCATGTTGAAGGTTTCATCAAAAAATTGAAAACGTGTGAAACTTGAAAATTGTTGTTAAATAATACAATTACAATGGTATTATTGTTCTGTTAATTTACAATAGAATACTAATTGACCATTTTGATACAAATCTATTAATAGAAAATTAAAAGGGTACGTTTGTTAATTTACAATGGAATATTCACCATTCACATTCAAATCTAATAATGGTAAAAAAAGAAAAAATAATTTCTCCTAGTGAATGTTTTTTCTTTTCTAGTTATACTGAATTCTTAAAAACATTGATAGGCTAGAAATCTCTTTTCCTGTCTCTTTTTTTTTTTTAATCAGTATGTAGTAGTGACCATAAACTGGGAAAGTCATGGAAATTATTGGTTAAAGGTATGGGAACACTGGTTATGTAAAGCAGGGCTTGTGCGCACACATTTCAGTCAAACCTTTGTTAAAAAGGGTATTGGTCGATGAACTACAGATGAAAATAAAACATTGTGCACACAATGTTGACCTTTGTCAGGCTGTGACATGTTTTAAAAGGTTTCCTCTGACCCATGGGGAATTAGGTAGTGTGGCGGCAGCCGGATGGTTATACATCTGGAGAGTTCACAGTCCTGCTGTATCACCTTTGTAGCCTTGAGCTAGACACTTAACCCCTGGTTGCTCTAGGGGGCCTCTCCCTGCAAGACACTTAACCCCTGGTTGCTCTAGGGGGCCTCTCCCTGCAAGACACTTAACCCCTGGTTGCTCTAGGGGGCCTCTCCCTGCAATTAGTGCCTTACGCATCTCCTTGGATCCTTTAGATGACAATTATATAATTCTCTTTTCTTCCCCGCCTACTCTTACTCCTTTTGTTCATTGAAAACAAGTAGGACATTCTGCATGTGTCCAAATACATGCTGCTACACCTGGCTGTGTATTTATTATTATTTGAAAGGGATGAATTTGACACTAATTCACGTGGTTGTCATCACCTGAAGCTTCATGCATTTAACCCTGAACTGTTACAGGTTGCTCCTGTTCTATTTGATTGCTATGCAGAGAAATCAATTAAGCCGTTGGCAATGACACTTTGAAACTTACATATTGCATAACTTCCTGAAGTAGCAGAAGACACGTTTTGTTTAGGCAGTTCCTAAAATTAATTCTGAGAAGTGAAGAGCAAGTCGAGGCACTTTTTCCCCTGGTAAAACCACACTACTGATACATTTGCACTTGGTCAGAGTTGGTCTTTAATGGTGTCACATTTTTAATCTGTACAGGTAAAGCCGTGTTCCTGGCCCGGGATAAGCACCACCTCTCAGACCTGTGTCATCTGATTCGCCATGACGCCCCGTACCTGTTTCAGGAGTATGTGAAGGAGAGCCATGGGCGGGATGTGCGAGTGGTTCTGGTTGGAGGGAGAGTGATCGGATCTATGCTGCGCTGCTCTACCGACGGACGCATGCAGAGCAACTGCTCACTTGGTACACAATAGCACACTCACCTAGCCTAAAATATTTGACTTGTGATGTAAAATGTCATTGTATAATATTCTTTTTTTTTTTTTTTTATAGTTCAGGTTTGTTTGTTTTTGTTGTTATTTTAAATATATTTCTATATGAGAATTTTGTTCTAATTATCTAATATTTCAGATTCAATTTGAATTTCTCTAGTTTTATCTGACAACACTGCCCATAATTTCCCATTAGCCTCCCTGCTCATGATTTCACTCTATTTTCTAGGTGGGGTGGGAATGATGTGCCCCCTCAGTGAGCAGGGGAAGCAGCTGGCAGTGCAGGTGTGCAATATTTTGGGGATGGACGTCTGCGGAATCGACCTGCTGCAGCTAAACGACGGTTCTTTCGTGGTGTGCGAGGCCAACGCAAACGTGGGCTTTATTGCATTCGACCAGGCTTGCGGGATGGACGTGGCGGGCATCGTGGCAGACTACGCTCTCTCCCTCCTGCCAAGCCGCCTCAGCAGGAAGATGTCGCTGCTCTCCGTGGTCTCCAGCACCAGCGAAACCAGCAGTGAGCCTGAGGTCTGTATCCCGACCGAGGTGATAATCCCCACAGAGGTGTGTATTCCCAATGAGATCTGCCCGCCCGGTGCTACCTGTGCCATCCCTGACGGCGTCTCCACCATGAGCACAAGCTCGACCTCCAGCGAGAGTGAGGCGGATCTAACCGAAACAGGCCCTGCTACCGACACTGCAGATCCCGCCTACAATATCAACTCCCTTCTCGCGAGTGAGATAAAACTGTTGACTGAGTGAGCTGGAATTACAGCCACACACACACAAACACATACACACACAAACATCAAAGAGCGACACATACTGAAGTGGACATTATACATTCAGATGCACATTGCACACGTGTAATCATACTAACCCTCCCTGTAAACCCCCATCTGAGGCTGCTCCCCTGATGTTTCCTCTCCATTGACAGACTGTAGAATTATACAAGTGTACAGTGCAGTTGGAAGTGCACTAGATAGTGTACGCTCCAGCCTGGCTGTAGTGCACCAGCTGAATATGCGTTTGCCACTGTAATTTGAGGGTGCATGCACTGTAGAGTGGTTTTACCGGGACATGATTCCCAAATGTAACCTTTCAGCTACCATCAACTGGATTCTGATGTACATACTGTGGGTTAGGGTACACACATACTGATATACACTTAAGGACATACTAAAGTCTGTATTATAGAGAGAGAACGAATGAATTTTGTCTGTTACAAACCTTGTAGTAAAGCCTGGCTGAAGGTATAATGCATTGCATGCGTGGGGCGAGAAAGAGGAAACGGAATGGACCCAAATTTCAACTGCCCACCAGGATACAAAGGCACATACCTCCTTGACCTCAAAAAGCCCACACAGACAGACACCTAGAGGGACAGCAAGAACAAAAACTGGAAAGCTGTGAATATTCTCATCTTTTAAAAAGCATGAATGAGTACGAGTTCTTTTAGTCTGTTGCAGTGGCTGCCTGTAGTAAATTAATTACTGGTAATCAGACAAGCGTAAAGGTTTCATTTGCTTTGCCGGTATCGGTAAAATTGAATGACTGATGTGGGACCCGTTTTGAATGACCTTCCTTAATGTGTAAGTGAGGATTTGGCCCATAGGAACTTAATTCTCACAGGCATCTTCTGTCTGGTAATTCTGTGAATGAGGCGGCCATTTTAGAAATCCACCATTTTGAACTGGTTAAAGTACTGTTTACGGATCAATAGTATGGAAGATATTGTGAACGGAAAAACTTGCTGAGCTTCTTTTTCCAATGTCTACTACGCAAATCTGCTAATGACCACATGCCGATCTGCACGTCTGCCACCCTGAAAGCAATTTCCCACATATTAGAGTCTGAACAGTGAGTTGCATAGAAATAGAGCAAGTAGACTTTTAAATACTAATGTTTTTACCACAAGGGCTGAACGAATTTGCCAACACTAAGCGCTGACGATGAATAAGCTATTTGTCTTCAACGATTTGTTTGTACTGCAACAATAAAACTGAAGTGTCAACTCAAATGGGTGCTACAACTACACTTAATTCAGCCCAGTGGTCTAAAAGCCAATGATAACCTGAAAGAAAACCACAAATTGTATTGATTTGCACTAAATTTACATGTATTTGTTGTACTCGGAGTTATATCTGTACACCACACATTTCTCGTAAGTCTAATTCTTCTATTTAAACTTAAGCAACTCTATTCACGTCCTTTTTCTATCTGGACGCGTCTCAAAATCCACAAATTCTTAATTTCGGCACATTTGCATGTAATGAAATTCACATTGAGTCTTGAAGATTCCATACAGCAAACCTAAAGTGGACCAAGCTCACAATCCAAACCAGCTCAGAATGGTTTACAATTTTAGACGTCATAGTTTAGATCAATTAAATGTGAGTCTGGACTTTGGATGAAAAGTCGTTTACATTAAGATGCAATATAGATTTGAAATTTAGAGTCAACTCAGGGAAGCAGCCTTGATCAAATTCCTATCCTTGGAAACATGCGACACATTCATGCTAGACAGTTCTGCCTATGTGTATCAATAAACAAAAGGACAAAGCGTTATAAAATATTAAGAAATAGATGCTGCCAGACCTGATGGTTACATGCACTCTTTTCTTGTTTGTTTTATAATATTTAGTATTCTGTTGTCTTTTGTTTTCCTAATTTATAATTTCTTTTTTTGAGAAAAAGGAAAAACTGGTTTATATGCGATTAATTGTGCTTGGGAAAGATTGAAGCATGACGAAGGGTTTTGGTGTGAGTTTGACTGAACAGCCGTTGACCACCTGAGACGTACACACACACTCTTCTCACCGCCCCCTCTCAAGCGTTGTGATTTGCCGTCTTGTGTGTGATGTGTTCCATCATTCCATGCAACCAGAGACTTGCACCCTCCACCTCTTCCCACACAAGAACAAGTGTCCCTGTAAACTCTGACACTTCTCGGTGTTTGCGATAACGCACCATATGGTTGTCAAACTCTTACAAGCTCTGCCTCCACTTCCTAGGACACAACAGGAAGTCTTTTCTCCCCTTATGTTAAGTATCAAACCTGTGTGACTCCAAATCGTAACGCTTAATAAAATGCAAATTCAGAATGGAGAGGTCAAACTCCCATGACAGCAGTTCAAAAACTCACATCTGAACTGATAGCTACAATAGCATCATCAAATCTGCCACTTGTCAATATGAAGTAATGCTCAATCTGATTGTTAAGGTACCACTATATCCCTCCAACTTGTCGAGTTGGCAATTAACTTAGCGTCACATAACTAAAAATGAAAAACAACAGTTGCTGCTAATGAACACTTAGCTCTCTGGTATGGAAAAGGGAAATGTTTTGAGACTCCATGTGTTCATTTCATTTTTTTTTTTTTAAGTGGGAACCTAAATGCCAAAAACCAAGCAATGTTGTATAATTTAAAACAAGAAATTACTAGTGATAGAACGCTAACATTGATGTTATGTGTTATTACGTAATAATACCAATAATAACAATAAAGACATTTTAAAAATGTCCAGAATGTGAAACTGTGTCAGCTTGTCCATTTATCTCACATCACAGTTGACAGGCCTTTTTCACTGATTTTTTTGCTGTAGTCTGCCTCACTAAAAAGTGTGGTCACATTTACTGTTCTGTGAATTTTCGCAGGCTGAATCCAGTCATTTTAATAGAAATCCACTCGTTTGGTGAAAGATCTCCTTATGCAGATGGTTGAGTTGGTCATAAATTCACTGCATTGACCAACAGAAAGTTTTAAAGTTCACTTGAGTGTGAGCTCTGCTTCATACATCACTATTGAGCTAGACAATGGACCTTTTTTGCCCATGAAATTTCGCAAATGTGACCTCACCTTAGATATACATCAGTATCTCCCCCAATATCTATCGAATGAATGAATATGAACACCGTACAGTGTAAAGACACTGTTGTTGCTGTATATTGTGGTCCGTCTTGATTTTTTTTTCTTTTGGTGTGTAGGTTAGTGGCCAGTCTCATTCCAGGTGTTTTTCAGCATGTTGTAGTATATTATGGATTGACTTTCTCAGTGTGTTTTGTTCACTTAACCCCTGGATCAACACCTCAGCCTTCTTCCCATACTCCAAAGCCTATATACACAAAGACATAAAAGGAATATATACCAAAAACAACAGAAAGAGAGCGGAACAATATCACCTGTTTAATATGACAGTGTGGCAAGTTTAGCTGTTTAATTTAGGGAGTGTAGTGTAGTTGAATGAATAATGGGATGTTAAGTTTGATATAAGAGCTGAGGAGCTGTGAAGTGATAAATCAGGGAGTTTCACTGTAGTTTGATATGAGAGCTGGGAGGTTGAACAAGTTTGCGATAAGAACTGGGGATTTAAGCTGTAGTCTGAGATGTAGGGAACGTAGGAGGAATCCTAAAAGAGAATCCCATTTAGGGTTGCAAAGGGGCGGAAAAGTTCTGGAAACTTTCCATTGAAACTTCGTCTGGGGATCTTTGGAAAAATTCCAAGTTTGAAACTTACCAGAAATTTGGGGAAATGTATAAAACTGTATCATATACAAACATAAATAAACATTTTGTTTGATCATAGGCTCACATGCATGCAAACTAACAATTTTTTTTAACCTGGGGGGGGGGGGGGAATCTGTGATGCTTTTTTCAAGATTTATTGATGAATAAAAACTTATGAACAGTGTTTATTCAAAATAGATATATTTTCTAACAATATAAGTCTTTGCTACTACTTTTTATTAATTTAACATCCTTGTTGAATAAAAGTATTAATTTATTTAAAAAAAAGAGACCCCAAACTTTTGAATGGTAGTGTATTGTTAAAAAAGGATTGCTATTTTAAATAAATGTTTTTTTTCATCAATGAATCCTGAAAAAAGAATCACAGGTAATAAAAAAAAAAAAATTAAGCAGAACAACTGTTTCCAAAATTGATAATAAATCAGCATATTAGAATGATTTCTGAAGAATCATGTGACATTGAAGACTGGAGTAATGATGTTCAAAATTCAGCTTTGATCACAGAATTACATTACATTTTTTAGTATATTACAACAGAAAACCATTATTTTAAATTGTAATACTGGCAATATTGAAATATATTTTTTCTGTATTTTTGATCAAATAAATGAAGGCTTGATGAGCAAAAGATATACAATGTTTAAAAACATTAAAAATAGTTATCTTTCTTTTATTTATTTATAAAGCACTGTATAAATACAACTAAGTTGCCCAAAGTGCTTTACAAAATAGACAGACAATAATACCTCAACATAATGATAGTACAAATATTAAAACTAATTCATTCATCGTTGTGTGTGGGGGGAGGGTCATTTTGACACTTTTATTTTATTATTATCTCACCTAAATGTTTGTTCAGTCAATGTATTTGTTTTTACAATGGTATAGCCTAATTTAGTTGCACGGTATATTAGACACAGCACAAGGAAGTTTTAAACAATTTTTTGTAATATTCATGTAATTTACATGAATACTTACCAAGATGGACATTTTGATATTTTGTGTGCAGGATTTAAGAAATGATCTGTGCATGTTATGGAGGAAAGCACAGTGCATGTAGGGGGTGTGGCCTCAATAGAGTGGTGGATTTTAGCACTAAATCCCTTAAATAAGGTCCATGGTTCACACAGGCTCAAGATCCTTTCAAGTTTTATTCTACGACATAAAACACACCAGTTACACCCCACTCGTGATTTTTTTAAGCCGTTACATTTCTTAAAAAAGACGGTTGCTAACAAGTTGCTAAATGGGACTACAGGCGCTGTCGGAGACATTAAACGTCATCACGCCTTCAATTTACAGTATTTTTCAGTTGTAGTATAATTTGTAATACAGTTAATTTTAGAATAACCAATGAATAGTTTCGTGCATTTTATATTGTTGTTCGACAATGTTTTTTTTTGCTTTGCCTCGAAATGCGACACGTCTTCGGAGGGAAGATGCTCGTTTTATCGCTTACTGATGCGGAGACTCTGGGTTCACACCATAAGGTTAACTCATATTACGATTATTACATGTAAACACCACATTTGCCGGCTTTACGTGGTGAAAGTGAAACTTTAATGATGCATAGTGCTTAAAGCCATGTTAAAATGAAATGTTTACGGCCACATGAAGCTGTTAGAAAACATATAGATTGTAGAAGCAAGGATACAATAACATTGTGCGTAACCACCCTAACAAAATGAGAGCTGAAATGTGGTGCTTTGTTCACTAAAATATGTTTAATCTTACCATATCCAAAAACTCATTCACTCTGCTGTTATTTAAAAGATTAAATACACGGCGATATGTTTTTAATTCATATTAATCAAGGATTTATTGATTCTTATTTCGAAATGTACAGAAATACATGCTTTAAATGTCCTTTAGTTAAGATTATTTCATTTATTCACTATACTATTTATTACTAATGTCTCATTTCAGTTTTAGTTTGGCTCTAGTTTTGTATTTATTCCAGTTTATATGAAAAGGTTCATGTAGCGTGGATTAAAATTGATATACAGAGTAGTTCTGGCGCTTTTATTTAGGCTTCAAAATTCGTCAAAGTTATATTATTTTGTGAAGATTATCTTGATGGACAAAACGTGTAAGTTTCATGAACTATGATTGAACACAGAGCTTATTTTTTGCGATAATCCAAAAGCCTATGGAAAAATCCTATTGGCTTTTTGTGGAGGGAACCAGTTTCATGCTAACAGCCGATCCGCCTACAGAGTGACGTCATAGTTCCCCCACTCTATAGCCCTGCAGTAAGCAGTGTGCTGTGTGCATGTGATTGAGCAATGTGTAGGGTAGAAATTAAACTAAAATTGCATTAAATCTGGTTGTTTTAACCAAGATTATGCTGCAAGATTTTGTTCTCAACTACATTTAAGTCCCCAGTTCCTGCAACTTTGCAAATTTCCAGTTTATTCCCGTTAATTCCCATTAATTCCCATGGAAAGTTTCCAGTCTTGAAAATTCCCAGAATTTTGCAACCCTAATCCCATTACAACCAGAATAGCAGTGGAACAGTCTGACTGTCAATTTCCATCATGGCTTTAGTCTTTAGTGTTAATCTGCACTGAAGTCAAAAGCACTTAAACATGTTCACAGCACAACATCCATCCAAGTCAATGGAATTCAAACGTTCCATCTCAGCACTTTCAATTCAATTAGACATTTGGTTAAGGTTTGGTTATTTACTATGATTTGGTTATAAAGGGCACTGTTGAGGAGATGAGTGTTGAATTCAGGAGCATACTGTAAATGTATCTCATGAAGTGTCTGAATGGAATACTTTAATTAGTCAATCTTTATTGTTTACCTTGGTGTAGTTGTTGCATAGTAACCACAGCATAGCCAGAGAATGAGCCAACATGGCTGACTGGTCAGGGCTAGGCTTCACACACTGTTCCTCAAACTCTAAGATACATCTCAACATCTGATCAGCCTCCACACACTGGGCCTCGTCTACACACAAAAGAGGAAGATCAGTGTCAGCTATAATTGTCACAGGTGAGTGCAGCAGTTTGATTCGGCGAAAACAGATATATCTGTGAAAGAGGCTGAATGATGAATTCTGTTGAATAATATCTAGGATATATTCATAAACGTGATCTACCATCTAGTGTTTTGAAACATATCCCTTATAGGGAGTTGCTCCCATCTGTTATTGTTTGCCAGGCTGATAAATTAGCCAATATTTGACCACTTTGAGATTATCTGAATCGACTGATAACCATGCTAGCTTGGTCCATTAGAAGAAGCATTAACTCTCCCTGGTGCCAGTTTAGAAATCTTCCAAAAACCACATCTATGAATAATATGTTTACAAATAATTTTACTGCATAAAACTGTTTCATCATATTTACACTACTGTTAAGTGAGATGAGTCTGGTCAGTGAGATTTTTTTAAAAATCAACTTTTATTTGCATGTAACAGTTCAAAAGTGACAGTAAAGACATTTATAATTTTTAAAAAAGATTTCTATCTAAAAATATTTTTTTAAACCTTATATTCATCAAAGAATCCTGAAAAATGTATCAAGGTTTCCAAGAAAACAGTTTTGAATAATGATAATAAGAAATGTTTCTTGAGCAGCAAATCAGCATATTAGAATGATTTCTGAAGGATCATGTGACTGTTGTAAATTCAGCTTTGCCATCACAAAAATAAATCATTTTATATTTATCATATATTCATAAAGAAAAGTTATTTTAAATTGTAATAATAATAAAATAATTTATAACTATTAGCTTATATCAGTTTATTTTGTTATTTTCTAACATTGAAGTTCATGTATTCCAAACAAACATAAATGTACAATGAACAATAGTATTTTTATAAACTAACATTATGCTGATACCTATTGCATAACCAAATGTCAGCAAATTAAACTTTGTAAAGAGTTACTGAGTTGCTTGACTGAACAGCGAGTATAGTTTGATGTCGGGCTTCACTGACCACTGACATGATATGACTGTCTGCCCTACAGAGACAAAAAGAATCAAACTGGCTAGTCTGTGTCCCTGATTGATACCAGGTCATGCTTGTTGTTGTAGCTCTGTGCAGTCACATCCACTAGGACATGCAGAGCAAGACCGGCTGAGCTGTTTCCTGCTATAGAGTCATCTGGTCAGAAGTTATAATATGATGTGGCTGGCCAGAGGGCGGAACCGGCACCAGTCTACTGACATCGGGTCAGTCAGTATGAGGCCAGAGAGCAGGAGGGATCAAGCGTACTGACCACTGCCAGCCTCACTGAGCAAAGCCAACCAAGTCACTGTAAGACTTAGCCAAAACACAGCTGAGGTTAATAGGCTTAGAGAGAGAACTAGGGCAGGAGCACCGCACGTACTCGTGACTGTGTCATGTTTGATCTCAGTTATCAGTGGAACGAACTAGGTTTGGCTCCAAATATAACTCTAACCTCATACGATCTACAAGCAATACACAAACACATACATTCATGTCGGTACAGGCTGCTATAAGAGCTTATGATAAATGAAATCAACACCATACAGATGTGACATTTCATGCTATCATAAACAAATTAAATGTATATATCAGGATATAGATTACATATTAAAATACACTTTTTACTTGCAACTGAATTTATTCATTTTAATTATTATAATAATAAAAAATGCTTATTTTAATCTATAAAAAAAATCTATAATAATTTGTAATATCTAGATTACAAGCCGTCTGTGAAATGAGTGAGTTGGCAGATTTCCGAAAAGGACAAATCATGGGAGCTTGTTTAACAGGAGCGTCTGTAAACTTAACGGCCCAATTGTTTGGTGTTTTAGAAACAACAGTCTTTATGATTATGAATGCATACACAAAGCATGGCAAGACATCATTAGAGAAGAAGAACAGTGGGCAGAAACAGAAAGTGAATGATAGGGACGGTCAACATTAAAAAGGTCTGTGTCAAAACATAGAACTACTTCTGCATAGTGACAGCAAACCTCAGTATCCACCTTGAAGACTGTGTTCCTGCAAAAACTGACCACAGAGAACTTCACAAAGCCAGCATTCATGAAAAAAGCTGCAATTGCTAAAACTTTAATAATAGACACCAATGCTAAAATGTGAAAAATATGCTGTCATGATTGGAGCACCAGGATGAATTTCAACATCTGCCCTGGCCAGCTCAATCACCTGACCTGAATATTATCAAAACATTATGGACAGTTTTGGAGAGAAGAGTGAAAAGCTGATTTCCTACAAGGCTCCATTTATTAAATATTACTGCAATTTAATTAAAATAACTTTTCTATTTGTATATATTCTAAATCTAATCTATTACTGTGACAGCAAAGCTAAATTTTCAGCAAATCATTCTAATATGATTCTAATACAATTTGGTGCGCAAGAAACATTTCTTATTATTATCAATGTTTAAAACACATGTGCTGCTTAGTATTTTGGTGGAAACAGTGATACATTTTTTCAGGGTTCTTTGATGAATAGAAAATGTTAAAAACAGCATCCATTTGACAAAAATATTTTGTAATATTATACATTTTACTATAAGTGATCAATTGAATGCATCTTTGGACAATAAAAGTATTAATTTCTTAAAACTCAAGACTTTTGAACAGTATACATATTAATATTTCACAAAAAAATGTAAATGCTGATTGGATGAATAATGGATTGGGTGAATAATGTTTGTGTAGGTTTACTGTCTTTATGCCACTCACCAAAACACTCCTCTGGTTGAGTGCCGCTCTGACTGATACCATCCATCAGCTTACACAAGTGAGCGTGCCATGAATTTGCCACCTGTACACACGCACGCAATGCGATGAGAAACATTTCACAAAGACAGATGTCTTGATGTGTGCTGATGGTTGGTGTGCCTACCTCTGTGTAGAGCGAATGGGCAATGTCAGGCTTGTTTTGCTTCAGAAACACATCAGCCATAAGGAAATATCCTCCAGACGTCACAGTACTGTCCAAACCAAACATCTCACTGGCATAGTACACCTACACATTGAAAAAAAAGTACATATAGTCAGTTATGTACAGTTAATACACACATGAATAAGTTACTTAAAAAATGGACATAAAATATGGATGTTTTGTTACAATTATACCACACAAACACACATCAGCAATAAGTCATAGCAGATAATTATGTACATGCAATCCAATAACAGTGTTCCACATGTTTTAGGACTCACGTCATTGGCAAAGTGAGTGAGAGCAGATGTGTATTTTCCCATGGCAGCATGCAGGCGGCCCAGGGTTCTGTGTAGCTGATGAAGGACAGTGTGACTGCAGCCTGGTGTTTTCATTACTGTCCACTCGGCCTTAGACAGATACTCATGTGCCTGGGAGAGAGAACCCAAACCTAAACGCACACAAACAACATATATTATGAACAAAAGGTCCTTGATGCCTCTTGAATTTAAGAGAGCCTGGCTATTAGAGGGTCTTTTTACTCAATACAACCATCTTTGATGTTTCTGTTAGACATCCAGTGTTTTAAAGATTCATGCCTGGTTTGCTCATCTGTCAAACAGAAGATGAAAGCAGCCACCGTGAATTCTCAGCATACAAAGCATCGCATCTATCCATATAGACAGAAGCTTAATTATCAGGGGTGTGTCTCAATCCGCTCCCTAGTTCAACAGTGCACTGCCCAGGGAGTTGGCCATTCCTAGGGCCATTCTCATCATCAAAACCATGCCATGTTCACTCCCAAGAAATCCACTGAATCCTCCATAAAATCCAGTGAGCATCAGCTGCTCAATATATTCACTTACTGGAAATGTCATTATGTCTGCAGTCTCTCTAGTTGTGAGAAGATGAGTGCAAGTGTAAATCCACGACGACAAAGCTATATTTCTGTTTTTAAAACCTTTTATTCCTAATATGCACAGAAGGAAAACAACCCTGCAAAGTTTTAATGACTATAAGAGATTTAAGGGTTTTTATAAAATTAATTTTAATATATTATAATTAAAATATAATTTATTTGAATTAAAAACTTTAATCTATGTATGTTCTGCAGTTTTGTCATAAATGTATCTGTGGTCTGTAAGATTTTTTAAAATAAGTCAAATGATCACCAAGGCTGCATTTATTTGATTAAAAAAATACAGTAAAACTGTTTTATGTTTTAAAAAATAATTTATTCCTGTCCAGTCTTTAGTGTTACAAGATCCTTCAGAAATCATTCTAATATCTTGATTTGATGCTCAAGAAACATTTATTATTATTATCATTGTTGTACTGCTTAGTATTTTTGTGAAAAACCACGATTTTTGGTCAGGATCATTTGATGAAAAGAAAGTTAAGAGAACAGCATTTGTTTGAGAAGGAAATCTTTTGTCATATAAATGCCGATTTTTATATTTAGTGTATATTGTTAGCATTTTGTTCCTTGCCTAATTAGCTTACTGTCTTAATCTTATGTTTGCACATTACCTGTTTTACATAAAAAAAATGCAGGACAAGCATATTTTATAACAGCTGTTATGCAGATGCACTATACGCGTTATAAAGAGAGGTTGTTTATTAATACCAGTTGCATTTTAATGTGCAGTTTCTCGTCACAGAAATGGAGATGCAGCTCATGACGAAGAGCTTTCAGTGCAAGAGTTTTCGTTCAGACAGTACACATCTGCATGACTAGTCTGCCACATCCTGAATTACATAACAAGTGTCTCTCTCTGCAGTTCATGTCCAAGCACCGCCCTTGAGCCCACCAATAGACCGTCACACAGGAAGTAAACAGGGCTCTTTGCCAGCCTCGGATTTTAGCAAATGTTTGTTTCCATTCTCTCCTGAAGTGGAAGTTATTGGCTGTCAGCCTCTAGAGAGGTTCAGAAAGTAAAGCAAACTGTGAAGTCTACCAGTGGCTTTCAATCTAATGGACCTTAGAGAGATTTAAAATTAGTACAACACTGTGTTGGTTTTTGCAGATAGGTTTCTATGTGTGTCTCACCTATATTAGCCTGTGCGAGCAGAAGATAAGCTGGTACCAGTTCAACAGCACAGGATCCATACACCCGCATGGCCCAGCGCAGGAATAGGAGAGCGGCCGGTAACACATCCTGGAACCTCTTCTTGGACACCCACCTCTGTGCCTCTAAATGAGCAATTTCTACTAGATGTTTCTAGTGTCAAAAACACGCAAAACACAGACTAATTGGATATCTGCCCTGCTGGCATCCCATTTGCCCCAATGTATGTGTCGAAGTGCATACCAACCTGTTTCTTCAGTGTTTCTTTGTGATGGTGCTCTCGGTCAGACTGCAGTGTGCCGAATGGTGCAGGTGCGTGGATAGATACCAGCAACGGACAGACTTTTTCATGAATGCTGGTCCAGTCGGTCTGCTGGTGGTCAGAGTTACTACACACGGACATGCACACACACACACATTCCAGAGACTTTTAATGTTTTCATATACAGCTAGTTATAAATACCATAACCAAACTCAAATAGAAAACTTTATGAAATTTTACAATTAAAAAAAATGTTATTTACTTTTTAAAATACTGTTTTTCAAAACTTGGACATTTCCAAAAGGGGGTTTTGGGAGGTTTTGTCAGATTTAGCTCATTTCTAGGTACAAATGTGTCCTCAAGATATAAGTAGGTACATCTGTACACACACATGTTGGTATGGTTTACGCGAGTCTCCATAGGTTTAATGGGTTTTATACTGTACAACTATTTTCTATCCCCTTACCCTGACCCTACCCCTCACACACAAAACACACACAAAAAATACACAATTTAGTATGATTTCAGGCTATTTGGTTTACAAGAACACAGGAAGTGTCCTCGTAAATCATGTTCACATTGTAATACCTATGTCATTATACACATTTGTGCCTCATAAACCATAGAAACCTTTACTCACACACACACACACAAACAAACACAAACGTGTTCCAACTTGTTATACAATCTCCTTTTGTGAAACAGACACAAAATAAAGCAAGCCATAGGCCTACAGGTTCGAAACAAAATGGCTGAGTAAACAAAGACAGCATTTTCATATTTAATTTAACTATCGCTTTAAGAGCTGCCCGTCAACGAACATTCTGTTTCGGTCCAAGATATATATTTGCATGTAGACACTGTGAGACCGTAGAGGATTGTGGCGTCTTTAAAAACAGCAAGTGAAAACCCCACGCATGCACACAAAACACATACATTTTCCAGTCATATTTCTTTCTCTTTTTTTTCCTGGTTGGCTTTAAGCACGCATGGCTGGCTATTCTCTTCCCTCTGCACATAATTTCTCCTCCAGCTGTTTGAACTCGTTCAACCTTTCCATCTCTGCAGTAACGCGGCCAAGAAGAATGTGCGCATGACTTCTTTGTCTACAGTGCCACCTGCTGTCTGTATGCGCACTTACACGATGGTTTAATTAATTAACGTTAGGTATTTTAAAAGCCGGTGTTGTGCCCATTTTCGACTCCCTGCCAAATTATTACCCCCCTCGTTGAAATCGCTAATTTACCTGATTGTAACCCTAACCCTAAACCTACCAATCTGGCGGGGGTCAGAATTCGGCACAACACCTGAACACAAGTTGGTTGGTTAATATAAAGACCAAAAAACATAAACCAGAACAGACTCACCAGTAAAATGTGACCAGGCATTTTGTGCATTGATGTTTTGCAGGTTTCTGGCAAAGTTCGCACAGCTTCTTCACTCCTTTAGGATTTGCTAGTGGGTTAATGGTGGCCGACATCCCAAATAAAGTTACTCGCAGCTGTTTCAGCCTTCAAAATGTGCTTAAATCAATACAAAAACTTTTATTTTCCTTTGTGACCACAAGCCGTTTAAAGAGTTTTCCTATTATACAACTCAGCTCACGCATTAATTCCTCTTTCTGTCTGAGCTAGTAGTGTTTTTCAAATCGGTTCCCATGGAGACGACCTCGGGGCATCTGACGAGGATTTGTCTGCCCCTGCGATTTTAATGTTTTATATAGCCTACACGATTCATATTTTTGTATTTTACAATAGCGTTATTATAGTGTTTCAATAGATATTTTACATACTTCTAGTTAAAACGCTTCATTTGCAAAATCTTTTTGTCTCGAAATACAGGTAAAACGGGATCTGCAAGTTTAGAGCCAGTTAGCCACCTGGTGGTGAAGTTAAAGTATCTATTTCCGTGATGATAAAACTTCACTTAACGATAAATGATTAATCTAACCGTAGTATAATTTTCCTTTCTTGACCACTAGATTTGAGAGACCGGGGCTAATTGTCACAAGGGTTATCAAACGTCCAAATAAAATGTAAAATGATTTTGTTTTTCAAAATATACTCGTATATATCAATCTGAAGGTAACCCAAAGACTGAACTGTTTTCAGGCATGCTAGGGCAAGTTGTCAAACATTATAAATATTCAAAGTTTACAGTTATTCAGATGCTTTAATCAAAGCAACTTGCAAATGAGAATATAAGCATATGCAATTAATTTAAGGAAGTAAATAGTGATACCATAAAAATCCATAAATACTAGAAACATACTACAGTTCAGTGGCCTTTATATTTTCATAATTTTGTTTCATAATTGCAGTATTAATAAAGTTTAGCTGAAAGGTTTATTGCCACATTTTAATGACAACATATCTCATTACCATTAGGCATGCTTTTTTTTTTCTTGGGAAATAATGGTGAAAATGTTGAATAACATCCTGTAAAAACTCGTTTCCAATTTTTTAAAAAAGTTTATTGATTTGCTCATCCACACAAAACATACAAAATTTCACACGTGATATTGTTTAAAATACCTAAAAATACAATAATTTTTTCCTTTGCCCTGAATACCTCATAAGGGCCACTCTACCCACTCTCCTAAATTAATCATGAAATCGTGAGTTTGCATGGAATCTCTGTGCACACACACACACACACACACACACTTCCTACCCCTGTCTCTCTTCATCTCAATCAATTGTCTTTCTGACAGGAGACATTTTAAAAGCAAGCTGGTTAGTGTTACTTCTGTTACATCGACCCACAATTAAAAGCGGGAATACAACGATGGAAAAATGAGAAGAGAAGAGTAAAAAGGCTTTACCCTTTACAATGCATTTTCTCAGGGTGGTCCATTTTCTCTATACAGCAGTATTTTCCTTCACACAATTGCCAACACTAATAAGAAATCCACCTGCACACACAGTGGAGGAGTTTAGACTCTGATCCTGTAAACAGAAGTGCAGTCGGAGCAGCGATACTGAACTTATCTGAGATACTGAAAACGAGTCGTGAACACTGCTCTGATTCTCTTTCTGCTTTTTGTCTCACGGCTGCTATTATTCAGGCGAGCTCTGAGATTACATTACCAGAGAACTGTATTCAAGCGCACATCCCTCAGGACCCACACGGATACATTTCTACTCAGAAAAAAAAAAAAAAAAAAAGTTAAATTGGCTTACACCATGAATGCTGCGTGTGCATAACTCAAGAGTATGAATTTCACCTTAAATGTACCTACTGAAAGTGCACGATACAAACATTTTCTAAAAAAAAATATTACAAACCACACACTTGATTCACCCGCTATTTGACTGCTGTGTCGCAATGAATCACAGCAGCCAGCAGGTGGTGGTGTTTCAATGTTTTCACCTGACTCGCTCTAGAGAGCCAAAACTGTCTCTGATATGTTTGAGATCGGCTACATCTAGTTCTTTTCGCAGACCTGAGAGTCGTGTTGTTTTTCACATGTTTAGCGAATCTAAAAAGCAGAAGGAATAAAATGGCTTGAGAAACTTCAAGAATATTCCTTCACCTATTTCAGTTTGTAAAAAAAAAAAAAACGAGCATCTTAGTGAGTGCAGGTAAACACTAGCAGAACTTGAAATGAAGTCGTCTTTATTTCTAGCCAACACAAACTCAGTACCGTGTTTGTTGCTGGCTCAGTTTGAAATGAAGCACTCTACTCTTCCTTAATATGACACAAAAAGCAAATTAATATCAGACTATCAAATTAAAATCACTACACCCTCTTGACATTGCAAAATGCTCTGTAAAAACGGTCAGGTGTTAGTATTGTTACACATATGGCTGTTAAATACAAATAAAACCTATATGTAGATAGAAAGGCAGCTAATCAAGGCACAGGTTCTGTTGGATAATTAAACAGTTTCTAGAGATTTAAAAACAACGTGGTCAAAAAAGCAAGTGAACACACACTTGTAAAAGGATCCCCTATTTAAATGTACCCTAGTGAAACTCATCTTCATTAATGCCAAATGAAACAAAAGCTGAAGCACATCTCTAGCAGTCTTTTCATGTGAAGACGTGAGAACTGCCTCAGACTAAAACAAGACCATTGCAATATTGTGTTTGCTGTAGTTCCTAAAAATGGTAACCACATAAATCTTCATGGTTACAGTACAGAGAGAAAAGAGTTTGATAACCAATGTGAGATCATGAGATCACCAGAGCAGGAAGCAGCCAGTCAAAAATACATTAAACAGCACTTCACAAACCGTGAATTCTTCTGCCATGCAAAGGCAAAACACAGTAATTACACATTTTGACCTATTTCATGAGTGAATTTGAGTCCAGTGACAGAAGGGATTTACTAAATGTTCAGAGCACAAAAGCTGATATCAAATCAATCCAAAAACTGCCAGTCTTGACAATTTCTGCGTTTTGCCTTTATATGGCAGTCTAGCAAAGCCTGACACTATTTTCTACCAGCCAATCAGAACAGGGAAGACTACATACACATACTAAACAAAAAAAATTCAAGCTCAACTTAAAAAAAAAAAGGAAAAAAAAAAAGTGTATCCTACATATAATGACCTTTAGTCAAAAAACACTATATTTCTAAGATGGAAGAGTGAAATATTTCTTCCATGTCTTGAACTGACAAATTCTGTGTGTATATTACCTTAAATGTCATTAAAAATGTTGAAATGTGCATTTTGTGGTTTCATTTAAAGGGGTATAAACTGCGTTATTCTGGAGTCAAAAACTAGGAATGCTCTCATAATGGTTCTAATATATACCAAAAAAGGTGAATTGTGACAGAATTGTGATAGTTGGGAGAATGACAGTAACATTTGAGACGTGTGTGGGATTGCATAAAGGAGACTTTCTTGGCATCATAGTCCTTTGTGCTGTTTTATACACTTGCTGAATCATTAAAGTGATGCATTAGAGGGCAAATGATTTGCGTTTATCATTTTGGACGGTCAAAACCGGAAGACACGGATTGTTGGTGTTTGTGCACATATTGTTTCCTCCATTTGGCAATGTCAGCTCATGCATCCCATGCATCTCCATCCACCTCCTTTCCCTTCTCCATCAGGGCATTGTCTACGTTCGTCTCTGCATCCTTCTCTTCCTGTTTAGCTCTTCTCTCCTCCTCCCTCTTCTCTTTGTCCACCAGATGGTAGTTGATTCCCATTCCCACGAACAAGAATATGCTGGCAATCACCAGGATGATTCCACAACCCTGATATGTATATTTATAATCACCGTAATAATCATTGAGTTTTCCTGCAAGAGAAGAAATGGAAAAATGGGTTTCTCAGTCTCTTTTACACACTAACTGGAACAGAATGTGCTATAATGTTCAGTGATTTATGTAATTAAAGCTGAAAAGTGCATTCCGAATCTCACACCATTGGTTGAGCTAATTCCATGACAAACTGGTCGGGATTCTCAAACATACAGCAACGTTTAGATGGTGTCACAGAGACAGTATTTTACTTCTGATATATAAAAAAAAAACTTTAAGCCATATTCCTTTTTAGTAACATAATATGTACATAATAATTAATGTAAATAAAAACATGAATTAATTAAAATTACTTTAAATATGCTTATATTTATTATAAAATTATATTTAAATCTTACGTATTTATATTTTTGATAAAAGTATTCTTTACATTTAGTCAATATTTGTTTTTGTATTCAAACAATGTACATCAAATATTCAAGCATTTTACATAATTTTAATATTCATCACTTTTAAAGATATTTATTATCTTTCATTTTTTTATATGCATTTCTATATATTAATATTTTTGTTTAAAATATACTTAGTCAATACTGTCATGTCATATTAATTTTAGTAGTAACTTTTTAGTTGTCGAGAACGTAAAATTAAACTAAATATTTAAGCTTTTTTGTATTATTTAACATTAACAATATTACTATAATAGTAATTAATTTTATATATCAATATTTTTGACAAAAATATCCTTTAAATTTAGACAATATTTTGTCATGTCATAATCATAATAAAAAAAAAAATTGATGAGAACATGTAAAATTAAACCAACTATTCAAGCATTTTACACGTTAATTATTATTATTATGAATGAATTAATATTACTTTTTAAACTATTATTTAATTGTATATTCACATTTTTATAAAAAAGTATAAAATGTATCCTTAAAATGCGCATGTTCAACTAAAATGTTACTAATAAAATTAACAAATGTATTAATCATAATACAATTAAACAGAACATTCAAGCACTTTATATATTAATTTAAAGGTGTGTCAACATTTAATAAAAATAAATGTTAAAGGGATGGTTCACCCAAAAAATAAAAAAATGTACCCTCATGTCAATCCAAACATGAATGAATGACTTTTTTTCTGTGGAACAGAGAATGTTTAATGCTAACAAAAACTGTTTGGTTACCAACATCCTTAAATCTTATTTCACAGAAGAAAAACATGTCACTGGTTTGGAATGAAATGAGGGTGTGTAAATTGCCATTTCTGTGTGGACTTTTAAGTGGAAAGGATCCACACTCAACCTTACCCAGCATCGGCGGCCCCAGCAGCACAGGCCCACACTCCACGATGGTCACCAACCCCACAGCACTGGAGAACCTCTGAGTACCCACCAGGTCCATGAGAGTCTCAAACAGCACGGAACTCAGCCAGCCGAATGCCACACCGAAAAACACTGCATAAATGGCAAACCCCACGTAATCTGTGGAGAGTGGTGCCAACAAGTGACAGACGCCATTATACAGCACAGATGCGGCGAAGAAGTACTGAATACGTGGACGGACCCAGCGAGTGTTGGCCACCAGGCCCATGGACGGTCGAGCGATCATGTCAGTGAAGGCCAGGATGGACAACAAGAACGCAGCCTTATCCTTGGAAATCTCTTTACTCTTCGCATAGTTACTGAGGAACACAAGAGGCGTGAAGAGGCCGAAGAACATGATGACGTTTCCGAGCAGGTACAGCAGGAAGCCTCGGTGAGTGAACAGGGTCAGATCCAGGAAGCCATTGACGGTCTGCAGGCATGTCTTTTTCTCTTGACGTTTGGGCTCGCCATCCTCTTTTGGAATGGCAGGTTGTGGTTTTGGTCCAATGGGCCGCATTAGCGACCCCGCAACGCAGCAGTTCAGCAAAGCTCCGCCCAGAATGAGGAAGCTGCCCCTCCACCCAAATTGATCAAACAGCCAGCTGTTCAACGGGGCAAGGGTGGACAAGAACACTGGGCTGCCCGCCATCGCGATGCCATTAGCTATTGGCCGGCGCTTGTAGAAGTATTTGCCAATCATGGTCAATGCTGGATTCAGATTAAAAGCCAAACCCAGGCCTAGAAACAGACGAGAGAAGGAGAAAACTGATTTGTGAAATTGATTATTTAATTGTACTCACTCAGTCTTCAGATCTCTGAATAGTTATGATCAGTGTCATTCAGTGTACTTACCGCCTATAACTCCCACACAGAAGTACAGACCCTCCACTGTGTTACAGAAGGATGCGGCGACTAACCCTGCACTAGACAGACAGCCCCCAGCCATCATGATTGGCCGACTACCAAACTTATTTACCAGAATACTGCTGACTGGTCCTGTTGAGAGAAAACATGTTAAATAAATAAATAAATAAATAAATAGTTTATACATTGTAATGTTGATGTTTAATATTTTTTTGTTAGAAAATAGCTAAAATAAATATTACATAAAAAATAAATAAAAATAAAATAATTTTGTAATTGTTGTTTTATATTCTATTCTTCCGTTATGAGGTTTACAAAACTTAAACCTAGGAGAAAACAGGTGGGTTAAAAAAAAAAAAAAAGTAAAAATAAACTAAAACCTACACTGGCTAAATTAAACCTAAATTTGTAACCCTGTTACCCATTGTGAGATTTTTTTATAAAATATATCAATCTAATTCATGTTTAATGTTTAAAAAGCAGCAAAATAAATTGAATAAAATATAGAACAAAAAACACCAGAATGGGTAACAATTTTGTAATTGTTTTATATTCTGTTCATTTGATATGTAGTTTTTCAAAACTCGTCAACTTGAGTGAAAACATTTGGATTAAACAGCGTAAAAAAAAAGCTAAACCTATAAAAAATTATAAATTAAATAATTATAATTTGTACATTTAAAAAAAGTTTTAAAAAGTATAGATTTTTAACAAAATAAAAAAAACTAAAACAAATGGAAAAAAGGCAAAACCACATACAGAAACAAGCCACTCAGGCTTGCAAAAATTGTCTCAATCAAATAACTAGAATATAAAACAGCTCATATAATATTTATTTTGTCCTCCTGATGCTGACAATCAAAATTGTACTCACAATTTGTTGAAAAATAAAAATATCTTTCAGCCCTTATAAAAATTAATGATGGTTTTAGGACAAATAAAACAAAAACATGGTTACTATAGTTAAATCATGGTAACCATGTTTTAGCTAAACTAACAATGGTTTAACCATTGTATTTGTGGTAAAACTGTGGTTATACAAATGGTTAAAAAAACCAACCATGGTTTAACACTTTTACTATAATAAAACCATGGTAAATTTTCGTAAGGGAGGCCGCATTTCGTACTCTTTTAATGTTGCAATCATACAGTTCCACCACAAGACGGCATCAGAACAGCAGTCATTCACACCACTTGGACTGCAGGAGGACATAGGAGACGATTCAGAGGAAGGAAACTGTGATACCATATACACACACACTTCACTACATGACATGTGATCAACTGAGGTGCTGTGAAGGACAAAATCTTAATCAGCAGAATGAAGCTGACCTCCAGCAACCAGAACAGGAACTTGCTATTTCTGTGTGTCTCGGTGTGTGGCAGACCAGTGTTCATTTCAGTTAACTCAGCTCCAACATTATGAAAATCAGACCAAACGAGCAGCTTTATATGACCCTCCTTTACTCGACAGCATTACTGGAAGTTCCCTCACAAATACACAACTCCAAGCTATACTAATTAAATACTTAAATATAGTATTTATTCACTCCTGAGCTGTATTGTGGCAGTAATAAATGTAGGTATACTCAAAAATAGTGATCGACCGATATTGATTTTTTAGAACCGATACCGATACCGATAATTGGTTTGTTTATGTGCCCGATAACCGATATGCAGAACCGATATTTATTTACTGTTATACTTGTGTTTTTGACACAATGATTACAACACCACTGAACTGAACAAACCATTTTATTTATAACAATCACTCCCTCTTTGCATAGAAAACAAAACAAATCTTATTTATACACCAATAAATAGAGGGGTCTGAGAGTACAAAAAATTAAAAGTGCACTGTTACTAAACAGTTTTTGTTTAAAAATAAAATCTTCGATGAGGTAAAAAAAACAAACAGGTAAAATAAATAAAGCACATAAAAGTAATTCTCACCAATTAAAAAATAAATAAAACTTGTGGCGGCAGGTGACGTCACGTTAATTTGCATGTCATTGTGTCAAGTTCGCATTCAGACGAGTTTTGGCACTTAAGATCTGTTCTAAATGTCACATACTGTAATTAATACAACAATGCCAATAAAGCTGTTCACATTATATTTTCTGTTGTCATACATTAAACAAGTATAAATAGTAAACAGGAACCATTAATTTTACATGTTAACCAGGAATCACTCTCACTATACTCCTTAAATCCTGATTTAGGCTATAATCGCAACATCGTCTGATAAAATCAATATACATCTAACTTGCACTAAAAAGCGACTATATGCGGTGGTTTTGGCTGTATTACTGTTTTGTCTCATTCAGCGCACTGTCTGCGTCTGAGTAACAAGCTATGCGCATATTAACAGACGAATTATGTTCATATTTAAAAGTCCAAACAGTCAGTAAGCGACAGGTGCTTGTAAACGCTGTTTTGTAAATGATTTACTGACGATTTTGCTGCGTTACGGACAAATTAATGCGCTGCTTCACTGCACAGAATAGACGCAGAGAGAGTCGACACTGCGCCGGGAGAGTCAGATCTCGCGCTCGCGGGGCAGTATTGAACGATAGCTAAGGTTTTTTAAAAAAAGTCGCTAGGTTTGTCAGTATGTACCTGTTGTGGGAAAAAAGCCGCCAAAAGGGTCTGAAAGTTGCTAAATACTGAAAGTCGCGCTCTTGTGTGTGAGAGGCGGGAGCTGATGGCAGCGGGCGGTGGATATTGTTGCAGCCCGCCACAAGTAAAGAGAGAGAGCTTGTCTGAGGGAGTGTCTACAGTTCCTGAGCACACAGAACCAGCAGTGTGTGGGGAGATTTTCAACCAGTTAATCGATCGCGGATGGTTTCATTATCTCGGGCGGATAAAAATAAAATAAAAAGTGTAAGATAATAATAGTAATAAAAACAAAAATGTGTCACCAAATATACTTGGGCGGCCGTTAATATACCTGGGCGGCCCGCCCAGGTAAAGTCTATGTGTGGGAAACACTGGAGTTGTGTTTACTACGATGTTTATTAGGGAATTGATGGTTATATAGTAAATGTTTATATAATTACGGTGTTTTAATCGTGAATATTTTTAAAAGTTACATGCGGTGGCCGTGCTGTAGCATTTCCTGAGCATCAACCCACGGAGTGAACAGCAATATGAAGCGGCTTCACGAGACTAATGATGAGCAAATATACAACAGAGAGAGAATTTAATTCAGCGCTTTTACTTCCAACTTGCGCTCATTCATGGCTGTATTATTTAATTCATGCAAAGTTACGTCTTTATTGGGACAGGACTTGACGGATTATCTTACGTGACTCGTCTATTTCTTAGAGCCAAGCTGCATAAACTACATATCAAGCATATGTATCACATCTAATTTGTGCATTAATGGCTGTTATGTTAAATAAAATTTACTAATTACAGCAAAGCAAGTAATAATTTACCTGTGCACGCCGTTGTCTCGTCTCCCCTCAGATGCGCTGTAATGGCGATCATGCGTGCAATTCTTAAAACGCCCACAAGATGGCGGCATTTATCGGAAAATCCGATATTACAAAACCGATATCCGATTATGGAAAAATGCTTAAATATCGGGAAAAATATCGGTAAATCGATATATCGGTCGATCTCTACTCAAAAACAAAAAGAAAGAGGCTGGCTTTCTTGGTGAATAAATAAACTGCTTGGTCAGTGCTCTGCTTTTCTTGTGAAAGGCCCCATTTAGAGCAGCATCACAGTTGAATAACTTCACTTACAAGGCGAGACACCACAGCCTTTAAAAAGTGGTTGTTTGTTCAACATGGTAACTAAAACTTTTAAATGATAAACACAGAAAAGACGCAGTGATGTTTGGCATGGTTCCTATAATAACCAAACCTATATTAGACAAATCTATCACAGTGTTATTGAGAGAATCTGAAACAGTGCAGAAGAATCTAGTGCAAACTCCATAAAAATGTCATGTAGCAAATAATACTGTGTACATACAACCCCAGCTAATGCTAACATGTCAGGTAGCTTTAAAAAAGGCTCGATGAATAGTGTACAGAAAAGTATAGACACCAAAAAATGTTATAAACTCTTACTTTATGTTTATAAAATCAAATATCTACAAACTCTGCACGTGCCGGTTCACCATAAAAGCTCATCTATCATCAGGAGGAACTCTCTCGTATGTTTCACGCAGCCAATCAGAGTTCAAAGCAATTTGTCCGTCCCCCAGTCACATTCCTCGAATTAATTTATTCTGACAGGCTTTGTGTAGCACTAAACGGGCCATCCTTTCCAGACCAAAAAAAGAGACAAAGACAGCAGTGATTCAAATACACACATACACGATTATATAAACTGGTTCAGAGAGACGTGAGAGTCAGCAGAGGATAGGTTTTAGATATTCAGTCTGAGAGCTGCTTGTACTTTTACGAAGAGAATTTAAAATGCACACCTTACAGGAGCAGCAGTGTGAGTCCCTAACACTGGAGAAAAATCAAACGCTTTATAAGGCTGAAAACAGCCAGGGATGTGGGCACAGATCACATGGAGATATTATATGGCATAACTTCAAATCAGTGCCATGGGAAACAGGTGAGAACACACGCGTCTGTGGGAAGTATCCAGACCATCTCGCTCAGAATGATTCTGGATCTTGAATAAAAGTTCAGGACTAAAAGGCCACAACACTAGATTCAAATCACTTTCATTCATTCATATTCAAATGCATACATATAACATGCTTTCCCAAAGGGTTTATGAGGGAAGGCCAGCGGGTTTATGAGTTTATGAAAAGCAAATCATTAAATTATAAAAGTGTACAATTAAAATAAATATTAAAATACTTATTAAAAATAATAAAGCCTGCAAATCATGTGACAGTGAACAACAATGAAATGTAAACATGTGAATATGTTGTTACATTTAAATAGAAACTTAAAATGGGAAGTAAAGTATATTTTAGGTCAAAAGGGGTCAGCAGACAAAAAAAGGTTTGGGAATCCCTGGTATTGACTCATCCATGGTATTGATCTCATTTTGCAGAGTACTAAAGCTCAAGTTTGGTGAACTCTCCCCTGAAAATTCTACAGCAACAAAGTGTTTGACCAATAAAGGGTCTAAAGGTCACAGATTGACCTCTTGGTCAAATGAAAGATGTAATAAACTAATTTTTGACAGTTTCACACTACTAGTACTACTACTAGTGCTAGTGCTAGTGCTAGTACTACTACAAAAAAAACACTTATTAGAAGCTGCATGGTTTGCAGTGTCAAGGCAGTGTATTTTAAATGTTTAATTAATATTAACATTTTTAATAAAATGCAGACAATATATACTACCATTCAAAAGTTTGGGTTCGGGAGTCTCTTATGTTCACCAAGGCTACATTTCAATCAAAAATAAAGTGTAAACAGTAATGTTGTGAACTACTATTACAATTTAAAATGACTATTAATATATTTAAAAATGTAATTCATAAGTGCTGGCAAAGCTGAATTTTCAGCAGCCATTACTCCAGTCTTCAGTGTCACATGATCTTTCAGAAATCATTCTAATGTGCTGATTTGGTGCTTAAGAAATATTCAGTATTATCAAAGTTCAAAAGAACAGCATTTATTTGAAATAAATTAATTCTTCAAAGACATTATAAATGTCTTTGCTGTCACTTTTGATCAATTTAATGCATCCTTGCTGGATAAAAACTGAACCTAAACTTTATAGAAGTAAAATCATATCCTGTTATCATATCCTGTTGTTCATATTCTTGCAACAGAAAGAGAAAAAGATTCATTAATTCACCAGGTTACAGCACATGCACCTTTGCCTAACATTTACATTTACTACACTTTTCCTTTCAAAGATATGAACAGTTACACCAACTGGTGCAAGAAAGGAGAAAAAACAAACAAAAAAAAAACCTCGCTTGCTCGCTCTCTCTGCCTTTCTCAGGTTATAGGTGACTGGAAGAGCCTCTTTGTTGAGTTCAGGCTACGTGCAGAGCCACATGAACATAATGAAGTCAGTACATGGAAACCACAGACACGTTCTCTTTCAGGAAGTGACATCATCAGTCAACACCGTCCTCACCCAAATGTTCTTACGTGGTAGTTTACTGCAAATATTAGTCATACTAGATGTTCATGTTTGTATCCTCCCTAGTGTGGCGTCAAGTGACACAGCAACTCTTCAAACCAAAAACTCTTCCCAGCAGTCCCTTCACGCTACCCATCAAACCTGGCTTGGCATCTCAAATGCCTTTTCCATCGCCATGCTTTCCAAAAAATTAACTACACAGAAGTAATCTGGGTGATTACCTGGAAGAACATCAGGTTAGAAAACCAGTTTAAACATGCCTCTACCTAACCAGCTTAAATAAAGGAAGACTTGTAGAAAGTCAAGCAAACAAACAGATGCACAGCAGAAGCATAAAGTGTGCCAGGGTTTAAACACACAGCTGTGCTTCACTTCTGACCTTATTTCACTCAACCAGAACCCAACCCCAACACAAATAAAACATCTACAGAGAGAGTGGTACCCAAATATAGAATTGAACAATTCAGTTTTCATTCATGTGACTGGCACGGAGACCCAGAGGGCACAACATCCATTGAACTGCAGCACAGGCCTGTCAATTTTCCATCCAATTCAAACCATAAATATTTAGATAATCTCTTAAAAGAAATATACGTGAAATGAAATATGCTTACAGTGGCATAATGTACTAAGGCCACACAGCATACACTTTACTGATGATGCATATTCTATATAGTACAGGCGAGCAGATGACCCCAGAATATGAATGTAATGCACTAAATTGCAAATTAATTCTTTGTTATGGTTTTCTATTTGAAAATGCTTTAACATGAAATGTTTGCTCATTGCGTTTATCGGCTTTTCTGTACAGTACATATGTTTTATTAATAAGCTATGTATTGTTTTTGGTTTTAGTACATTAGTACTTTGTACAAAACCTTGTTTTGCCCTCCAGGTGGGCATAAGGATAAGGATGTGATGCCGAATAAGGATATGATGTCACATAAACTACAATTTGGCCCCTTATAATGTGTGAACTTCAATTGGCCACACCAACTGGATGGTATTCAATTATGACAGGAAGAGAAATGTGCTAGAAAATTACATAATACAAGTTTTTGTAAACTAAAAATAATCTTATTAACCCCCGACTTTTAAATGTACTTTTTCCTACTTCTCCAAACACTGATTATCATTGTAATAAAATAACCCATATGGGTGTAGGATAGCGTGTTTGTGTGTAATTTGCTAAATAAATAAATAAAAAGTACAATTCTCAATTTAATACTCACAGAGAGATAAATAAGTACAGTACCAGGATGGACAGAAGTGACAGTAGTAAATGGAACTGACCTCCTGCATACATGACAGCAAGCATAATCGATGAGATCCATGACACTTGGCTGCTGGTGGCATTGAAGATCACCTCGATCTCTTTGAAGAACACTGTGATGGACTTGGGGAAGGCATAGGAGAAGCCAATGCTGATAAAGGCCCCTACCACCACTGCCCAGCCCCATCCTCCCTCTGGAGGAGTGTAGCCCACCGGCCCTCCAGTCGCTGGCGGCATCTTCACACGCACACGCTGACGACGAAGAGGAGAAGGATCAGCTGAGCTTCAAGCACACTGGATCAGTCTGTGAGAAGAAAAAGGAAAGAATTTAGAGCAGAACGCGCACAAGCACAGACTGAAAAAGAAGATTCACACAGTAGTTCTCAACCCTGAGAACTGTGTCAGATACTAGTCCACACTGGATGAGATCCAATTCAGGGAAAGTTATCCACGCGGACAGAGCAAGCGCACAGCATGTGAATGAACAACGCGTGAACACAAACACTGTGTAAACAGCTTGTAGTTTGAATGTAACTGCTTTAGTCAGTTACTATTTAACTGAGCTGATGTCAAAATACACAAACATACAAGACCTGGACACATCAAATGCCCTTTCCCCCACAAGTAATACAGAGAATAGGCTCAGATGCCTTCACACACAGTCTTTAATTCCAGTGAACAGAGTCCCTTAGGCTCCAGAGCACAGAAAACATTCATTTGAGTGTGAAAGTCATGTTCTCAGGCTGGTATGTGTGCTCGGGAAGGTGGAGGCTAAATCACTCCAAGTGCCTCAGAGAGGAGAAAGGGTAATATATCAGAAAGGATAAAACAGATGGGGGTAACGGCTCCAATTTTAATTAAGTCCTCTCACTGTTGCTTCAGGCAGAGCTTACCCGAGCGCTCCAATAGCTGTGCATTCATACTAAATGTATTTAGACTACTGTTATTCATACAAATACCTAGTTACATTTCACCATGGTATTGAGGTTTTATAACTCTGGTCATCATGATCTAAATGTATGATACTATGGAAGACCAACAGTTAATTTTAATAAAACTTATATTTCACCATATAAAAATGAGATCGTTACAATTTTTACAGAGGTTACTGTATTTGATAATGAACATAAATGTACATCTGCATCCTAAGTCAAGCTACTACTACTACTACTGACAAATGTGCATTTCTAAGAAACAATTTTTTTTAATACTATTAATATTGAAGCCTGCACTGCAAACTGTGCTGAAGATACACATCAAAGCCAGGAAACACAAATCTGTTTCATGATTGAAACAATATCACTCATTAGAACATGCAGAAACTAAGAAATTATTTTTTCTATTAATATCTATTAAGATAAAAATGACTTGAAAAGTGTAAAGAATTCAAAAACGTGAAGTGTTTGTCATGTTCTTACCATTACGAGTAGTTTAAACCAGGGGTTCCCAAACTTTTCCATTCCATGACCCACCTAGACAAGTAATAATCTATTTCACGACCCACCAAAATATTTGAAATAAAAAAACAATTGACACACAACTGTCTGACAGCACAACTGACAGCACATCTGTAAAATTTCACTACTATTTACGTTTTAATTTCTTTGTTTACAGACGTTAAAATATGAAACATGTCCATAAAAACTCGAAAAACTGTAATCTGCTGCGAGTGTAGTTAAACTCATAGCGGGGTTCAGCTCAGAAAATGCATTCATGACCCTTCTGTGTGTGTAGGGGAGAGCGGAGCACAACCCAACATGCTTTTTTAGCAAAGCATAAGAAGCGAAGCAGAACTATCTAAAGCGGTTTGGAGATTTAAATAATTGTGAAATAATTGTAAAAAATAATAAACAGATGTCTCATTTTAAATAAACACAATTTACTTCAGAGAGATACATTTATTTTTGCAATGGTTAAATATATGTTCAGCAATATCTTCAAAAGATTTAGAAATTTGGCACATTTTTTTCTCTATATAGTGATGATATAGCAAGGGAATAATAGGAAATTTTGTAGCGTGTAGAAATTTTTAAATCATGTAGTGTTGCAATTAACGCTCACCCCCTACATGTGAAATGCTTCTTACAGAACATTTCCTTTATTGGTAGGTATCCAAATGCATATGAAAGACTGAAAACAGAGTTCAAACAGACAATAGAAATGAGTGAACATAGCCTACCTGAAACATTTTTCGTAACATTAGAATTTTTTGGTGTATGCAATCTCATGCAGAATACAGCATAGTGAAGTGAGCAAGTTTCTTCTCATTAATAATCCAGACCGAGCATTTTAATAATGATGTCGCTCTGAGACCCTCACTGTTATTACAACTTGTGCGCGCCCGCGCTTCAAAACACGCCAAGCATGTTTTAAATCACGGCCTTAATTGAGATTCAAAAATCGCACTAAGAATATAGCAATTCGGAATTAATGTTGGTATATTGTGCAGCCCTATAACTGTGTGAGTGTGTGTGTCATTGAAAAGCAAATTTAGCTGCAGCCAAGTGACTTTGTGCGACCAACCTTGTCCCACTCTGCGACCCACAGTTTGAAAACCCCTGGTTTAAACCACAATTAATAATTTGGTTTCTACAACTTTCACTTAGGAGCAAAAGTCTTCCTTAAACGTAAAAGAAATAAAGATTTGAAATTTATCGTGATCGATGGATATGAAAATTTTTATCGTGATATTTTATGGCCATATCGCCCAGCCCTTGAGGAAATGGAAAATAATATACTTTATGTCTGACAACGTAGCATGACAACATAGTTTCATTCTGTGTTAAACCGGTTTAAGAATAAGGCCATATGGTTTTTGCAGAATCATGGGAACTGTCAAGGCCTGCTGATGCATGTCTGAAAAAACTAAAAGCATGACAGTGTACAGTACACCCCCACGATTCAAAGGATGAAGGAGAGATTTAGCAGTTTTGGGTAATTGTTGGTGAAATCTAGTGCAGTGAGCAGTGTTTGTTGGCATAAATAGTGCGCTGAGGTTTGATGTCAGCTGGTGCTAAACAACGTGTGCTGATTTATTTGCCAAAAGTTCAAGAGAAATGAACTGAGACTAACCCTGTTACTGCATGTTAAGCCAGTACAAATATGAGAGAAAGCAAAGTAAAGGTACATCTGTATTTGAGAAATGATCAGCACATGTTGTTCTAGTAGAGCACAGCTTTTGTCATGCCACCAGACACAGCTAGAACCTCTAGTGTCAGACCACCTGACTGACATCATAATTATTTATTTTATTATTATTATTTAGTCATTTAGCAGATGCTTTTATCCAAAGCGACTTACAAATGAGGACAACAGAAGCAATCAATTGAAGTATTAAAACAACTAAAAACATATCTTTATAAAAACTTTATAAATACTACCTATGCACATTTTAAAAATAAAGAAATTAAATAAAAATGACAAATGCATACAACAAAATTTCAAAACTTAACATTTAAATGAAAAACAAAAAATAAAGCTAAAAACAATTCAAAATATTAAAGAACAAAAGGTATAAGAGTATAATAATTATTCTAACATAACACTAAGCCAAAAAAACAACATATACAGTATATATATAATTTAATTTCCATTTAGTTTGTTGAAGTATTAAAATAACTCAAATTAAATAAAACTAAAACGTAATAAAAGACCAATACAGACATAATAAATTCAGACATAATGGGCCTCATTTACGAAACGAACGTACGACCGAAATTTGGGCGTACGGTCGTTTCTACGCAAAACTTGGAATTTATCAATATGGACGTGAGCGGTGGCTATGATCAAATCTCACGTCAGGTCTGAGCTCGTGTACGCAAGTTTTTGAGTTAGCCTGAACTTGCGTGCAGCATAGAGAATTTCGGAGAATTGTATAATGACAGAATTTTGTTCATTTAGATTATTTTCCTAAACCGACAAACAAAGCTTTTTTTATCCTTTCAAGGCTTTAGCTTTATACGCAAATAGCAGCATAAACAACAGACCGTGAGGAATCACACATCGTCGTATCACGCACCTGCAGCGCTTCTGTGAATGGAGAAAAACAGAAATTATCAAATGAATAAAATAAATAGGGCTACACTAAATATATTTCTCTTAATTAACAGATTAACAAAAGAAAAAAAAAACAGTGCGACAAGCAGAGCATGTGAGCGGAGCGGAGCGTACGAAATATAGTCGGAGCGCGGATCGGGTTTTTATCCAAAGGCCAGAGCGATCGCTCTGTCTCGCTCCGGTTCCGCTCCGATACCGCTAACACCACGAGCCTAGGGCATGCACAAATCCACCCAGAATTCACCTGTGCCTTCAACAATTAACAAAACTGTCAGTCTACACTTCAATAATCGTTCGTTGTGAAGGAGAGATATGGAGTTCGTGAAATATTTCCAAAAGCAAACCGACAATATTCAAATGACGATTGTTATCAGCCGCCACATTTATCAACGTATGATCTTTCGGCATACGAATGTTTCATAAATCACATGTGAGCTCTGTCGTAAGTTGATTTGTGCGCACGGATCTGCGCTCGTTTCTACGTTAGATTGATAAATGAGGCCCAATGTAACTAAAATTAAAATAAATAAATGCAAATCAAACGACAGTAGTTTATCAGTAATCCTTAAAAATAACACTGCCAAACACACATGCTAAAAAACCACAACTTACTTACACATAGTAAATGGTTATAAAAAACTGAAACAAAAGTGAAACAAGTAAGGAAAGAGGAGAAATAAAAAGCGATACTTATATCCTTTGCCGGTGTCCCTGCCCGGTGGAGTCGATGGTCTTTACACTCTTCAGTCTTCACACAAGGAGGGCTTCACGCGACGGCTGCCGCGGTAAACTAAGCTTTTTTTATACCCGTCTAACAAAATACTAATTGAATTTAGCTGGACACACTTTCCTTATTTTTTCACAACAAAAGGCCAAGCAAGCACAGACACTGACAAGATACGCGATACAGAACGAGACCAAGCGCGATATCAGCACGTCTCCACACAGTAAACAAAACAAGCGTTAAAATTGACCAACAACTTCATTTTACGTAAAAGGCATGTCTCTCTTCTGACATTAGGGCACATAATGTTCTTATAAGAGAATCAATGTGATGTTTTACACAGCCAAAATATTGGAGAGTTGCACAGATAAGAATGATTTATGAGACGCTGAAATATCTAAGCAGCTGTTCACTCTTCAAGAATTAGGACACATTTTACATCACTGCCAACACTGAAATAACGAACACTTATGTTCTGAGAAAGAAACTCCCGCTGAACTCAACAATTTCAAAGAGCAGCTTCCACTGGCGCCCAGGATAAAGCCCTTACTGGCTCTCACAAATATTTACACAACTATACTATGTTCTGCCTTGCCAAATCTTAAATTATAGTCCAAAAAAGTACAAGCATGAAAAAAATTACAATCTTAAACTCAATGTGAACTGCCACTTGCAAACCATTTTAAACTTCTTGCTTCTGGGTAAGATGAAAAAGGCAGGACTTGACTATCTATTTATATAATATGTTTATATTTTTGCATGAAAATTGGCAATCACATAAGAAACGTTGTTTCTTTGGAATTACATGCAAAAACAATTGTTCACAAACAGACCAGAAACCTGCATTAAGAAAAGAGAGTAAATTTTGATTTTATGTCAACCTTTTGTCAGCATTTATGCTGTCTAATATAAACATCTGCAGTCAGATGAGCTCATAGACACACTAGCTGGATTGTTCTGGAAACAAACCGAGAATCGAGACTTGAGTGTGGTGATACCAGGCTCTCCAACTTCCCTGTGATGTTTTATTGATGACTACTGATGAACCTCTATTTGGAGCATTATTTTGATGCATTAACCCCTCCTCTTAATCCTAATTGGTCTGCAAATCAAGTTGCTGATTTGTGATTTTTTTGGAAATTTAATTTGGATACCGTTCCGTTACACAAACTAATAAAACCAATGAGTTTCGAAACATCCACAGACTTGAGGACTTTAAAATGCTGATCTGTTTCCTAACACACTTCGAACTGAAACCCCAGCAGAATACCAGATCAGCTGGAGCCAGATTCACCACACACATAAAACTGGTGCATTCCTACCTGCTGTTCTTTTAATGCTACAGAAACGTATGCATTTAATCTTGCTGAAATCTGAGACAGGAAAAACTAAGGTGTGTGTGTGTTAAGACCTAAAATAAGTGTTTTTGTTTTCCGCTGACTTTGCAAATGCCCTCATAAGGTCAATGTAGCTTAACTGGCGTGCAGTTATTTATAAATCATTAATAAAATGTATGACAGCCTTGCAAAAACATAAGCAAATATTAATGCTTCTAGTTACCGAAGAACCACCATGTAATACACAATAGTCAGAAATGCATTTAAAAGCAGCACAATGTTACTGCAACATGTATATGATGTACGTGTCCATATTTTTGTATAAATCAACTTGTTTTAATCTCTCTGAAATGGGTTATGGGTTCCTTTTATAGACCATGAATATTAGGCTAATATTAAATAGTTTGTAAAATCTCCCAGCATGCTTCAGTATGGCCCAATTAAGCCATGAAGAGGCTCTTTCCTCCAGAGACAGCAGTATTGGACAGGCTGCTGGTTCAGTGGTCTCCTGAGAGTCTGTGGATGTCCTGAACTGCTCTCCATTGTGGATGTGTGTGTGTATCAGTCAGGCTCTAAGCAGTAAAGGTTATGGCCTAATATTTCTCCACTGGGAGCTGCAGGATGCTGACTAGTCATAGGTTGAGATGACAGTCTTGTGCTTTTGACAAGAGATCAGCACTAAAGAGAGCAAATGTCCATTAAAACTTACCCACTCAGCGTAGTTCAAATCTAGTAAGTTTAAATCTCAAGTAGGGAGAGGTCAGGATGGTCGACCAGTCAGTCAGCATTAATGAAACTACATTAAACCTGGATCATTTCACATGCGTGCTGCTTTATATCAAAGAAAAATGTTATAAGGTACTAAAGTAACAGTTTCTGTTCACATTTTCAAAGGATTTTCACCTTGTCTTCAGAAACTGAAAAGCAATTTTATGGCATTTTCAACATTTGGTGCTGCAATTTCAGCTTTTCCATTCAAATCTAACCAAATCAAATCTTTTATTCCCTGCAGAATTGTTTCCAAGCGGTCTGATTAAATTTTTTTAAATCATTATTATTCAGTACGCAACAGATATCATTTAACATTCACCTTGATGTGTGCTGGGTAGGGAAGATCAATGCGAGTACAGGAATACAAATAATTTGGCACATACAATGCTGTCTGTCATCATCGACTGTTACTGAGACCTACATGTGACTGAACACGGGTCCCATACTTACACATCCTCCTCCATCACTTCTGCTGTGTGCTGAATTCAGCATATCAGAGGACAAAATCACCCCGCATCATGGTTACACCTACACTCTTAAAAATAAAGGTGCATCAAAAGGTTCTTCAAGCGATGACATAGAAGAACCATTTTTGGTTCCACAAAGAACCATTCAGTCAAAGGTTCTTTAAAGAACCATCTCTTCCTTACCTTTTTATAATCTGAAGAACCTTCTTTCACCACAAAGAACCTTTTGTGAAACAGAAAGGTTCTTCAGATGTTAAAGGTTCTTTATGGAACCATTTAGACAAAAAGGTTCTTCTATGGCATCGTGAAGCACCTTTATTTTTAAGAGTGTACATCACCACTACAGTGATCCATGTAGATACACCAAAGACTAACAACAATACCCGAATCCAAAGATCTGATGCAAAGTCAATTATTTATTAATATTCTAAATAGGTATCATACAAAATGACCACAATGCACATTCCTTGTTCTTACTGGCACTTGATGCATGTGTTTTATGTTAGTACTACTATTGTATATCCACAGACATCTACATGAGCAACTATCATAAACACTATGTATGGACTTTTAAGTTAGCATCCATCTACCAAGGTTCATTTGTATATGATGTTAAATCAGATGGAAAGAAAATACATTTCAAACACTGTGTCCAACCTCCATCTGTTACGCAGGTGACATTTAGCCCAAACTCCAAATGGTTCACATAAGTTTGTAGAAGTGGATTTTCCAGTCATCTCTGACACTGACTGTAACAGATCACAGAGAATAAACCCATCATCAAACCTGAAGCTTTAATTATGCTGGACATGAGTATGCATTTCTGAGATGCTCGAAAGAATAACAAAACCCCAATCATTTTAAATAAACTGCTGTAGTGAATCTAAATAAACCTTCAATTCAACCTTCATCAAAACATCTGTAAACACCAAATGCATCTTCCTGGACAGTATAATCAGCAGCGCAAAAAGGATACTGACAGTATACAATTTGAAATGGCTGGGAAGATTAAATAAGAGAAAAAAAATTATGTCACAGTCACTCACTTATACTATACTATAAGGGTTTAATTGTGGCCAATTATAGCTGTCTAGAGCTCTGAATGCTATAGACATATGCTAAATGTTCAACCAGTTTACAGCTGCTATTATAATCGCCTATGTTCATACTACTCTTACTATTGCTGAATTTCAATATGTGCTTAATATTCTAATTTTCTTTATGGAAAGAATACTGAGATAACCTATTTGACATTTGCAGAAATGTGGGGGATACAGTATCCCACGATACAAAATGCACTATTTTACCTTTTACATCCAGCCTGATGGAGCAATGTCTTTGAATCATTATATGACTCAAGACTGGACTGCCCAAAGTTAAGACATAATGTGAAATAACCATTTTAATTTTCCAGATGTTAACTGGACACCACTTGCTAAATTATACATGCATTATTTAAATCAAAGACTGCAGTATTCAGCAAGTCAGAAGATAGTATTACCTATTTTAGTTCATAAGTGGTGTAAACCCTCACTTTAATGACCTTATCTAACAAAAGACAATAGATGGATGACAGCTAGCTGCATCTCAAAAGAAGGAAGTGAATGTTTCCTGAAACATCTTGATCTGGGAATTTACAAGCATTAATGATTAGTCATTTAATAGTCAAAAAGTCAGGGTGTGAAAATGCGTACACAGGCCTTCAAGCGCAATCCTTTAGGTTAAATACGTCATGTCAAAATTTATTTGACAGTAGAGAAGGATGTATTGAACATTAAAAGTGTGACTAAACTACTCTCATCCTCATGTCATTCCAAATATGTATGACTGACTTGCACACACAAATAATATTATCACAGAGGAGTGTTGAAGGTTCAAAAAAGCAAAACCAGTATTAAAGTATCACTACATTCCAATACTTCTGAACCCATACTTTAATTTTATGTTGAACATATGTAAATTTAAGTCTTTATTTATTGAAAATACTCTCCCTTAAGTGGGCTAATGAGAGAATTGATTCATGAACGAATCATGTATTGTATGGCTTCAGAAGACTTATATATGTATGTATTTTCATATGCATGAAAATAATGTATAGAATATAATTATATAGAAAAAAAATTACCAGAACATTATTTATATTTCTCCTTTTGTGCTCCACAGTAGAAAGGAAAGCATGAGGAAGAATATGAAATAAAAACATGAGTAATTGTTGTAATATTTTTGCAACCCTGAAGAAATCTTGACACCATTTCCTCTTCTCCAGAAACCTGACAGAGAACGCCCAACTTCTATGTGAAAGATAACAAGTGAATCAAGCATGAAATCAATTCATTGCTACATAATATGTGGCCTTTGATCAGAAACCAGACTTACACTTGCAAAGTTTTGCTGACATTCATTCTGAATAGTGTGAACTACAGGTTTTACAGTTCATTGAAGCCAAAGGCCTTGTAAAGTCTGTCAAAGTGATGGCATTTTTCACAGTCCCTCTTCTCTCACTCTCAGCAAAGTAGTAAGGATGGTATTGAATGACCTTATTCATTCATACACACAACCAAAGTACACACACACATTCAAACCAGGGGTCCGTTCTTCGTACCTCGCTTAATACATCTGAGATGATGTGAAAGATGCCAGATCTTCTAATCGTGATAACTGATCTCTGGCTAATTTGGTTCTTCAAACAAATTTGCGTATTAGATTAAAATATCTGGATTAAGTTGTCTAAGATTACAGCGCGTTCTCGTGTTCCCCAAAAAGGGCAGATGTATCGATACTCGAAACCACGATCAACAATGCAGCGATTGGCTGGCGGCAAGACAGCAACGTAATGACATCATATCATTAAAAAAGACACCTGACGGAAAAGTTGACAAATTTCTGGACTTTTATAAGTAAACAGCCAAGCGAATAAAACTACATAAATGTTATAATAGATAAATGAAATGTTTTTAATTTTTTTTTTTTTTTACATGGTTCCCAATTATTTATATTCACGATTTCTAGCATTTGTGTAGGCTTTACATTTTTACTTCAGTGTTATTAGCAATTAATTTAATTTTATCTTTGAAACAGATTTGTTACGTGACAGCATTAATTACAGTTTCTTAAACATCATGTTATCTGCATCTCCTCCTGCGCTCCATCAAGCAATTACTCAAATTAATGCACGGCTCAGATTAACTGTATAGCATGTGTGTAAGACTCCAATACAATTATAACGTAATTATTTCATCACTAAGAAATCTTTCAATGAGTAAAACTGGCTGTGTCTATAGTGTTATATACTACACAACATTGTTATCTTATTTTCAAATTATTGAAAATAAATTATTTTTATTTTAAATTATTGTCCCTGGACCAGCAGGGTACTCTTATAATAAAGTAGCAGTGGCTGTAGAATTGAAGTATCAATTCTGCTTAAAAAGATACAATCTAATCCTGTTTACATGAAATAAGCCTGCTCCCGAGCAGGTTTAAGTTTACGGACCTGTTGCTATGACAGCAAGTCCAGGATGAGCTTCGAAGAACCAAATGATCCAAGATCAAGCTAATTCGGCAACAATCAGATCCAGCTAACTGAGTTAGCAACGTACGAAGAACGGGCCCCAGGTTATTTGCTTCTAAAAACAGTTAACTGCTTTGTATAACACCCGATGGAAATCTAAAAGTGGACCCACAATTACTCAATTCACAGAGAACTATTCTTATGACCCTGATCAATTATTAACAGTGAACCACAAAATAACCACAAAAAACTATTTAACAGGCACTTACACATACACAAAGACATTAACATCACTTGCCTTCTCAAAGTCTTGAGGCCTGAGAGGTGGGTTTAAACACTCCCCCGTAATTCATTGGTTTCTGTCTCCTCAGGGCTCTGACGAGGAAACATTTGACTAATGCACACTAAACGTTTACATGTGAGGAGGGGCTGCGAGTTAAAGCTATATTTTAACCCAAATATGAAAATTACTTTGACAATGATAATAAATGGGGACTGAAGGTTTAAACTTCAAATAAAAAAATGCTACAAAGACTTTCATAAAAGTACTCCCTGATATATTTCAAGTTTTCTTGAGTCATACAATAGCTTTGTGTGAGGAACAGGATGAAAATATTTAAGTTTCTCTTCATTGAAATGAGATGTAAAAATGCACTGACAAAATTTGGTAACACTTTATTTTAATGCGTCCTTGTTACATGTTACATGTACGAACTATACAATAAACATGTAAACAATAATGTAAAAATATTATAAACAAATTATGCAATATTATCCAAGTAACCCTAAACTGAACCCTAATCCTAACCCTAACCATATAGTAAGTTAATTAACATAACTCAGTACTTAAATGTATAATTACACTGTAACAAGGACACCTTGAAATAAAGTGTATAAAACTCTTATCCAGTAAATCACAAACAATGTGAAAAGTCATGTGGCTTATGAATATTGTTATGGACACTGGGGGGCTTTAAAGTCAAATAGGTTGAGAACCACTTCTTTAACGATGTTGACAAGTGTGTGTTCGCATCTCAAAAGAAATAGCATTTATCAACAAGAGAACAGTGGAATAGCCAGACAGACCTGCCCCAAGCCATACACACCTTCCTTGCCCTCCATTCTCATTCAAATTTCCTGCTTTCCATTTCCTTTACTGTCCATCCTCCAACTTGACTTCTCACCCTCTAATTAATGCGTGGAGTCTTGCCTTTAAGCTCATAATATATCCCTCAATTATTTCATCTTGAATTTTTTTTTTTTTCATCAAACCGCAACCTTTAAGTTACCCAATACACTCACTACCACAGCCAAGATTGAATGTCACAACCATCAACTCAAAGAGGGGACACAGTCAAAATCTATGACATGCAAAAGTGAGTTTGTAGCATAGCTATCCAACAATAGAATGACCTTTCTGTCATATTCAATTGCCACCTCATACAAGGACACATAATCATACGCACACACAAACCACCACTGAACACCGCCTGTGACACTATACGTGTAGATCTGCCAAACTATCACAGAATGAAACTATAATTAGTTTGTGGTTGTCTTAGCAACAAACATCACTAAACAATACCTGTAAAGAAATATAATAGCCATAACTGTGTGGTAGATGAAGAGTTTGGCACCTTACACAAATCAATTCAAGTGTGTGCTCTTTAATCGGTCTTGTGACCCCTTTGAATTGCTGAACCCGTTCCTCTCCCTTCCACAACCTCAACATTTGTCCTTGTGTGAATTTTTTATCAATTACAAATCAAACGTGACTGCTGAACTTTACGTCAAATCACGCTGAATGTTACGTCAGTGAAATGGACATCAAACAACACAAAAACACCCCAGTCAAATGGACTTTTAAGCAAACATTACTGAAAAAAACGTTACAGAGCCAGTTTCATTGATGGGAGATTATCGTCAGACTCTCAATGGGGGAAAAAGTTGAACACGAGGTTGCATCATAACGCTACTACTGATAAGATGTATAAGTTACTCTTTTGTAAAGTACTGTTAGATACAGGGTTAGGGGAACTGGTGCACATCTTATGGCTGAATCCACTTTACATAAACTCAATAAATTCATATCAGGTTTCTGGCATGCAAATACCTGTATCTTGTACAACACAGAGTCTTAAGTGACACCAATTGTGCTCCATAACACAGTATGACCTCTCTGACATCTCTTTACCAGCCATTGTTCTTCTCCATGCTAGCCCTACATTGAGTAAGGATCTATGTGATTCAATCTGAGGTGACCTACATTTAACCTTAGTTTGATGATACCAATAAGCTCATGATGCAACATCATGTTGAAACTTTCACTTGCAATAAAAAGCTGATAAACTAAATCAGATTCTCTTTAAAGGAATCCATTGTCTATATAAAAATGACTTTAAAACAGTTAGTTAGTATTTTAGTTTTGGCGTTTCAGACCCAAATATACAAGTGAAGTGGAGTGGAGTTTGCTTAGAACTTTTTATTTGTTTATTCAAAGTGTTGGTTTCCTCTCACGAATGCAAGATGATCTATAATTTAGCTTAACGCAAGTAGCGGGTTTCTGAAGTCAGGCTATCAGTGTTTTCCCTTAATCACTTTCCATCTACAAGATGCTTGGTGAGTTGAGTAGGACTGTAGCAATTTTCTCTGAAAAGAAAGCTACTCAATAATGTCTCAAAAACATTTTAGATGCTTGCCTAGATGGAATTGTAGGGCATCATATACCCTAAAACACTGCACAGGGCTGTGTTGCTAAACATTTTAAATAGGCATCTCATCAGGTTTTGGTCCAGACATAATTTCCTCATACCTCAGAATAACTCAATATTCAAATAAATAATAAAAATGATTCAAAACGATAACACAACGCATGTTTTAATAACTATTATATATATATATATATATATATATTAACTTTTTTCCTCTAGTATCATAACTTCTTCATTGTGCACGTGAGCTCGTGACACACGCGGGTAGCGATAGATTCAAAGGGAGACCAACGTGACAATGGAGATCCGCTTCTTGGTTTTAAAAGAAGGGTCTTTTCTCATGATAGTGGGTTACAAACCTCGTATTCACCCACCAGTCTGTCTCAAATCGGCACAATGTCTCGATCTGCAGGTCTGCGACATCGCGAATGATGTAACTGACCCGAAATATTGAGGGGCTATCACAAAGAGTGTGTTGCTTGCAGCCTCCAGAGTTCATGTTAATTCATTGTATTAAAGCTCAAGACGCGCAGTTAAATGAACCCCCTCTCTCTCTCTCCAGTAAGACCATGTTGTCCACACAATTCGCTTGCAAATACGCCAATGAAACACATACCTGCGCTTTTCATTCACCAACTCCGGTTGTAAGTTCGCGCTATCCGTCTGCGGTGTGCGGCCCCGGTTCACTGAGCAGCATGGATAGCTCTGAATGGCTCCGTGGATTCGTGGATGTGTGGCGTGAGTTTTCCATCCGCTCGACTCTGATACAATCCCGGCTGCACATGCGCACAACTGCTGCACGGCCCCACGAGCGCGATATGTGGTGCAATAGTCTCCAGTTACAAGGACACAAGGAGTTACGACTTTGACCGTGATGTTAAAACCTCACCGGGACCTTTTAAAGCTTAAGCTATATATTATTTGCAATTTTACTGTAATTTAAATGATAATGAGGGAAAAAAATAATCAAGACAGTAAGTAACTTGAACTTTTAAAGTTGTGTTGTGTAAAGTTGTTTTCAAGTACACATATCTAAACATTCTTAAAAGAAAATATATTAAATTGAGAAGGAAAAAATAATAAGATATTTAAGTACTAAGTAAATATTTAAGATGAATGTGGATACTTTTGACTTTAACTCAAGTATTAGGCCTATGTGTTTATGTATTGGCTACGACTTTTAATTGAGTAATATTTTGACATAGTATCTGTACTTTAACTTAAGTACTTTCTTCGTACATCATTCATTTTAAGACTTTTTTTTAATGTAAGTTTGCTGCTCAAGTAAACTGAAAAGATGTTTAGATGTAGCCTATTTAATATCTGTGTAGCTTCCTCGTACTCACCAATATTCTGCTGTCTCCCTTTCGTTCATTTCCAGTTGACAGCATGTGAAATTGCTGTGCTGCACCAGCAGAGATTAATTAGTTTTTGTTAATAAGCATGGATTCCAGTCATGGCAGTAAAGACAACAAATTCCTTCATACTGAATCAGAGATTGCCAATTGAAAGAACACTGAAATGAAAGAAGAATATGAAAATAAGTCTTGGTAAACCACTTGTTCTGTTTATATGAATATTTCTGGTGTGCACAAGCATGCAAACACAGATAGTGGCCACAAATCCTTAACCTATGAAGCTCTTTGCAGAATCTGTTTGTATAAACAGCATAACACATTAATCACTTGAGATTCCAAACTTTGCACATTTAGATTAATTAAAAGTTAAATTGACTGAACTTCACCACAGAATTCCAAACTGTATATTGTGAAATAACTGAACCATTTGTGTGACCTGCAGTTTACATAGTGGGCATGTCTTTAGTTTATATGCTAGACAGCAAGGATCAGGATTTGTTACAGGATCTGATATTTCCATAGATGTCCCCTGCTGTATATCACACCCTGAGATCAGTTTTGATGAAACATTCTTAAAGAAAGCACCTACCAAACATCTAGATGTGATTGTTTATTTACATTCCATATTTTTTTATTACATTTTGAGTGTCTGAAGAATACAACAGAAGTGATGGAAAAGCTGAAATTCCAGGAAACTCCCCTCTAAAGCATTCCAACTTTAAACAGGAGTGCAAATCAATACAAGTGGAATCTTTCAAATCTCTAGTCATGCGCTACAGGTATGTATGAAAACATTATTGATACCATGATCCACGTGCAAATCAATTCGATTCTAAGGTGAAATAACATTTTAAACACTACTCTTATAGTAAGTTGGAGAGTTAGCACAGCTCAAAATAAGCACTTCCATTATTCATTCAATGCATAAATAAATTATTCATATGCTAACCTTTCTCTTTTTCTTGCACTCTCTCTTTCAAAACAGATACTGACATCAATTTATATCCTGCTTTCATCATCTTTCAGGGTTCAAAGATCACGAGAACAGCTTTATCAGAATCAGACACACCCATGAGACTTCACAGGTGAATTATTTTCTTGGCAAACAATAATTATTTGATGAGTCATAAGTCAAGAATTGCCAGAACCACATAGTGGTAACATAATTTGTGTAAGTCTTTGGTTAGTCTCGTGTAGCCAGACCTTCAGACTGAAGGCTGAAGGTCTGGAATAGATGGCCGCTTTCATTGGCCAAGGCCCGCCCATGAGGCCGTTTGACCGACATGTCAAACAACCAATCACAGTTCGTTTCGTTCAGTGTCACGTTTTGGGGCGTGGAAATGTTCACCACAATAACAAACCAGTGTGTGAAACTCTAGGATGTATTTTAAAGATTCTACGCCACGAACTTTAAATATTTCACATACTTTTGAAAATCCAGCGTTTAGTTGATCTCTGATAAGCATTCGTCATCACATTTGTAAACACGACGGCTTACTTCTTTCATGAGGGGGTTTGGCGCCACAGCATCTTTGTTTCCCGGTGGACCGAAAATAAACGCGACACTCGCGTCTCCCAGAAATCCGGTTTAATTCAACCAGTCAGATGACGACTTCGATATTCCTGAAGTGTTTCCAAAAAAGTGTGCCATATGCATCAGACGTTTAGCCAACGTTCCGTGGGCGTGACGTCTGAGGCTGAGACTAGTCTTTGGTTAGCGCTACATACTGTAGTAGGTTTAAGGTGCAGTCAGATTTACTGTTGTCTGGCGGTAATTTTTTGTGGCCGTAATCAATGCAATTGACCCTTCGCAAAAACCCTTAGTTACTGTTGCTATGTCTGACAAGCCATGCCGCTCTCACACTACACAGCATGTTCTCACGCAGTAATAAATACATCGCGGAGCAAAGAGGAAACTGACCACACCCCGACAGACAAGACAAAGCAGGTTACTTCTAGTTTGAAACCAGGTCTCTGCTTTAATTTTTTTAAAAGAAATTCAAACAATAAATACTGTTTTGTGGCTCTTTAATGTGTCGTGACTCATGACAGAATACTGTACTGCCTCAGTTCAAGCGGCACACATGAACTGATCGTCTTTTCATATTTACTTAAAGCATGAAATAAACATGAATGTACATCATAATGTATTTTATTTCAACAGCGGAAAGACATCAATACACAATTTTTCAAGTTTAAATCCACCGAAGTTAATCTACTCTCCTGTCTGATTTGTTTGTAAGGAAAGATGGCGGATTCGGCGTTATGATTGGTCAGATCGCCTCTCAATCAAGCTCTTTGCAAATGGTCAATTGGGAATTTCGTGTGAAAGTCAAAAGATTTCCACACATAGATTTAGTAATGGGTTTAAAAAAAAATTTTTCATGTGAATTTGTGGCATTGACCAACAGAAAGCTGCTTGGTTTTAAAGTGACTTCTGTGTGAGCTATGCTATTCACAATGAACAATGGCCCACAAAATGTCACCGTAAATTTGCCAATGTGCACCTTTAAAGATATTTAGATTAGATAGCTTGGAGCCATTTCCATAGACAATTAAACTATTTTAAAAAAGGATGTTTTCAAATTTTTATTTGAATTTAATTTTCACTCTTATATCATTCCAAACCTATAAGACTTCTGTGGAACACAAAAGAAAATGTTTTTTTTTGTGCAATCAATGAAAGGTCTAGTGTTGTTTTGGTCCTTACTGACATTCATCATACGGACAAAACAGTCCATTTCAATAATTCAAGTATCAAAACATCTTTTATTTTTTTGTTCTGAGAGTGTATATTTTCCTTATTTCACAGAACCAGCATGTTCCCTCACAAATCCTCTCCCTCTATCTGTTATTTTTTCACTACTGCAGATGTAGAATGACCTGTCTCTGTTTGAACAGATCAGAGGTGGAAACTTTAACCCACAACACAAGCAAACTAGCCCACAGGCTTGTTTATCCACACTGAACTTCTTCTCTGCACAAGTCCCTCTCAAAACATCCCCCTGCAGTTCACGAGGAAAAACGCCTGTATCTCTTCCTGTTTCAGTACCATTATGATCAACAGAAGCCTATTTTTCTGTACACAAACCAAATATTTACATCAGCAGCGGAGATGGGTGGAACAGTATTTTAACAGAATAATGTGATTAATACAGAACTGTGGATACGGTCATGGCCATCAATGGGGTGGATGGCTTGCTCTGATTTCATTTGGCTTGGCTAAACTTGTATTAGCACATTCTAATATCCCTTCTGCTTATCTAAAAGTTATTTCCAGAATTCCTTAGCAGAAGAACATCACAATTTGAAAAGCCTCTTTTTATCTGGTTGTATTAGAAATCATTTTCATGTAAGAAGCTGTTGTATGCTTCTGATGGTACTGGATTATTCCTCCAAGAGCTGAGGTTATATATGAGGTGGATTTTTGATGAGAGGTCACTGCTGTTTAGTTTGGTTCAAACCACCATTGAATACAGATTAAAGGCCCTGATATACTTAAAGTGAAATTGAAGAACAAACTGGTGTTTGAGTTTGTTTGGTGAGTTTGAAACATCTGGCCAAATTGAGATTGCTCTGGCTGGAAAACACCTTTGCATGGAAATCTTTTACAGTTCATTGCTCCTGTTCAGTCCATCGAGGTCAGATGCAAGTAAAAACATGAACACAGTAGAGAGCTACCTTATAGTAGAATTATTTGAGCCTTAAAATCACCAACCCTGCATCACAAGACCCTCAGTACAACAGAAATATCAAGTGCAATACAGTTCGAGAGATATGCATTTACTACAACAGACAGATAGCCGTCTACAGGACCATAACTATCACCATGACACTGACCAGAGACATGCAGAGAAGTTGTGCTCTTTTTTCTGTTACTAAGGGGAGACATGTGGAGTGAGAAGCATGTGACATGCTCTATATAGTACAGAATGTAGTATAACACATCCCATTTAAATTCCTAATTCAGTTGCACACATATTTTCCACCAAATGAAAGAACATGTTGGCCCCTGATGATGTACTGTGAGTTGAAAGGATATTCTCAGCACTCACACAATGATCGTGGCCAACAATGATTGCTAAATACCCATCAACACGTACTACTGAATACTGAGCACAGTCACTACTGATTGAAAAACAGGTTCTAGCCCCAAATGTGTAATGAGATGTGATATGAAATGAGTAGTATCAGCCAGACTGTCTCATCCTCTGATTTATGTGCAAAAATAAAAATGATGTAAATCAGTGATTCTTAACCAGTGGTCTTCATTCTAGGGCCTTAAGATGACGAAGTAATTTAACATAAGAAAAAACAAGCTTTAATATAAGCTAAGCCAAATAAAAATCAAGCTGTTTCTCATTTTAATTCACCTACTGAACAATTTTTTGTTTCTTTTTTAATGAAGAACCAGGATTCCTGTGGTCTTGGAAACTTGAGGTAGCTTCATTTTAAAAGCGTGTTTTCTAGACCTGGAAAAGTTACGGGGATTAATACAATCTTAAAATGCTATGGGCAGTTTTATAAAGAATATATGTTTTTCTAGCTATGCCAAGTTCTAAAACATTTAATCGTGTATAAATTGAGTAAAAAAAATATATATATATATATATATATATTATTCTTTAAATCCAGCAAATGTATCCGGTGAATAACTAAAGTCATGTAAATTTTGAACAACATTCAGCTCTTTAAACTTCTGTAATCCTGAAATTTAATTTTTAATAACAGATGTTATGTTAGGGTAATTGCAATTATATTTCTCTAACAATTTTTATTTTTCAGGATTTCAACACTATTTCCTGTAACTGCAACACAGAATTTCAGTGCTATATAACTTTATTTTATGCATGTGACTTTATATTTGATACATTAAACTCACAATGACTCTGGCTTTTTTCTCTGGCACAAAAACAGCCTCAACTACTTGAGGAGACAAACAGTGCAGTGCAGTGCAGTGCGTGATTTCTGCACCACTAATGGCACTACATTAAACAGCAAAGGATATGATTGCTTTCAGACAGGTTTCTCAAGCATTCCTTGAGAAGCAGTCTCAAGCATTCAGACTGCTCAAACACACATAGTGACGTTTTAATGCACTACACATCCACACTATTTACATTTTTTAGATAGCTGACTTATGAATGGCTTACTTATAGTTGTCTCTGCACAATAAACATCACAAAATGATGCACTTAATCTTTTATATATCTATACAGTTTGTTTTTTTACCTTACATGGTGTATTGTACTGTATACCAACTACTTTCCAAGACACTTTTTCAGAGTTACTGCGCTAAACTACGTAAGAGCACCCATATCCATCCATGAAGCTGATCCCTGTCATGTGTGTATAGGTGCGCATGTTTGTTATGATGACTGTCATGTGTGTCATATTTACAGCACAGAGGGGCTGTTTCATCTCCACATGCACTCGGCCACCATTCAGGCTTCTGGTACAGCGGGAGGTGGAGCCTCCTCCCGCCTCTGCTGTGATTGGTGGACAGGAGATGGGTGTGTGGACATCTGTGTCTGATTTAAGGAAGGGATTTGAAAGTGTAGGGGGTGGTGGCTTTTCAAAAAAGCTTGTGAAGGAAATGAGAGATCTTAGCCACTGGCTTTGACCTTTGACAATGTGTATGTGTATGTGGTTAAACATGGGGAGATAACAGGGGTTTTGAATTGCTTTAGATGTACATGATTCGATCATGGCCTAAATGAGCATTTGGAGACTGACCTCTGACCTCTGTCAAGAGACTACCATGTTAAGACTTCTTGTCACCTTCAGAATTATATATATATATATACACATACACTGTAGATGCATACAGGTTATTTAGTGTCTGTAATGAATTTGTGTGTGTGTGTTTATGCTTGACATGTTACTCCTGGTGTGGTAAGTTTCAACCAGAACCAACAGGCTGGAGTCGGTTTCACTATGTGTGTGTCAGGTGTTGTGTCTGCAGTCCTGGTGGAACAGTGCATGACATAGTGAGCGAGATTCTAATATACTAATTATAGCATCAGTGCTGCAGATTTTCCAATGCGTTGACAAGCGCAATCAGCTTGAGAACATGAGAATCAGTTTGTCATTCAGTAATACTCTGTTTTACCCAATGTAGCTAAAATAATTGTATGGACTGAATGAAAGATGCATTTCATGAGGTTCATTTGTCAAGGACAAAAGCACCGTTAAAGTAGCTTTATATGATAGCATATGATATCTTTATCTTCCCTTGATAATCTTCCCAAATCTTTAATCTGAACCCTCTAAAGCCTTCTGTATCATATTTGATACACACAATTTTAAGGCCTCTAAATTATCAACAAGATCAACATTTTGCCGAAAAACCTGTTGTGTACATTCTGTTGTCTTATTTATACCTCATACTTTTTAGAAAGTAAAATTAATTTTAGAATCATTCCAAGAATATCCACCTTCAGGCCAGGGTTCATCTGTCTTTTTGCTGTGAAGTCTTTATTTATTTTTTATAAAGTTTAACTTTAAGAATAATTTATATATTGTTAGTAATGTTTCAAGTTGAACACTTACTGGAATGAAGCAACAAATGTTTACTTGATTACCCATACAATCAATTAATTAATTAATGTTTATTTATTTATTTTAAACTAATGTTAAAATGTGAATACCAAATACGATACATCAGGCTAGAGGAATGTTGATTTGTGCATCTCTTAATCATCGTTGTATTGCATGTTTTGCCCCCATTATTGGGAGATGTAGAGTGACATTTTATATTGCCAAGTAATCTGCTATACTGTTAAGATCGCATTGATTTACATCACAAATTATTAGCAGAATGTCATCCTACTTTTTGGCCACATAAATATCAGCAACTGCACCAAATTGCATATTATTGCTCAGTTTGTGCCTCTAAAGAAAACAAGTGATTTTTTTCTCTGCAAGTATAAGAAAGTATGAAAAAACAAAACAAAAAAACACATACACACAAATGCAACCTTTTGAGATTTTCAAAGGTGCAGGGAATAAAAAAAACTTCAATTTGGTTCTTTTCCTCTTGCAGGGCTATCAAATGACCACAGTAGACTGAGTTCATGAACAAATCATATAAAACACTTCTATAGTCCATTTTTGTTCCAGAGAGAAAAAGGAATAGCAGCAATAGCCTAATATACTTAAGCACCTTGTTCAAGGTCATAATTGTGATAAAGCAAGACTGATATTTCCAGTTCATAGGCCATCATATTTACAAGTCTGTAAATGGTTAAATGACCTTCCAAACTCCACCCGAGCAACTGACAATAATCAAGAAACACCTGAATAAACGGCTGTTCCACTAGTACAGCCTCAACCCTTAAATATATTGCCTTATTTAACCCTTATAATACTGAGTGGAGTGATTAATGAGTTCATGTGAATTTAGTGAATTTATTGAATTAAAGCTACTGTGCTCTAATGGAATCAGAGTTGACAGTATTGGAAGAGATGTAGCAGGATGCTAAGGAGAACTGTGATCCAAGAATGGTCCGTTCATAGGAAATCCGGACTAAGCAGTGCCAGAGCGCCACAGCTGTGGGTTATGTTAGCGTGGGGACATCTAGTGGAGATCAGGAGTTTCACAGACGCTTGGAGGCTGTGAAAGAACTTGATGTTCAAATGTTTGACCAGTGCTAGATAGATTACTTACAAACTGTATTATGCAACTGATTACAAATTACATGATAAAAACCCCATTCCATAATAATACATTTTAAATTAAATTAAATTAAATAAATTAAATTTTTTTACAATTTAAATATTTAGTTTACCTGCATGTCAATGTGACCATTAATCGATATTAGAGGTCTCTGAACGTGAATGTGCTGTTACATTTTTTTTTTAAATATTAAAAAGTTTAGGAATCACTGCATCATGTGAACATTAATAAACATGAAAACAGCAATGATCTGGCCAAAGTCTTCCAGGTTATAAATATTTTTGTCAGTTATACATCAGCTTTAACTTGTGTAATTATCTGTCTCATACATGGTATGATTGACTGAGAGGTGCTTTTGTCTCCAAATTCAGAAGCATGGAATGCAAATTAATTTACATGACATTTACATGGCCATTCTATATTGTGAATATTCAACGCTAAACAATATGACACACAGTAGAATTTTTTAGATGGGGAAATTTAAAAGAGAAACAACAAGATAATTTACTGCAATTGTGTGATTGTAATCATGCAATCTATAAAAAGTAACTGTAATCTGATTACCAGCCTTTTAAAATGTAATCTACTTAATCTGTAATCTAATTACAAATACTACAGTTTTGGAATCTGATTATTTAATCCAGATAGCATATACTTATTTACCCAGCACTCAGTACAATTGATAAAAAAGTGTATGATTGATAAAAATGTATGGCCATTAGTAAATATAAATACTCCTATTTTTAGGAGGATTTTCTTGAAGAAACAATAATGATTTTGCTTATAATTTAGGAAACATTTCTACTTGCATTTCAAATATAAAAATGAAACAGATGAATGACAGCAAGCAAACAGATGTTTAGATTCTGACGCAGTTTTTCTGTCAGCTCTGGATATTGCTTGAACTGTCGGTTAGCCGCTGGGTTTCTTCCTGTCCGACTGGCAGCTTCATGCTCATTACTCAGCATCAGATGTTCACACCAGGTGCAACACAGAGAAATGATGATTCATTTTTCAACTAAACAACACTGACTCTCTCTCTAATTTGGTACATGCAAAAATTAGGAGGTTTCAATTTCACCTTCTGAAATTCTTTGCTAAAGATTTAATGAGTAGGACTACATATCCAGGCAAAGTTTATCACTGTCTTTCTGAAGTTATTTGAAACCATAAACAAAACATGGTCATGAAAGTGTACTTACTTTAAGTACACTTAAGTGGGCATTCATTACATTAATATATAATTACAGTTTTTTTTTAAATAAAGATTTGAAGTACACTACACATGTATGTTCAATACAATTATGCACTTGTTTTTTTTCACAAGGGAATGTGTGAAAATAAACCTCTTTGAATTATCAAATGTAAAACAACTGTCTATCCACACTATTTCTAAGAATGATTTGATGTATTGACACTGACAGTCATCCCAGACTTCATCAGATGAATCTACCTGTTAGTAACCAGCCCCCTCTAGTGGACAAAGTGAGATAAAAATAGCCTGCATGATAGAACTTGAGTAAAAATAACAAAGGGCACATTATATCATTTTGGGCAGAGGGATTGTGAGAATATCATACAATCAACATTCACATAATGACACATTATTGATACATTAACTTTGCATATAGAGCCTTGCTCTCTTACTCTGTACATAACGGATTTAATACATTAATATATTTCATATAAATACTTCCATAAAAATTCTCCATAAAACAGATTCAGTGAAACCAAAGAAAACACTCACCTAAGCAAATACTTTATATCTCTAATGAACTATGAACATACTAGAGATGTCCCAAAACATATTTGAACACGGTTAGACACATATAATTGTCATTACATTTGATACATTATATTTATGAACATGTTCCACAAATATTTGACAATGAGAAACTTTACATTTTTAAATTTTGAATAATATTATAATTTATTAAATTATGTAAATTATATATATATTTTTTTATTCATTTAATTTTACATTTAAATTTTATTTAATTACTTCTAAAATTTTTAATTTTGCAAGTGTTCACATTCATTCTGGAGTTGCCATATATATGAAATAGAATCTAATCTTAAACTTATATGAAACTTATAACAATCTTACACATAAATAACTCTGTTTCTATACACATTTCAGTGTAATTAAGTCAAATCGACATATCCAACATTTTGAGCTGATTTTATTGCTGATTATTTTCCAAAAAACTTGCTTTTAGGTCAAAAACAATAAGATCTGCAGTCTCTCACAAAATCAATTGTTTTCCAATCTGCCTATAGAACACCTTGCAGAAAGTCAAATTCCTTTGAGTGCTGATTTTGGCTTTCCCATAATACAACAATTAGATGACTGAGAAAACTACTTCCAGTGAAAGCTGCTTAAGGTCGGACAGGGTCAGCGTTTTGTCTGTAGACCTGCAGGATTAGATTAGATTAGATGAGATGAGATGAGATTAGAAGGATTAGTGCAGAAAGTCTTGTCAGATGGATGTTGAGTCCCAAAAAGCCAAAGAACAATGAATCATCAACATATTCTGCCTTCAAGATTATAAGATCAGGGATTCAATATTATAACACACTAACACTGATGGACATTTTTGGATGCAGCTTTACAATTAAAGGATTTTTTAACATTTGGAACTTTAAAACATTCCGGTTTAGTTTAAATGATTTTCAAATAAAGTTTTAAAGCTGTCAGAGCCAGTAAGACTTCTTTTACAGGCAGACAGAGACAGAAAGAGTGAGAGAGAGAATGGTCTTCTCTTCGACAGTGGTCCTGACAGACTCCGAGTCCATCCTGATGAGGAGATTAAAGGTCCCGAATTCAATAAATGCAACACACAATTGCACCGGAGTGTGCACACACACACACACACACACACATATAAACTCACAAACACACTCCTCACTGTCACACAGATACGCTCACTGACACGTAATTAAGATAAGTGGACAGGGGCATTATTGCAGCCCCACAGAGACAGACAGGTGAGAGCAGGAAATTAACCCCTGTGTGTGAGACAGAAAGGGAGAGGGAGATCACTGGGCTAAAAAGAGACAGCTAAATTGACCTTTGAAAGAGAGGGAGAGTGCGTGTAATTGAATAAATAAAAAAATAAAAGCATGCAAGAGAGTTTCTGTCTGACATTGATAAAATGGCTTCTCATGACTCAAAAACATATTTCAGAGATAATGAATAATAATGGATGCCATTTTATTTAAGAGAAGCTCTCAGTTGGAGTGTTCTGCTCAACTGCCGGGTGTCTAAACTCATAATAAACCATGGCTGCATGTGTGTAACTTATTCTGCAATTACATATTCTGCAATAGGAACAATGAAACAACATATAATCCATCTACAGCTTCTTTTTTTCCATTTTCAATTACTAAACAAAAAAGTAAAAAAAATCAACATTTTGAATATTTTATGTAATGAATTTTAAGTTTACATTTGTTCAAAATATTATTTTTTGTCAATATTTTAAAGTAAAATAAAATAAAACAAATATAATAATCTAAAATGAAATAAAATAAAACCTAAATAAATAATCAATAAAATAAAATAAAGATTTAATAAAATAGATTTGTACTATATTAATTTGGTTTTGTCAGATGTAGACTCATTTTACAGGTATGCAGTGGATTTGTATAAGACATGATATACAGTAAGAGCATAATCATGATAACTAAGGATTTCTGTCTTTATCTCACCCTTCGTTCTCTAGTTTTCTCCTCCTCTGTCTTGTGTGCTTCTGTGACAGTGTCCTATGTGTGAGAGTGATGTGTGAGGAGGTCTCGGATGTCAGGCCGTTGTTTAAAGTGCTATCTGTGGCTTCAGAGGTCTGCAATATTAGCCACCACTCACCGGAGGCTCTCCTCCACCCATTTCTGTCTTTATAATAGTGTTATCAGAAAGAAATGCTAGATAATGTGTTAACAGCATATAGCCTAGACCTTTTGTTTTGTATGCATATGTGTGTATTTATTAAATATTAAACAGATTTTCACTAGTTTTCTTTTTCCTTTTTGTTATATGAAGGTCATTTTTAAATTCTAAAAAAAGGAAATATTTTCACTCTTTATTTTTTCATTTAATTACATATATAAAAGTAGCGCTCAGAAGCTCTGTGGGGACAGCTTCTATCAACCAACCAATCAATCAATCTTTAATTTTCAATTTAGTTTGTACTGTATATGCTGATTAATTCACTATGTCTAATGAAGATTCACTAATTTTTTAGGTATGTGACAGATTTAAAATAAAAAAAATCACATGGATCACACAGAAAAACAAAAAACAAAAAAAATACATAAAATAAAATATTGAAGTAAGAAAGAAATGGTTAGGGTTATGTTAAATCTGTAGTAATTATAGGCCTAATTAGTTTTTTATAAAAGCAATACATGTCCTAAGGTATGTCCTGTTTTTGTGTGTGTCTTTAAAGACTCCTCTGTGACTGACTGAGTAAACGTCTGCCTCTAAACTGTTCTGCATCTGTTCCTGCTTAAGTGAGTTAGCATGACAGCAGGACAACCCCATCACTGTGATGCTAAAGTGCAGCAGAGGAGGATTTCAAAGTTGTGAAACACAGGGAAGGGATACGAGTAGATTACTGGTGGATTCCACACAGAGACATTTTAAAGCTACAATCTCAGGAAGAACAAAAGATTGCGGGATGTTATCTAAACTAAGAGTCCCTTTGTAAACACCAACAGCTTCAGTGATTAGGGTGCGAGGACCCTCGTGGAATCGCTCTGTTTATTTCAGACTGTGATTTTTAAACAGAAAGCTAATGGAAATGGGGGACATGTTTGGCTGTAACTGCAAATAGTGGACATTTTCTCAGATTGTCAGAAAGCCGCAAGCGAAGGCTCGTTAGCTAGCGGAGGTTAGCGCGGGCTCATTAGCTTGTGCGGGTTAGTGAGGGCTACTTAGCTCACTCTGTGGGGGGTCTCTCAAGTCTGTTGGCTAATTACTCCCCATTCATCTCTCCTTAACAGTCAATTAAATAATTAATGTTTGATAAAGGTGCGATGTCAGGCTGATCTCGCCTGTGAAATATTAATTAGATCAGGAAAGTAATTTATGAGAGTAGATTAGCAGAGTAATTTTCCTCACCCATGAGAGAAAGAGTCGAATTCTAGAAATAGAGACAGAGAGAGAAAAGGAATGAGAGAACTGAATATTCGTCCTGAATTCTTATCTGTGAACAACTTCATACTGACCACTACAATTCTGTCGAAGTAACCTGAAACAGGTTATATTTGATGTTCTATTAAATTTAAATGTGTTTTTCATCAGTTATTTTGCTGTAAAGTTTTAAAAACTTTATTTAAAAGTTTTTTTTTTCTTAATGTTCACTACTAAAATCAGTTGGAACCACTGCTCTAGAGTAAGACACTGCTGAAGAGTCAAGTTTCCTATTGTCCCAAATAAAGTAAAATTAAATGAATTAACTTTTTATCAGTAGTCTATTTCTGTAGATTTTAAAGCATAATTCTCTTGGTGATGGTACCACTTCAAAGCTTTCTAGTAAGCCTCAACCATCTCTTATAATAGCTAGGATGTGCTGTACTCTTTTATTTATTTATTATTATTATTATTTTAATTTTCTTTTTTAATACATGAAAAAAAATACTCAAAATCTTTAAACAATCCCCCAGCTGGACTCCAAGGAGCCACATTACTGTTCAAGTTAGCTCTGATTGATGGATTTAAACTCTTGACATCTGGCAACCACAACCATGAATGCTTGTGGAGGCTTGTTACCAATGCAAGATAATGCAAATAGCAAGTTAAAAATATCGCAAACAATTATGCTTAAAGGAGTCATCGGATGCCCATTTTCCACAAGTTGATATGATTCTTTAGGGTCTTAATGAAAAGTCTATAACATACTTTGGTTAAAATTTCTCAATGTTAGTGTAAAAAACACCTTTTTAAACCTGTCAAAATCAGCTCTGTTTTTAGCAAGCCATTCTAGTCCATGTTGCTTTAAATGCTAATGAGCTCTGCTGACCCCGCCCCTCTCTTCCGTGGGGTGACAAGCAGTACTGTTTACTTTAGCCGCAAAACTGGCTAAGTAGCACATTATTAGGAAAGGCGATTTGCAAAGATTCATAAAAACATTATACTCACTCCTTCTGTAGATGAAGCTGGATCACGAACGATTCGCGCAAACACAGATGCATTTAGGCAGATCGGCGCATTCCCTTCAGAACGAAAGTAACGTTAATCCTCTGCGTCTTCAGTGGCTCAGATGTCGAGTAAATGACGACTGCTATGTTCATTATTGTATCCAACAACAAAACACCTCAATCGCTTAATCGGAGACATCTTGTCTTCCCCTGCACCGGAGTTGACACAGTCTTTGACACAATGGCGGATGGATGACAGCTCACTCAGGGCGGGTCTAAGGTAAGATGGTCTTGTCAATCAACTATCGTGGGAGCGGTCTGTACAGAACTACGTCATTCTGACAGGAATCTCGGAACAGCCTGATTTGAGAAAGAGGATTTTAAAATAGGGATTAAAAAGAAAACACTGGGTGGATTTTTATCATTATAGGATGGATGTGTACACACACTTCCAACACACATTTATGTTCAAACAACTTGTAAAGTTAATTCTGTATCCGATGACCCCTTTAATAAATTGAGAGAAGCAGAAATCATGATCACAATTAAAATATTATTCATCATGCAGCCCTATCTGAACACACCTAACACTGAACTGACTTGAGCTAAATAATGACACTGTTGTCTTTTAGAGCTGCTTTACAGCAGAATCTGAACAGTTTCCATAATCGATTTTTTGCTTTTGCCCCCATGTTTATCACTGTGAAGCTGTTTTGACACAATTTGTATTGTATGAAGCATTATAGAATTAATGGTGACTTGACTTGGCTTAAAGTAGAATGATCTGGCAGAATGAGTACCATTTGTGTTCATAATAACACAAAAAAATGTTATAAAATGGTTTAGAGACTCAAACACATCAATTCAAAATGAATTATAAAACTTATTTTATTAAAAAAACAATTTCATGATGATCAGATCATTTGTGATGTCTTTTTTTAAATAAATATTTTATTAAGGATTGAATTTTTCATGTCCATATAGCAGTCACAGAAAATCATATTTTATATATATATCTAATAAATAAACAGTAAAACCAAAACACCATGATGAATGTATACTAGTTTTCCCATTCGTAATCTTAGTCTAATGTATTTAAAAACATAATTTAATGCCTCTAATTTAAATCTGTTTTGATTACCTCATTGATATCATGCTATTTTGCTTAAAAAAATAACATTACATTTAAATTAAATGATGAAGACGAAATTACAAAAGCAGACAAGTTGTAATTAGTGTTTTTCATGCTTGATGTCACCTTCATCCCTCCATCTCAAGTCCAAAATATACCAATATATACCAACAGGGGCGCCGCTACGGATTCTGGTCATGTAATGGCAAAGTGATAATTTTTCGTTTTGTTTTTTTATAAAGTTAATTTAGAAAAACGTTTGGAGCATTTTTTTTGTTCGTTAAATACGTTTTTTCTTTCTTAAAGTAACGACCAAGCGGCCAGCGGCAGACAGTGAGCTGATCATAGCCATGTTTGATCAATTTAGCCTTCTCAAATCATCACGACTTGCCTAAAATAAAATCTATAGATATACTAAAACAGTTCAAGCATATAACAATGTTTTAACGTTAAACCTAGATAAATGTGCGCTGCATCCTAGTTTGTGCGAGGCACCAGTGCAATCAATTGCATTTTTTTCAATTGAAACAACTTGCAGTAATTTTTGCTCATAAAAGTAAGAGTAATACATCATTCGGAACTGTAAAGGGTCTACTTTACAAAGCTTTTTATAAAATATCAGGGCTCTAGAGTCATTCTTCCCACTTTCTCAGTTGGTCACACAAGCACATCATTTGGTAGCAAATTCTTTATTTATTTTTTTGATACAACATTTGATTAATCAATGCATGCTGATGAACTTTTATCATAGTTTATAGTTATATGGTAACGAAAGTGTTCAACATTCAACCCGTTCTTTTTCATCAGTATTATTTGTGATTTATATTTTGTGACAGGAATTCCTTTTTTTGCTTTCACTTAAAAGATCTTGGTGTCAGCTTTACAAGAAAAGATAATGGTCTGTTTTGCTTATATCTATACACCTTTCACTTTTTAAGACTAAAACAAAAGATGGATTCATTGGTATTCTTAATTAAAAAGCACAACAACAATAAAACAGTAGGTTACAATGACAAACTAGCTTACATAACATTTATTAACAAAAACAAATAAGATGAGGCATAGGACACATCACATGCTGTATTATACCGACTAATACATAACAGAATGTTTAGCAAACACTGAGGAATCAAATAATAATAATATTAAAAAAATAAGGAAAGCCTCCATAGATAACAAGATAACAAGCTTTTCAAAGTGAAAACAAAAAGTCAAACTAAACTGTCTGTTGCTGACAGGACTTGCATGTTTTCTCTACAAGAATACCAACATGTTCACCTTCTCTGTTTTAAGAAGCGGTCTTTTACTTTAGTTTGAAAACCAAATCCTCCATTGTGCTCCGTCCACTGTGCGCACCTTCGCGCTTGTGCTGATGCGCCCATTCTGCATACACACTGCCTCTGCTCTGCTTACGCCTGCGGTGTGTGACACAAAGTGCGACCACTTCAAATTTTTACTCGCACACTCTCAAAAAAATGGTCGCAGTCTAGAGCCCTGAATATATAAAATTATTTTATAAAATAAAGAAAACGATGTGCTGTCTCGTCTTGAACAGGAGCACTTCACAAAAATGAACCGAAAGTCAGCGAATACATGACTCACAGACATGATAAATATATCTATAGAAAGCTTTAAATTACTACTTAACGAAATAAATCAAATCGAAAACAAAAACTCTCTCATTATAATCCGTGAAGATGCACTTCTCTCTAAAGGCGTCTAATGAGGAGATGGTGAGTCAGGATCTTCATCCGATTCTTCATCTTTGCGACACTGACACAGAAAACACTAGTTTATTAGTAAATAATTCAAATATCTCCTTACTATTTCCCCCTGACACACTCATGGTAATTACTTTTGCTGGGGCTTTACGGCAAGCTTTATTGCGTGTATTTGAAGCAGAACTCTTCAGCTGCGCTGACGGCTCTCTGCTGCTGCTGGACACTAAACACCGTTGAGCAGCTCTTGACAGCCGCAGCAGCACGGTCTCGTGTTGTTTCCACCAGGGCGGCAATTTTTTTCATCACTAATTGATGGATGTCTAAAATATAAACATAAGGAGAAGCCTAAAAGTCTGAATTATGACGTGAAAATTGGCCCGATCGAAGCCTGGTCTGGGTCGGGCTGAAATGCAGGGCTCTAGCGTTCCCCTCGGTAGAAATCACGTTTCTCCCTCGGGGGCCCCCCTCCCATCGTGGGCCCTTAGAATCGTCCTAACTTTTCCCCCCCTTACGGCACCCTTTTATACCAATATCAAAGCTTGAAATGACACAATGACAGAATGTTTCAACTTTCAGAAATGTGCTTTCCATTTTTTTTTTTTATAATACTAAAATGCTCCCTTTTGATAGAATGGAGTAATATAATTGGATGTTGATTGTAGAACAGCATGCTAGGACAGGCAAAGTGTCACCACACCCTTCACTATCAAACACACAGTCACTTACACACCAACAATTGTTCTCTGATTCTGGGAAAGGATAATATCAGCAGGAAGTGGTGGCAAGGGCCTCAGATCAATGTTCTCCTAATAACAGCACAGCACAGATCAGGACGAGGCTCTTCCTCAGAGCACCGTTAACTCACACACACAGCACTGCTGGGCAAATGAGAGAGAGAGATTGGGGAGTTTATAGACTGTGTGCTGATGCACAGTAAGTTTGGGCCCAAAACTTGCTCCAGGCTGTGAGTTGAGAATAATACCAAGGCAACACATGGCTGTGCACGTGAATGCCTTTCAATTGCTATGGAAACGCATCTCTATCCTCCCAGCTCTGTGGGCAACAGGCACCCTGAGAGAGTTATTGGATTAGCATAAAAGCTTCTTTCGAAATAAAAAGCACTTTTATTGCTCTGATCGTTTTATTTTCTAATGAAGTTATGGCCAGTGGGAAATCTCTGACCCGACCCTGCATGGCCTGCTCATCTTCTTTGGCTCTTTCTTTTCATCAAGATATTCAAGAGTCCTCTCACATAAGACAGCCAAAGTTTAATTAAAGGTTGAGCCACCATCTCAGCACAAATACGCTTGAACATTGGTGAGACAGCTTTGAAAGTAGACAGATAGACAGACAGGCTGATTGTAGGGGTGTATCTCTACACGTAAGCATACCAAAAATTTCTGGTTTATTATACAGGTGTACTAACTACTGCATGTCTGGAACTCCTAGTTAAAACTCCTTGTTATATATATTCATTTAACGATTCGATATAGATTTAAATTTAAATTAAAACCCAAGATCGTTTGTTTAGTCTACACTCTAAAAAAATATGGTTCTTTAAAGGTTCTTTACATGCAGTAATGGTTTTATTTAGAACCGTAGCCTTCTGAAGAACCCTTTTATGCTGAAATGGTTCTTTGTGTTAGAGTTTAGGGTTCTTTGTTCCCGCCGTTTTGTTTTTCAAATCTGTAACTGTCAAAGCACTTCATTACTGATTTTCTGGAGTTCAGTGATCCAACTACACAGACTTTCAACACACTCTCAACAGGTAAATGATTCCATTCTTAAATTTAAATACAAATTTAAATTTAACTATAAAATTGTAACTGGTTTCCAAACAAACATGTTCTTATCTTTTTCTTTTTGTTTTTGGTCACATATAGCCTAAGTGTGTGCAGATCTGCTAAGCTTTGACACACGGCTCTATCTCTCTTTTCAACCAGATGATCCAACGGTAGCTGCACGGATCTCAGGCTGCCTGGCGGACATCTCGGCATGGATGAAAGAACATCACCTACAGCTCAACCTGGCAAAGACTGAGCTTCTTGTCATCCCTGCCACTCCGACTCTACAGCATGACTTCTCGATTCAGTTAGGCACATCAATAATTACCCCATCAACTTCGGTCAGAAATCTTGGTGTAATATTTGATGACCAGCTGACCTTCAAAGAGCACATTGCAAAGACTGCTCGATCTTGCAGGTTTGCACTACACAACATCAGAAAAATCAGGCCCTTCCTGACAGAGCATGCTGCGCAACTTCTTGTCCAGGCCCTTGTCGTTTCTAGGCTGGACTACTGCAATGCTCTTCTGGCTGGTCTTCCAGCAAACACAATCAAACCTCTACAAATGATTCAGAATGCAGCGGCACGACTGGTCTTCAATGAGCCCAAAAGAACCCATGTTACACCTCTCTTCATCTCACTGCACTGGCTACCAGTGGCAGCTCGCATCAAGTTCAAGACACTGATGCTTGCATACAGAACGACCACAGGCTCAGCACCCTCCTACTTCCACTCACTATTACGAATCTACATCCCCTCCAGAAGTCTGAGATCTGCTAGTGAGCAACGCCTTGTGGTACCATCACAGAGAGGCTCAAAATCACTCTCCAGAACATTCTCGTTCACCATTCCTGGATGGTGGAATAATCTTCCCACCCCTATCCGGAATGCTGGATCCCTGTCAATCTTCAAGCAACAACTGAAGACTCATCTCTTTCGGCACTACTTGACTTTATCCTAAACTTGTTCTAAAAAAAAAAAAAAAAAAAAAGAAAAACCTTCCCTTTATCTTTCTCTTCTTCCCTTGCTAGCTTGTACTTATTTGAACAATGACTGAGACTTGGTGTTATGAGCACTTCCTCTGTCTGATTGCCTCTTCAAGATGAATCGCTTTATGTATTCCCCAATTGTAAGTCGCTTTGGATAAAAGCGTCTGCCAAATGACTAAATGTAAATGTAAATGCTTTGGAAACTTCTCTCCTCTTCTCCACTGAGTAAGTAAAAGAGACAATGAATTTATAATTCATATTGTTAGACTTTTTAAATTATTACTTGGGTTTATATAAACATACCCAGTCACAAAAAAAAAATTAAAACTATCCCATGACTTTTTATCACTTTTTTATTTTAAGATTGTGAAGGGCTCACATACTGTCCATTTTTGCTTTTGGCCTTCATAAACATAATTGTTTTTTACATAAACACATTGACACACTGTAACTCTAAACTCAATTGTGTATTTCAGATGTATCACATCCTACAACCTCATCATCTGCAGAGAAAAATCACCACTTAATCACACAAAAATAATGGACTTAAAGGCATCATATTGATTGGAATGTGATTGTTTCACTGAAACTTGGTCTTCATCACATCTATTTTTTTTTCTTATTTTGTGTTTTACTTCTTTATGTATTTATTCATGTTCATTGTCAATTGTCATTCATTAATGTATTCAGCTAATAACTGTTGTTATGAGCACTGACAATTTTGCATGTCAATAAAAACACACTTAATTCACACAACATGTGGTTATTGTTGTTGTTGTTTTAATGTGAAACCCTAACCGAGGCTACACTCTAAGATGCATCATTACTGATTTTCTGGAGCTACACAGACTGTCAACACTCTCAACAGGTAAATCATTTCTTTCTTAAAATGTCTATAAATTATAACTTTCAAATACTAATTGGTTTTTCTATGTCTTTTCTCTTTTTAGTTTAAGAGAACATGTACGTGTGACCAGCTCTATTCAGTTAAGGATACTCTCCTCTTCTTAACTAAGTAACAAAGATATTGAATTTATGATCCATTTTGTTAGATATTTTTATCACTAGGGTTTATGCATAAACATACCCAGCTATCCCATGACTTTATATAACTTTTTCCTTTTAACATTGTGAAGTGCTCACATACTGTATACTACTTTTGGCCTTCATAAACAATTGTTTTCACATAAACAAATTAAAGGAGACACATTGTATATCTAAACTCAATTGTCCATTTCAGATGCTACAACCTCATCATCTGCAGAGAGAAACTGCCATTCAATCACTCCAAATTACAGATAATGATTAACGTGAAGGCATCATAGAGGATTGTGAAGATATTTTACTGGAGCTTGGTCTTCAATACACTATTTTATGTTCTATTTTGTTTTACTTTTTTAAGCATTTATTTATGTTCAATGACCATTGTCATTCATTAATGTATTCTACTATTAACTGTTGTTAGAACACTGTCATTTTTAATACAATTGCACATCATTAAAAAAAGAAGAAATTGACACGTTGTTGTTGTTGATGATTTTATGTAAAACCCTAATAGACACTTATATTATAAGATATTACAAGTAGGCTATATTATAAGATATAAGTTATTATAAGACCAGGCAGATAGAGGGGTAAAAAACAATATTAATACATAATATATACAAATAATACTAATATTAATGATATTGAACATACTAATATTAATGACAAACTATCATTAAAAAGGTTATAACACCATTAAGGTCCTATATAGCATTTTCAAAGCATGGTTCTGTATGGAACCCTATAAAAAAGGTTCTATTTAGCACTAAAAATGGTTCTGCTATTGTTACAAGCCGAAGAATCCTTTTCTGGTACTGTTTAGAACCATTCTTCTTAAGAGTGTATGCTGTTTCAGTTAATGATAAAACTTCTCTAGACATTCTATAGTGTGCCTCCTGTTCAATAATGGCAATAAGATTTTTGTTACTTTCGATAAGAAACAAAGAGTATGTTTATACGACACAGATGTAATAAAAATTGCAGAATTTTTCTTTGTGTTTTTTAAAAGTTTAGTATAGACGACAACATTGATAAAACAATGTTTACACAGATCTGTGAAAATGACTGAAAATACTGTATTATGCATACCAGGCCAGTATTTGGCGATGTCTCTTTGTGATATCAGTACTCTACTACATGTTTGCACACATACCTATAGACTGAACACGTAATATGCATAATGTCAGCATTTTCACAAATTCGCGTTTTTGTAGTTTACACGGAGATTATAATGGTATAGTTTTCAAAAACATGGACTTAGAAACCCGTTAACATAAATTTAGGTGTTTTTAGTTGAAAACTGTGTTGTGTAAATGCCCTCAAAGTCTCATCCTTCAAATTCTGTCAATTTTATCAGGACATTCAAACAGTTATTGCTGTTTTGGCACTCTTTGATGTGTTGTGACATCGCAAGGTCTCTCAGTTCAGTGGTTCAACACTATGAATTGTGATGTACTGTAAAATATAGGAGTCTCTCTCACACACACAGCGTTTGAGCCACACACAGTTTTCTGAGGCTGTATCAGGCTGCTCTGAGATACTGAAAGCCGTTCTGTTGTGTCTGAGCTCTGGGGTTCAAACCACATTTTCCTCTAGGTAGCCTGTACTAAACACTAAAGAATGCTACACATTTTGTTTAATCGATTCTTTGAAGAGTTAGTACTATTATGTGTTTGTGAGGTCAGAAGTTCCTGTTAGCTCAGCCTGGTCTGTGATGATAACTGAAATCCTGCGGCCTGAAGCTCCTGTGCAGCAGTGAGGATCACATGCACCCTTCTGATGTTGCAAACATGCCAAGAATTTTCTCATGTCTGGAAATCACCTATAGAAGACACCTGCAGGATGTGCTGTTTTTAGGATAGTTTCTACCAAAAAGTCTGTGTTTGGTTTGACTCGGTGATTAGACTTTGACTTTGATTTCTCTCTCTCTCTATATATATTTTTAAACCATAAAATGGCAAAAAATAAAACAAAAATCTGTGTGTGTGTGTGTGTGTTTTTTGGAGGATCAGCTGAGACAGCTGTGAGGCTGCCAAAAGCTTCTCTGGCTAAAAAACAAGTTTTGCTCTATACCGTGGGTAGCATTACACAACAGAAATCTCCGATCAAAGAAATGATGGAATATTAGGATCTTTATAAAGCATCTCTCTTCTCCCCAGACAGCCAGTTCCACCTGTCTGAGAACTATCTGGAACCAATGAGCACCAACAGCATTGATCTACAGTATGTGCTGTCAGCCATGATCACTCAGAATTATTCAAAACGTTCTCTGTTCTCTGATTTATTTATGGCTGAATGGATTAAAATAAAATCAAAAGTTAAGGACTGCTTTTTATTTGGGCTTAGGTTACAGTCTGAGTAATACATTTGTGAATAATGCTCCACTGACAGCATTTTCTGCTTTGGGACTTATCAAAGACTCCCAATGTGTTTGACTCTCACATTTCAGATAGGCAGCAGGGAGTGTGTCTGTGTAGAGAGAGAGAGAGCGAGAGAGAGAGACACATATCATAGTGTATTTGCTGTTTGCTGTCACTCGATGATGTTCCAAGCTGGATCAATATCCAATCAGACCTGCATTTCTCACCTACCCAGAATTCCCTCTTGCTGTCGGAGAGCAGCATCCTGAAGATGTAGAGAAACAGACTAGATGAGAACAGCTCTGTGTGTATATGAACAAAATATAAGACAGTTACAAGGACTTGCTTCCAGAGATCAGAAACTATCCCGCTTTATTAAAGAACATTATTTTAGGTTTCTCCTGCTGAGATCTGTTCTCCAAGACTTTATGATTGTTTCCATTTACTAAGGTCCAGTGTTGGGAAGTAACTAACTAAAAGTACCAACTTTAGTTGAAAGTCTGATCTTTTACCTTGTCAAAAACAGCTCTGTTCATAGCGACCCGTTTCAGTGCATGTCTCTTTAAATGATAATGAGCTGCTGCTCACCCTGCCCCTCTCTTCCGCTTTTTATGTATTCAGCGGCACGTTACCATCAAAAACAAAACTAATCCACTGCGTCTTCAGTGGCACTGTTGTCGTGAGAAAATTAAGACTTTTATGTTCACTTTTACATCCAATTACAAAACACCTGCACTGCTTACAAGACTTTGGCTACGTTCACACTGAATACGTTTACATGGACAACAATATTCTGATTTTAACACGATTAAGACGATACTCTGATTAAGAATCTACCATGTAAACAGAGATTTTTGATTACCTTAATCCAGCTAAAGTCATACTCGTATCGAATTAAGATATGTGGAGTATTCCTATTTTAGTCACATTATTGAAGTGCAGTATAGACAGGTACACACCTTAATCACACTATTTTCATCGTGTAGGACTTTTTGCCACATTTTGCGACAGGATACACACACGTCAGTTTTTCAACTGTTTGACAGCAAACAAAAGAGCATGGCTTCAACAACGCCGTCGTCTGTTTGCATGACAAAAAATTAACTGCACTAGTGCACTTGAAGCGTTCAGTAAATTTAAAATGAGACACCCAAAACTGTATATGGCATCATAATGAAGACAAACTATATGTTTATACGTGGAATTCTGGAGCGGACGTCGGATGGCGTCATGTGGGGACGTAATGACGTGTGCCATTAATATGTACTATGCACTATAACATGTAAAACAGGAACATGAAAGGAATATTCTAAAAGCAACTCATGTAAACACCTTAATCATAATATTGTCTTATTCAGAATAAGGTAAATAATTAGATTACTGATGTACATGTAAATATAGTCACTGTCAGTCTTTGGGATTGACAACCGCATTTACTTAAGAGGTGTGAGTCTCTAAATGCCTTGTTCACACATACCCCCTTTCCACCAGCAGGAACCAGGTGCTAGTTCAGAGCCAGTGCTCTTGCTGGTTCTTAGTTGGTTCGACTGGTGAGCCCTTTAAGAACCGGTTGCTTTTCCACAGGCTAGAGAGCCAATACAGAGCCAGGTCTTACGTCACTGAATACGTTTCATGTTTCGTTTCACTAGCGCGGCCGTGGCAGCGCCAAACATAACAGACTTGTTCGAAGTGCATCAGCGCCACGCAGACCGATCGGCACACAACACACCACAGCACCGCGAGAGCGATCCAAAATCATAAAGAGCCATCTGCTTTCCAGTCGCTCCCGCAGCACCCCGATGCCTCGCACCGAACGGTCCGCACAGCGCCGATCCATCCCGAACAAGCCTAAACAAACTATCAACAATGGCGGACGTTGCGTTGCTATTGATGTTCATGGCTTTGCGAATCTACATCGACATCCAAATACGGCGAATCCAACATGTTCGTGTTTAGCTGCTATTTCAAATATGGCGGTCCAAAGTTTCTGTTGTCTTGTTGTTCACGGTAACCCCGTCCCCAGCCCCTGATGCAAGCGGTTCTTCCTTCTAGCCCAGCAACGTTTTGGTGCTACTTACGAACCACTTTTCTGGTTCGGAGCTGGTGCTTTGGGTGTCGAAAAACAAAGAACTGGTTTGAAACTAGGCTCTGGCTCTGAACCAGCACTGGAACTGCCTTGGTGGAAAAGGGGTAACAGCAGCTTACAGTAGGGTCTTGAATACTGTCTGTATGAACGTGCAACAGGAGTCAAGCCCCTATTCCTTACCAGTAACCATAGCAACAACAGTGACTGAAGTAATAAAGATGGCGATGTCCATAAAACTGAAAATCTTATCACATTCTGACACGACAAGAGTCCAATCGAGCCGTGAGTTCATCCATCAAACCTTCATTAACCGACAGCAGCTTTTAAATTTGGGTGGAGAGCGGAGCATTTGATTTGCTCGCAGAACACAAAACTGATGGGAGCGGCTCCGGTGGACTGGATATAGCTTAAAACTTATAAGATGACACACAGCTCATTTCTATGTCACTGTAAATTACTGAAACCACAAATTAAAACGTTAGATGCGTGTTTGTGCGGCAGAGTGGCTCTCTCGCACTGTATGACATGACGGACAACTAGTTGTCCAGTCCTGTTCTTTTCACACTGCGCCTTTTTTCCAAGAATGCAGTTGTGAGTCCTGAAAACGTACTGGTGTGAGTCCGGTTACAGAATGCGGTTGTCATAAATAACCAAACTGTGTGTGAACGTAACCGTATTAAGGACTCAAATACAGGATTGACAACCGTATTCTGCTGCTGTGTGAACGTGGCCATAGTTGTTACTACAACTGCTTGAGCAGGGAGAAAATGGCAAACAGCATACAACTGGCTGAGGGTGGAAATATGCTAATACGGGAGAAGCCGTCAGCACTCGTGGGCGGGGCCTAAATTCAAAATGGCTTGATAATTGAGACTGTTTAGATTTTTTGGGAATTAAAAAAGGAGTGAATGATATTTATCATTGTAGGGTGGTTGTGTCCACACAGTGCTAAGACACACTTATATGCAAACACTATGTAAAAGTGAATTTTGCATCCAATGTCCCCATTAACTATATTTTGTAAGTGCAGCTAACTAGCTTTTCCAAAGAGGCTGGATATCTGATACTCAAGACTGACAGACAGACAGATAGATAGGAATCAGGTGACATTTAAATTTCTCTTAAAGGAGACATATTATGCCCCTTTTACAATATGTAATATAAGTCTCTGGTGTCCCCAGAATGTGTTTGTGAAGTTTCAGCTCAAAATAGCCCACAGATAATTTATTATATCATTCTGAAAATGCCTATTTTCAGTGGAAGCAGAAACACTCTGATTTTCGTGCCTGTTTCTTTAAATCCAAATGAGCTGCTGCTCCTGCCCCCTTTCCAGAATAGAGCTGCGCCATTTCAGCTTGTACCTGCTAAAAACATCTGTTTTGGTTCTGATTATCATGTTTATCGCGCTGAAATCATGCGTTTCAAACCATATTAGTTTAAACTTCTGATATATGGTTTTCTGAGTGCACACATCCGAAGCACATGGACAGAAAGCGGCTGTCACAGCATGTGAGTAAACTAAGTTCTCATTCACACACAAGTTTACGGTAAAAACACACACGAGTTACAAAAACAGTCAGTTATGTCTGTGAAGGTAAACAGCTGGGAAATAAATCGCATGATTATTTTAGATCTGTGTGGAAGCAGCGATATACAGTAAATAAATCAATAAATCCACTGCTCTGTTGTCTCCTCTGAGGCTGGGACTCTAGTGTTCTGTGCTCGTCTGTGCAGCCAAAGGCAGAACAGTTAGCATGTTTTTCTCAAACTTTCACCATGGTAATAGAACTGGTACACCGTTATCGCTTGCTAAATCAAAATGATGGCACAGCGGGTGGAAATGTACAGATTAAGGGGCGGTAATAGTATAATGAGATCCCTTTGCCACGTCACCAAGGGAGCGAAATCAGATGCGCTCGTTTTTTTTCAGACGCTTGCAGAAAAAGGCTTACTAAAACAAAGTTACTGGGTTAATTTTTTTTTCACGTTTCCTTGGTTGGTAGATGCACTGGGGACCTGATTATAGCACTTAAAACCTGGAAAAGTCAGATTTTCATGATATGTCACCTTTAAAACGCATGAGTTTTAGTAATCAGTGATGTTTCATAGATTGTTCACTTATGCATGTGAGACAGCAGTGAGTTATAGCTCAACTGAACACATATCACTCAATATCCTGCTTATTGCAGCTGAATGTGACGTCTCATTTCAAATACAAAAGACATGCTGATTATCTCACTTCTTTCCTTTTCTTTCTCTCCATTCCCCCTCCCCAGTGGGGTCGGGTCCTGGGCGTCAGAACTGACCTCTTTTGTGGACGCTTTTTAGGGGCGACGTGATCGATTAATGAGAAATTCTCAGGAGAATAATGAAGGATGACAGGAACACTAATCACTCTCACTGTGATTGATCTGCATGCTAGAGTGATAAATTAGTAGCTTCACCCTCTTTCTCGCTCGGACGTATTCTAATCACTCTCACTAATTAAAAGCTATTGACGAACATAGCGAGGGGCGTAACCGGGCTGCAGCGACAGAGATGAACTCTCAGTGACACGGTAACTCTGTCTGTACTGTCTGGTGTTTGCCTGTGAAGTGTGTTTTGTAAGTGTCGCTGGGCTTGGTTTCATTCTTTCAGAGTGAAATGTTTATTGGAGAATCACTTAATCAGACTTTCAGGCTCTGAAGATGATTAAGAGTAATTTTCAAAATATGGTAACAAGCACGTCTCTTGATTTTTAAAGGGATAGTTCACCCAAAAATGAAAATTCTGTCATTAATTACTCACCCTCATGTCATTCCAAACCCGTAAGACCTTAGTTCATCTTTGGAACACAAATGAAGGTATTTTTGATGAAATCCGAGAGCTTTCTGACCCTGCGTAGGCAGCAATGCAACTGAAATGTTCCCAGGCCCAGAAAGGTAGAAATAGTCCATGTGACATCAGTGGTTCAACCACAATTTTACAAAGCTACAAGAATACTTTTTGTGCGCAAAGAAAACAAAAATAATGACTTTATTCTATAATTCTTCTCCTCCAAATCACGTCTTCCACCATTATCGGGAGTACCTCTGTAAGTAAACAACGCATGCGCCAAACTCTGTTTACGTGTAGAGGAACACATGCACATGCGTCGTGGTACTCTCGATAAATAAGATTTTTTTAATAAAGTCATTATTTTTGTTTTCTTTGCGCACAAAAAGTATTCTCATAGCTTTGTAAAACTGCAGTTGAACCACTGACGTCACATGGACTGTTTTACCGATGTCCTTACTATGTTTCTGGGTCTGGGAGCATTACAGTTGCATTGCTGCCTACGCAGGGTCAGAAAGCTCTCAGAATTCATCAAAAATATCTTAATTTGTGTTCTGAAGATGAACGAAGGTCTTATGGGATTGAAACAACAGTAGGGTGAGTAATCAATGACAGAATTTTCATTTTTGGGTGTACTATACCTTAAATAATGAAAATTATAACATATGTTTTGTTTTGCATTTTATTTTAATTTTCTAAGTGCTTAAAAAATTCCATGTCCCATTTTTGTATTTATTTTATGCAGCTGAATTAATTTTTTACTCATTTTATTTTACTATAGCATTAGTGCAACAAGTGTTTAAAAAGCAAAACAATACAGGCAATTAATAATAATAGGAAGAAAACTGAATCCAAACATTTTGTATGTCACCATATTTTGGGAATGACCCACAAATGAAACAATAAAAGTGTAAAAAAATAAAAACATATTGCCACTTTTCTATCTGTTTTCCCTCTCTCTTTTTCCTCCTATGAAGAAAGATATGTATATGTGTGTGTGTGTAAATCCCCAATTCTCTCTCATTCCACTTACACATGCTGCTCTCACTGGGGAATTTCTGTTAATTAATGCTAGATTGGAAAAATTAATTTAGCTGCAGGGTAGCTAATCAATAATCATGTCCCAAGTCCATTAAACGTCTCTGTCTTTACCCCCCTCCTCTGTTTCTTTCTGGACTCACAAGGTGATTTTCTCCCTAATTAATCATAAACTCTAAACCTCTGTTACATCCACTAATGCAGGTCAATCAAATCAATAGACTCATTATTGGACGACACACTCCAATATACACGTCTAACACACCCACAATTTCTCTGTTTCAGGGGTATTTTAGAGGTTGAACGATTGATCGGTTTTGCCGATTAATCGGTACCAATAATCAATGGAGTTTGTTCTGACACATGATACAGTGTGCTGCACAGAGCACTTCAGATGTGGATTTAAAACAGATGTATACAGTATGTTTTCATATCATTATAGAGTCATTAAGATTCAGATTGTTGTGTAAAGCAGATCTAAAAAAAATGTCAATGGCTGGCCAGCTTGAGTATTGGTTCTCAGTCAGTGCAGTCCAACCTACAGTGGTTATCGTTATCTGTAAAAAACATAATTTGAAAATATAAAGAATATCTTTAGCAAAATCTCAACTTTTGTATATATTTCATATATGGTTGCAGCTTTGTTATATTATAATTAAGTTAATTTATCTTTCCTCATTTAATTTTTGTCTAATAAACAACCCTGGTTTAAGTGAAAACAATTTGAGATGCATGTGAGGAATATTAAACTCTTTGCACTTCAACCACTTTGAATATCATTAATCGTTCCTCAGAGCTCATATTTTCCAAGCAGGTTCCTCTCTTGAGAGCTGATTTAAACTTAGACATTTAATATTGCAGATTTTTTTCTGCTTCAGCTCCAGCAGACAAAATCTATAAATATGTATTCTGACATGAATGACTCAACATGCATGCTTAACTGTTTCAGACATACTTTCACATCTTTAGAAGATACTGTAAGTATGCCTGGCAAGGGAGTCTGTCTGTCTGTCCATCCATCCGTTCATCCATTCATCCTTTTATCTAACAAGAGCATGTTAAAAGAAAACCGACAGGTGTTGACTGAGCTATTTATATAATTCCAGACTATTGTAACTCAATAGAACTACAGTGTGCTTCTGCAGATGCATAAATGCTAACAGACATTAATTAGCAAATCTTTTTCAGTTTCTCAAAACAAACTAATTTTGTTGCTAGTCAACACTTCATTAACACAGAAAACATTTTCTTATTTAAGCAGATTTAAATTATTTTCCTGCAGTTTCTGAATTTATCATGATTTTTTATTGTTATTATTGTTTATTCAATGATGAGTCAAAAGACTACATCTTTGTTGCAAATATGAGCATTAACATGAGAAAAGTAAAAAAAACCCAGAACATTTATGAAACAAAATATAATTACTTAATCAAATAAAAAAGCATATAATAAGAAAATAATAAAAATGTATAAAAAATGACACTTTTTATTAGTGAATATAAAAGTAGTGACATTCATAAAGAATATTTTTTCAGCTCTGTCAACTTTTTTCTCTCTCTGAACCTGTCGCAGTACACAGCGGGATTACTTATTCCACAAAGAAGGCATGTGATGCTGCCTCAAATTTAGGCAAAAATCTTTCAATTTACTTACTTCATTTTGAAGCAGCTGCCATATGCTTCATATCAGCTCACATATGGTGGCTAAAATTTAGTCTATATAGGCAACTTTGAAAAGTTTAAAGTAACGTTTCACACCGCATTTGAACATCCCTCGGGATGTCATTCCTCAAGGGAACAGCTACTCAGTCTGAGACAGAAAAAAACATCTGCAGAGTGTTTCTTAAAATTCCACACCCCACCATCACAAACAAGGTGCAAAAAGATATGATGAAAACAATCTTCTGTGCAGGACTGATTTACTTAAAATTTGATTGGGAAGACGTTTTTGAATCATTGTTCAATGATCCTTTTAATGTAGGTCTACAGTACAGTATATACCACCATATGTCTGAGATGCATACTGATGGATTTCTCCATGACAACCTGAAATGATGCCTACCTCTTTGTATATATATGGTTTCTGGTCTTTTGTTTATTGGAAAGTTTTGCTTCTGAAAGTCAACTGAGTTCAAACTAGATATGAGCTTTCCATGCCTGTGTTTATTGCCTTTCCAAGTCTACGATATCTTGTGGTAACTGGTGTGCTTCTCTCATTGGAATTTACAGGATTATTAACTTGTGTATCATTCAGAGCTCTGAATAATCAATACAGCCTCTCACACAGGCAATGCACTAATCCAATCACACAAAGCCTAATATCAATTACAGTTGCATTATCCACACCTGCATCGATCTCTCTCGCACACACAGATCATTACCCAAGATCAATCATCAATCAAGACCATCATGGGATTTTGAATTTCTGAAAGATCTAAGAATTCATTCACCTAAGAATTGATCAATTAGAAAAAAACATTAATTGAGATTCTCAGTTAACGTAAAATCTCTTTAAAATTAGGCAACCGTGATATATCAGTACCATATTGGTAATCAGCCCAAAATGCAGATTTATTTTTTTCATTTAATTTTATTTATTGTGCATTCTAATTTCCCTTATTTTAACATTTACAAGGGAAGAGGAGTCTACCTTTGCTGTCTAGCGCTCACTTAAAGTTAATCTTTAAAACCAATCCAATCTCATGAGAAAATGTAACAAAATATATTAATGGACGTTTCCTTGTGAAATTATTTGACTTTTTGGTGAACTGTGTTTTGGCAAATTTGTTTAAACTTGTAAAATTTTTAGACAATAAAAATAAAAATTAAATAAATATATATGAGGTTCTCTACACTTGACCATCAGAAGGGCATAAGCAGATCGTATGAAAGCGTTCAAATGAGAATGTATAAATTCATACCAATTTGCCAAAACACAAAATAGTTATAATTTGCCATGAAAGTGTCAATTTAAACACCAAAAATTGAATAACATTTTATGTGATCTTTAGCCAAAAAATGAATCTCCATTTTTCATACAATATCATGCTGATGCAAAATTCACATATAGCCTATAAAATTACTTTTTAAAGTAATTTGAAAGTAATCTAATTACTTGATTTTTTTTGCACTGTAAAAAGCAATCACCTGCAACTGTTTACCTTAAAGAGCTTTTTCTATTTAACCAATACAATTTGGTTTTGTTGGTATAAATAATTTATTTAGATTGATTCAGATGTATTAAATATTTCTGACAGACGAGATCTCAGCAAGACTTCTGTGCTCGGATTTGCACAGGAGTCTACAATCAAAAGTCAGAAATTTCAACATAAACTCGAATATTTCTCATCAACTTCTGCCAATTACCTTGGCTATGCTATTCACACAAATTTCATATTGTACCTCTATATTCTTGTATGTCAGCTTTTAATTCTTTTAGTGCCGGTTTATTTCTGTTTCACCTCAGAAACACAATGACATGCAGAGCTTTGAAAGTGAATCTACAGTATGAGCAATACAACTATCATCTGTGTCCCTTACAAATGCTTCTTACCACTGCTCACTCTAATGCTGCATTCTCGTGCTATCGGAATTATCGTAAATACGAGCTTCCTAGTCGGAAATTGGACATGAACAGCCTTAGAGAGGCCTTATATGGCCAATTTTCGACTAGGAAACTCGTATTTACGATAATTCCGATAGCACGTGAATGCAGCATTAATCCTCAAGAAAATCACAAATTCAATCCAGAAGCGGAACAGCCACAGGGGTTTGTGAACCAAAGTTCAACCTCGTGGTCTAAATCCATTATTTTTGCCACAGGGGAGATTCACTTTATTAAGTCATTTTAGGTTCAGTCATGCCAGTTCTCCTCATACTAATGTTTCTAAATAATCCTGTTTCTGAAAACAGGCTTTAAGTCTTAGCAACCATGGGATGGTGGAACTCAACCACAGAGGCCCTCGTTAAGCTCGTTAAGCTTGTTAATGGACTTTTCAAAGCTGCTAATTATTTACTTTGTGTAGAGCTGCCAGGATGAGAGAAGCCTTAACACACAAAACTCAGCCTCTGTCTGTCTTATCTGTACAACATTAAATGACAAGTTCGCTAAACAGTTTAATGTGTGGTATTTCAGTGCAAAAAGCTGCATAATTTTGTCTGTCAAAAAATAAATAAACAACAAACTGAGTTATAACTGAATGTGCGGTGGAAATCTTCCACTGTCTCGTCGGTCTAATAGGAAGTTCTGTTCTCCTATTAGAACTTCATTATGTGTCAGCAAATGAGAGATTTATCATTCTGTTTAGTCATGTTTCTCCATATTCTTTATTTCCAATGGGAACTAGATAAGTATGTAATAGCTGGGAAAACCACTTTAAGCCCTCTATACCAGCAGTGCTTAATAATGTGACTCTTAGAAAAGTGATTCTTTCTCATTTGGTGCTGAGGATCCGAGGCCGTGTCCTCTCTGCGATTTTACGTTCCACTTCAAGAAATTTACAGCGAAATTAACCATAGAAATAACCCCGGCTTCACCTCGCATACTCTCCCTGAATATTATGAAAAAAGACTCAGAGAAGTGATATAGTAAAGTACAGTACAACTCATTTCAAAATGCAAGCATTGGTAAATGTGTGATATTTATGAAAGATTATTATCATGATGATCATTATCATTATATACTGAAATGGAGTCATTGATGCACAACCAATAACACAAGATTGTCTCATGCATTCTAAAAATGCTGGGCTATTTTTCTACCCAACCGCTGGGTTGAATCTGTTGGGTCATATGTTGGGTAGTTTGTTTTGTTACCCAGCCGTTGGGTTAGTGGCTGGGTCAATCTCATTGACAGCTGAAACTATACACCTCTTATATTTCTATGCTACATTTATTTCTACAATGGTTGTTTTTCTAGTTTAAATGTATGTAATATTGTTAACTATGTTGTATTCATCCAAATAAATTCAATTTGTCTTATATTTTTGTCCATGGGTGATCTTGATTATTAATAGATGTTCACCTTTTGATTATAACTGTTGCCTGTAGTGATTCTGCGTGTGATTTTGGTCCCACTTTATATTAAGTGGCCTTAACTACTATGTACTTACATAAAAAATAAGTACAATGTACTTATTGTGTTCATATTATATTGCAAAACACTTCTGCAGCTATTAAGGTGGGATACGGGGAAGGTTAGGGACAGGTTTGGTGGTATGGGTAGGTTTAAAGTTAGGTTAAGGTGTAAGGGATGGGTCAACAGTGTAATTATAAATGTAATTACAGAAATTAATTACAGACATGCAGGTATTTTTAAAATATACGTACAATGTAAAAACATGTAGGTACGCAATAAGTGTATTGTACCAATACAATACAATGTGCAGTCATTACTCCAGTCTTCAATGTCACATGATCCTTCAGAAATCGTTCTAACATGCTGATTTAGGATTTAGTGCTCAAGAAACATTTCTTATTATTATTATCAATGTTGAAAAGAGTTGTGCTGCTTAATATTTATTTGTGGAAACCATGATTTATATATATATTTAGGATTCTTCGATTACTAACATTATTCATTTGAAATAGAAATCTATTTAGAATAAACAATTTCAATTTCTAATCAACCGAATGCATCGTGGCTAAATAAAATGATGAATTTGATTTTAAATAATAATAGTGTAAACATTTATATCAATTCAACTTTTGCAAACTTTCATAGATAAATCTGGACTAAAAAAATCAAACTAAATGACGCCCAAAATAAAAAAAGCTACCAGTATTCATTCTTCAAAACATCTTATTTTGTTCTCCACTGAATAAAGAAAGTCATAAAGTAAGAGTGAAATAATTTTCATTCTTTGGTGAGCTGTCCCTTTAATTGCAGAGGATTGTGGTTATTAATAGAGCTGTGGCAGCTGCAGGACACAAGCACATTTGAGAGAATTTCACATCTCCATTACACAGATGAGAAAAACACTGATCACTTAGCCAGCAGGCAACAGGTCACACGTCTGACACATTCACATACAGACTGTAATTGAGAATGAAGTACACCATTGCCTTTCATAAAAGAGATGATGTAGAGATCATTGGTTGTGATTAATAAGTTTAACCTTTGTCAGTGCAAATAATCAGTATGAATAGATTTTGATTGCACTGCATTGCTCGTCTTGACTGCTCATTGATTTACATATTACTGAATAATGTCTTTTTAAAATTTGTCTTAAAGCTCAGGTACCTGTATAAGCACTTATTCACTGACATTATATATATATACAGTATATATATATATATATATATATATTTTTTTTTTATCCACTTCAAATTTTGACTACTGTGTGTGTATATATTAGTGCTGTCAAACAATTAATCGCATCCAAAATAAAAGTTTTTGTTTACATAATATATGTATGTGTGCTGTGTATATTTATTATGTATACACACATGCATGTACATATTTCAGAAAAATATGTTATGTTTATATATTAAATATATTTATTTATAATATAAATGAATATAAATATAGACATGTAAATACATGTAAATATTTTCAAAATATAAACTGTATGTGTGTGTGTGTATTTATATATACATAATAAATATACACAGAAAACACACATATATTATGCAAACAAAAACTTTTATTTTGGATGCGATTAATTGTTTGACAGCATATGTGTGTGTGTGTGTGTGTGTGTGTATTAATTTAACAAAACAAAATCCAAATCGAAATATCTTCAACATAAACATTGTGTTATGCACAGTTTTTGCATTTAAAACCGATGTTTTGTACAAAATTTCCCCTCAGGGGTGAAAAACATTTTCATTATGTCTGGATGGCTGTCTGTCTATGTGAGAATTTGACCAGCTGCTGAGTCCTGCAGTGCTGTGTAAAATGTTGCATTGGGAAGTAATAATTCCATCTGCCTTGGAGGAAATGATTATTGAAAAGAAACAACATTACTTCAGAATCCCAGAGCATGGAGAGGTCAGCGTCTCAGACAGCCGTCTGACCTCAAGGCTATGAGCAACATATGGATAGATATAATCCATGTTCACGATCACACCATTCTGCTTGCATTATTTCTTCTTATTTTGCCCGATTTCATCCCCCCCTTCACGGATATTAAAGAGATTCAAAGCCACTAACACAAACTCTCCGTCTCGCTCACAAACTCTCAGGCAATCAAACAAACTCTCGTCCTCGGGGAGCATCTCTATCTCATTTCAAGTTCTCTCTCAAGAACGACAGTAGATACATCTGCGTAAGAGGTGATGTGTTTGTGTGGGGGAGGCTGAAGTGTGTGAGTGTGAGTTCGAGTGTGTGAGAGAATAAGGCAATGTGCATATCCTAGTGAGTGGGTAGTTAGTTGTTACTTCAACTATGTGCGCTTTTATGTCCAGGGATTGATTTTTATTCAAACTAACATACTTCAACATTTTTACAACTTTTTTTGTTATATGAAAGGACACATAAAATTTTTTTTTAACTTTGCTTTTATCATGGTTCGAAAATGTAACCTATATGAAAAAATGTCTTATCTGTAAAATAAAAATGGTAACACTTTAGAATAGGGAACACTTATTCACTGTTAACTACGACTTTTCCCTCAATAAATTCCTAATTCGCTGCTTATTAATAGTTAGTAAGGTAGTTGTTAAGTTTAGGTATTGGGTAGGATTAGGGATATAGAATAAGGTCATGTAGAATAAGGCATTAATATGTGCTTAATTCCTACTAATAAATGGCTAATATTCTAGTAATATGCATGCTAATAAGCAACTAGTTAAGAGACCATAAAATAAAGTGTTACCATAAAAATAAATTAACGGTAACACTTTAGTATAGGGTCCAATTCTCACTATTAATTAGTTGCTTATTAGCATGAATATTATTAACATATTGACTGTTTATAATGCACATATTCTGCATGACCATATTCTACATCCCTAATCCTACCTAATACCTAAACTTAACAACTACCTTACTAACGATTAATAAGCAGCAAATTAGAAGTTTATTGAGGCAAATGTCGTAGTTAATGGTTTGTTAATAGCGAGAACTGGACCTTAAAATAAAGTGGGACCAAATGAAGAAATAAAACAAACATGAAAATAAAAAAATAAAAATAAAAATTTAACTATAGGTATTCTGTCTACTGACAATGTCCAACAGAGGACATGCATCTCACAGGACATTTATGTCATGTTTGTCTATGTATTAATTTATTTTTTCTTAAATAATTTCCATCACAGCTCAACTTATGAATTGTGTGTGTTTACTTTTATTTTGTTACATTTGATATTTTAAATTTTGATATTTTAGAAATATGATTGATGTTTCAGAAAAATTACAAAAATCCTGTGATGCATATCCACTCTTAGACATTGCTAGTTGACAAAATAATTTATTTTCTAGATGTCCACTGGCCCAAAAGTGTCCATAGTTAAAGAGACACCCAATATTGATACTTTTTTCAAGTGATTTGTGTGTGTGTACATTTTATGGGTTTTAGCTGGAGTGTGTTCACAAATAGGCCTATCTGTGATGTGATATGTGTGTGTGGGAGAGTGTGGCGGTGTCATTTCCTCCCCAAAAATGACAGCCATGGTGCCTTTGCTTCAGTTCTATTTCCTCTTTATCCAACACTACTGTACTATTGATGAGCAGATGTGCTCCACTCCCTCAATGAATGGGAAATTTGAGAGATGGACTCATCATTTAAAGGAAAAAGTAGTGCTTTATGCTGCAAATTTTCTGGGAATATCAAAAATGCTGTCATCCTAATCAATAAAAGAACAGGCACACAGAGGATGTGACCACTTCAGTCAATAATCCTTGAAATATGACATTTCAGCAGTTGTTTTAGTAAGCTGTTCATGTGCTCAAGCAATATGGAATATATAAAAATACAGTATTATAAAAAAGCAGCTATTTTTCCTGCATATGGTCAACACTTTATTTAAAACTCACAAAACATAGGCGTAAATAAACACAGCTTTGATCATCTTTTGTCAGCATGAAGGGGATAATAAGCCTTCTTATACTAAAATGACCATAGTTTATTTCTGAATGGCCGATATGGGGCCATAACAGGGTAAATGAAGGAGAAAATGAACAAATTAGCATGTAAATGTAATAAGATGTCATTAGAGATTTAAGAGTGGGTTAAGTAAAAAAGACCCACAGGCAGTCCTTCAGACAAACGGCTATCTATACAGAATTGCATTAGAGTTTTTATTTAATGGGCTTAATAAAATGAGCATATGATCATAGTTATTATAGATATGCACGGGAAGCGGTTCGGTACGCAAGCTGCGAGAGCAAGCAGCGTTAGATTAATGTTTTCTAGTGTATTCATAAAAGCAGACTGCCTTCCCCGCTCAAAGCCCAATACATCTCATCCAACTATGCAGCAGCCAATGGCACATCACTCAGAGAAAGTGACAGATGCCCCCGCACCGAGTTCCGGAACGTTCTCCCGAGTTCTGAGTTCCACCTCGGGTCAATCTTTCAAACGTGATTACGGCTCAGGATAACTGAGCCTGCCAGCGCTCTTCCACGGCCAACATATCTACTGATAACCCACGAGAGTGCTTCGCCTCACCCTTACCTCGCGCTCTCACTCTCATTTTCTGTCTTTTCCCATTCATCTGACATCTACAGGAAAAAGAATAGTTATCTGCAGCCTAACGGAAAACAAATCTGCTCAATTAACAGTGGTAGACAAAGTTCTCTTCCCCAGGTGATCCATTTATCTTCGGCTCTGTAAAACGAGAGCAGCTTTGAGTTAAAAAAGGAAACGGAAGCTTGAGGACGCAGAACCAAAACGAAACGAGCCAAAAAAACAGAATGACGGTTGGGAAATGGACTAGATTTGTAGTCTGCACACAAATAAGGGTGAAGAGAGCGAAACAAAAGAAGGAAATATGAGATGGATGAGTGGACAGCAGGATTGGGGTTCGCAGCGGGAGCCAATTTCCAGCCCAGTGAGACAACCCATCTCTATTTCACACCTCTGAACCCTGCATTAGCTTCAGTTCGGCTCTCACCTGCCCACTGAACCCAGAACAGCATGCCGTTTCCTTGTATAGTAGACTGGAGAGGCGTAAAAGTGTGGGAGGCTGGACCCTGGATTTAGCCGGAACAGGCAGGAAATCAGCACAGCAGTGGAGAGCAGAGTGCATTTAGGGTCCCGGTCTGGCATCATTTCAACTGATACTGCAATACCTGTCAGTTTTCCCATATAGCCTACAACTTGACAGGCTCCGCCCATACACTCAGTTTGCCCGCTGTGAACTGATTCAGGCTATATATATTATAATTTCACAGATGGTCCCTGAAAGCTGCTGACCTTAGTGTTTTCAGACCTGTACAACACCACTCCAACATGAAGCGCCCAACAAACAAAAACAGAGCTGTTTAGTTTTTAGTGCTAAAAAATGGAGGAGGGTGTTTTTTTCTTGTGGGTGTTTTTGATTTAGAAATAAAATAAAGTCTGCGGTCAACATTATTTAAAGAGAACACTGTTTTGTTCTAAAATGCATTAAAATCATACCTCAAATGTGAATATGAAAACCGCTGTATTTAAAAAAGAGCCGTGAACAAGCTGCATTAACAGTACACTCTAAAAAATGCTGGGTTAAATACAACCCAGCGCTTGGTAAAATATGGACGAACCCAGCGATTGGGTTGTTTTTACCCAGTGGTTGGGTTACTACCCAGAAGGTCGGGTTAAACATTTAACCCAACTGTTGGTTGAAAACAATCCAGCATGTGTTCTGTCCAATATTTACCCAGCACTGGGCTGTATTTCACCCAGCATTTTTTTTAGAGTGTAACATACAACTTTGTGGTATTTGCAGTCCTTACATACCCACTTACATTGTTCAAAAGTTTGGGGCCAATTTAATTTTTTATTTATTTTTATTCAGCAAGGATGCATTAGTCAATAGTGACAGTAAGTACATTTCTGATAAATAAGAAATGTTTCTTGAGCAGCAAATCAGCATATCAGAATAATTTCTGAAGGGTCATGTGATACAGAAGACTGGAGTAATGGCTGCTGAAAAGTCAGCTTCACCATCAAAGGAATAAATGACATTTTAAAATATATTAAAATGACAAAAAAAACAGTGATTTTAAATTGTTAAAATATTTGACAATATTATTGTTTTTATATTTTTGCTCAAATAAATGCAGCCTTGCTGAGCATAAGAGACTTCAAAAACATTTTAAAACTTGTATCAACCACAAACTTTCAAATGGCAGTGTATAAATGGTTTCCAACTGTTTTAATGTTCACCACAGAGTGAATTTCCAGGAGAATCCATGGTGAATTAGCCTTCCGGTTCGGTCTACAAATTGACAACATGACTCAACAGATCTATAAGGCCATGAAGTTGAAGAGAATTGTTGCAGTTGTCCTTGTTTCTTTGTTTGCCATTCCCAATTAAAGTGAAACGCAGGAGGACACCACTCTAGAGGTTCAGTTTAATCATGAAATACAGGATGAATTCTGATTGTTGGGCTATCAGTCACCAGATGCAGCTCATCCTAAACTGATCCAAGCACAAACATCATAACGATAATATCAGTGAAGAATTACACCACCCAGGGCCTGACACGTCATTCATTTTTCAAGACTTTCACCAAAACATTTTTCACAAACTTTGCATGAAAAATTGTTTATTATTAAGAAAGTTTCAAGCTATTCATTGTTATGGAGGGGGGGAATATTTACAATATTCTTCCCACACCACAAAACTCACTCTCTCAACAGAGCCTGAAAGAAAATTCAGCTGATATCCTATTATGTATGGGATTTAATGCAATCTCGCTGTCTGCCAGGCTCTCACAGTCTGTTTTCTCTACACAGAATGCCAAATATATCTGGTACTGTATATTATCTATTCACACATGCCACCTAACTTCAATGATCTTTGCAGTATTCTGCTTAACAAAAATGAATCTACATTGTAGAGAAACACCCAATTGTTAAATCCATTTGAAACAAAGTGTCCAAAAAATGCTTGCAACTCAAATGCTATTTTTAAGACTAAAAAGGTAATTTCATAGGAAAATGACTGTAAAAATGTTGCATTAAAAATATTTTGTAAAAGATTTAAGAAAAATTGAGTGTCAAGTTAACAGTATAATTAACATTAAAAATGGTTTAGGGTCTGTAAGATTTTTTTTAATGTTTTTGAGTCTTGTATGCTCACCTTTTGAATTAATTTGATCAAAAATACAGCAAAACAGTAATATTGTTAAAAAAAATATTACAATTTAAAATAACTGTTTTCTATTTTACTATATTTTAAAATTTATTTTTTTACAGTGATGGCAAAGTCTTCAAAGTCACATGATGATTCGGTGCTCAAGGAACATTTCATATTATCTACGTTGAAAGCAGATAGTATTTTTGTTGAGTGATACACTATTACAGGATTCATTGATGAATAGAAAGTCTCGTAACTGCCACTTTTGACCAATTTAATGCATCCTTGCTAAATAAAAGTTTTACAAAACTTTTGAATGATAGTGTACATTTAATGTTTGTGATTTTTTTAAAAAGTAAAACAACGGTAGTTATCAGTCCCTTTCAAAATACAAAGTGGTTTTGAGCAGTTCAAGTTTGGTATATTAACATTTCATCAGTTAATGAAATCTAAAATACACAAGCACCAAAATTTCTTCCATAATGCCTGTAACATCGCCACCAAATTTTGTACAGATAATATCCAGCAACCAGAGCTGCCAATCCAGTCCATCTAGCCACGCGAGGCCTAAGTGTCATCTCGGGCAGGGTTGCCAGGTTCTCACAACAAAACCCTCCAATTGCTACTCAAAACTATCCCAAAACTAGGCCAATCGCATTTCGAGGGGGGGGTCCCCTGGTAAAAATTGCATTCTGGGGGTAAAATACACGTTTTTTTGGCGGGGTTCCCCTGGTAAAATTCGCATTTTAGGGGCTAAATATCATGTTTCTTAAACCAGCGGACATGAAAAACAACCCGGGGCAAAAGTGTTAAAGTAGCCCATAGGGTTAACCCTAACCCTAACGCAACACTGATCTTGGGGGAGACAGACAGTAGGACCTCACTTAAAAGCTACTACCCTCCCAATAAACCAGTGAAAGAGAGAAAACGAGATTCAGAACATGAAACTGAAGGACAGAGAAACACAAAACGGAAGCATGACTAACAAAAACGTTGCTCTTCTTCTCACTCCCTGCCTGAAGGCCATTTACCCAACCGCCTTTCTCTCTCACACATGCTCCCATAACTACTCAGACTCAGTTATTGCATTAGCCACCACTTTCTTCCTGTGTGATTTGTGGGTAAAAAACAAATCCGGCCTCTGATAGAGCGCCGCAGTGATGTAGATTACCAGCGCTCACATACACACATCACACGCGGCAGATAGGAAATGCAGCGGCCTGATTACGAGTCTTACTAATGGTGCATTACTGAAATGGTGCTTTTAAAATAGAATGTGTTTTATGAGTGAGCTGTTTATGGGGTTTTGAGGCTGGTTCTCTTTAGTACCTCCATGGGAATTCACATGGCATCCGCCACCCAGCGCTGAGCTTTATAGAGATGAATATAATGTGTTCTGATACAGTGGGCCGTTATTAGATTCTTCCATAGGCAGTTACGGTGTGAACTGCACAACAGATGCTGCTATTCGCTCTTCTCCTTCCTTTCACATCCCATCCTCTCCATTACGACTTCCAAGCGGTAAATGTGATAAAGTAAAATGGCAGCTGCTCTGACACAATAAATCCAGTCTGGTATTATTAAACTTCAAGTTGTTTCTTCACTTAAATCCCTCCAAACCAAAGGGTCAATTATGCTTATCGTTTCAAGCGCACAAAATGCATTAAGAATTGTCTCTCTAAATGGACAGTTAGCGAGAGTAGAGTTCAGCGCAAGACTAAATGAGATCACTCTAAGATAAATGTTTACTGTTCCTCATTGGCCTTGGCCTCTTGATAGCCCTGGCTTATGCGTTCTGCTGTGATCTCCAGGGTTAAATGAGGTGTTTTGGTGTTTGGCGACTGTCTGTGATGGCTTGGTAATGCTAGCTCACAGACCCTGCTAACCTCTGGGCAACATAACTGCATTTAGAAACGGATGTGTTTGACACTCAGTCATCACTATCTCTAATTAAACAGGTAATGTATCTGAGAGTCGGGATGGTTCTGGCTAAAGGTTTATCTAAGGTGTTGCATGTGCAGACAGACTGTTAGGCTATCAGTGACATCATTCAATTTAAAGGGTTACTCCACCCCAAAATGAAAATTTTGTCATTAATTTTGGATTTAATAATCCCGTAAAAGCTTTGCTCATCTTCGGAACACAATTTACGATATTTTGGATGAAAACTGGGAGGCTTGTGACTGTCCAATTGACTGCCAAGTAAATAATACTGTCAAGGCCCAGAAAAGTATGAAAGACATCGTCAAAATAGTCCATCTACCATCAGTGGTTCAATCTGAATGTTATGATGCGACGAGAATAGTTTTTGTACGCAAAGAAAATAAAAATTACGACTTTATTCAACAATTCGTCTCCGAAGACGAACAAAGCTTTTACGTGTGAGGAACGACATGGGGGTAAGCGATTAATTTTACATTTACATTTAGTCATTTTGCAAACGCTTTTATCCAAAGCGACTTACAATTGGGGAAAACAAAGTGATTCATCTTGAAGAGGCAATCAGACAGAGAAAGTGTTCGTAACACCAAGTCTCAGGCATTGTTCAAATAAGTACAAGCTAGCAAGGGAAGGAATAAATAAAGAGAAAGAAAAAGAGAGAGAAAAAAACCCTTTTTTAAGTTTAGGATGAAGTCAAGTAGTGTTGAAAGAGATGAGTTTTCAGTTGTTGCTTGAAGACTGAGAGGGATCCAGCATTCCGGATAGGGGTGGGAAGATCATTCCACCAGCCAGGAATGGTGATCGAGAATGTTCTGGAGAGTGATTTTGAGCCTCTCTGTGATGGTACCACGAGGCGTCGCTCACTAGCAGATCTCAGACTTCTGGAGGGGATGTAGATTCGTAATAGTGAGTTGAAGTAGGCGGTGCTGAGCCTGTGGTTGTTCTATATGCAAGCATCAATGTCTTGAACTTGATGCGAGCTGCAACCGGTAGCCAGTGCAAGGAGATAAAGAGAGGTGTAACATGGGCTCTTTTGGGCTCGTTGAAGACCAGTCGTGCCGCTGCATTCTGAATCATTTTCAGAGGTTTGATTGTGTTTGATGGAAGTCCAGCCAGAAGAGCATTGCAGTAGTCCAGCCTAGAAATGACAAGGGCCTGGACAAGAAGTTGTGCAGCATGCTCTGTCAGAAAGGGCCTGATCTTTCTGATGTTGTGTAGTGCAAACCTGCAAGATCGAGCAGTCTTTGTAATGTGCTCTTTGAAGTTCAGCTGGTCATCAAAGATTACACCAAGATTTCTGACCGAAGTTGATATGGCAATTGTTGATGAACCTAACTGAATCGTGAAGTCATGCTGTAGAGTTGAAGTGGCAGGGAAGACAAGAAACTCAGTCTTTGCCAGGTTGAGCTGTAGGTGATGTTCTTTCATCCATGCCGAGATGTCCGCCAGGCAGCCTGAGATCCGTGCAGCTACTGTTGGATCATCTGGTTGAAAAGAGAGATAGAGCTGTGTGTCATCAGCGTAGCAATGGTAGGAGAAGCCATGTGCCTGTATGATGGGACCCAGTGATGTAGTGTATGTGGAGAAGAGGAGGGGTTCAAGAACTGATCCCTGAGGAACCCTAGTGACCAGTTGATGTGCTTTGGATACCTCCCCTCCCCAGGCCACCATGAAACCAGTGAGATAGGAATCAAACCAGCGAAGTGGAATCCCAGTGATGCCCAGTGATGAGAGGGTGGACAGGAGGATCTGATGATTGACAGTGTTAAAAGCAGCAGATAGATCCAGCAGAATGAGGACTCATGATTTGGAATCGGCTTTTGCAATTTGCAGGGCTTCAGTGACTGAGAGTAGCGCAGTCTCAGTTGAATGGCCACTCCTGAAACCTAACTGTTTAGCATCCAGTTTGTTGTTCTGTGAAAGAGACAATGAGACCTGGTTGAAGACAGCTCTTTTGAGTGTTTTCGCTATGAATGGAAGGAGAGAGACAGGTCTGTAGTTTTCTATAAGAGAAGTGTTTAATGTAGGTTTTTTTGAGCAGTGGGGTTACCCGAGCCTGCTTGAATGCAGTGGGGAAAATGCCTGTAAGGAGGGATGTGTTAATGATGTGTGTGAGTGCTGGTAAGAGTGTGGGAGAGATTGCTTGGAGAAGGTGTGAGGGGATTGGATCCAGAGGACATGTTGTAGGATGGCTGGAGAGGAGAAGTTTGTATACTTCCGCCTCAGTGAGGGGACGGAAGGAGAAGATGGGAGTTTTAGCAGTAGATGCGATTGGTTGTAACCCTTTAACATCAGCGTCTCTCCTCAGCGAGGGGGTCTTTTCCTCCGCTAGTCACTGCAAGCCAGGCTCCACTCACAGTTAAGATAATGCAGACTGATCCCATTAGTAGTAGGTTATTCGTATGGAAGTGTTTACATTACATTTTTGTATATTTACATAAAAAATTAATCACACATATTGACAGCATCTAAAATATAATTTATATAAATTATATAATTAAAATATAAATTATAAATGGAATGCACCCATGAATCACGTGCTACAGACAATTTCAGACAAAATATACAATATAACTGTTAATAAACAGATATTCCTTACAGATCAGATAAACAGTGACAATAAGTTTAGTTTATATATTCTAATATATCGATGCTTTTTAATAACATCTTTAAAAGGATATTGCTAAAAATATCTTGTCAGTTCTTTTTATTTATAAATCTGATTACATTAAAAAATATTTAATGAATCCTATTAATTAAACTATGAATTTAACCTTCCATGAATTTAATATACTATGAACCTAAAAGGAATCATAAACATAACTTAATTCCTTAAATTTGTTAATGTTAAAAGCTTATGTTGGAGATGTTGTCATTAGGTTATCAATTTAAGTGTTTTTGCAAACAAAACAAAACAGAACATTGTTTTTCACAATGCTGAAATGCAGTGGTTAAATTTATAGTTTTGATTTTTTTTGCCTATGTCAGACGGACACTGTTCTGCCATTTAAGATCTAAAATGCAATAAGCTAAACCTTTTATTAAAGTTTCAGTGAAACATTTGTAGAAACTCTTGTTTTTCATGTTATCATTAAACTTTTTTTATTTTTATTTTTGAAGCTAACTATAACGACTAAAGACTAACTCTAAACTGAAAAGGAAAGCATTTTATGCAGGAATCACAGATAATGTAAGTCTGCTTGAATCCTGCATCATCCAAGTAATCCTGTTATAAATTATGCTTATAAAAATTACAGAAGCATTTCAGACTCTCTCTCTCTCACACACACACACACACACACACACACACACACACACACACACACACTGTCATAGAGTAATGGAGCACCTGTGAGTGTAATATGACGTCCAGTGGCTCAGGTGTGTTGGTGAACTACAGATCCATTAGCACTGTGAAATAGCCTCCATTTCCTCCATACGAGTGTATGTGTGTATGAGCGAGTCCAGTAATTCCAATAATCACATCTGTTGGTCTGATGAATAATATCTCATGTGTGCTATAATTCACAGTGTGTCTACATGGTTTTAGTCAACAAACCACTTGTTTAAATCCTTAATGAAAAGAGACAAACAAACTTTATTGAAAATGCGAGTCACCGGTGGGTATTACCGAAGGAAAACCATCACTGACACATTGAATGTGTGTGTGAGAGACCGTGAGAGAAGGAAGGGGGAGCTGGAGTCGCTCACTCACACCTGCAGAAGAGTAATTGATTTCTGCCATGCTCTCTGCGTGCACACACACACACACACACACACACACACAAGGGCAAACACATTAAAGTTACTTTCCCTCACACACAAAAGCGCTGTCACACAAACACATAACTTTTAATAAGCATGCACATCCACACAATCATGCTGGAGAAAAAGTTCACTCTGCAAAAATATTTAATAGAAATTATTCAGTTATTTGGCCAGGTGGAGGGTGACACATGCAGGATGGAACGGATCTGGAATGGAAAGAGAGGAAATTTATATGATAATTGCACTAAGTGACTTTATGAATAAATGCAAGGAGATTGCAGATTAAAATTCATCTAAATTTCACAACCGCTTTAGCCAGCTAACCACTGAGTGACTGGGAAATGTTTTGAAGATGATTTGAAGGGCAGTTTGATGTCAGCCATGCACAGATGTGCCCTGACAGTAACAGATGTGTGCACATGTGCAACTCATGTGTTTAACGGTCCACTATCAGTCTGAACTCACTGAAGTCATTTCACAGCCATGTGTCGATAGATGAAATCTACAGGGCAAATGTGAATTGATTATTGGGTGTGTTTAGTGAATCTTTGGCTGTGTGTGTTATCATGAAGATGGTAAGTGAGAACTGTCCAAACCAATAATATAAACACAGACCTGTTCTCCTTATTTGAAATGGCAACAGTACTAAAATTCTTGTAATACAGATGGGCCAATAAATTAAAATGTCTAAATAAATGAAAAATAAAACAGTAAAAACCAAAATCAAATGTTTAAAATGTTTCATATTTTAAAAAGTGAATTTAGTAAACACAATAATGATATAATATATCATTTAAGTTATAATGTACAACATGATAAATTAAAAATATACCGTTAGATATGATGTACAATATAAAAATGGATATGCATTGTGAAATTTGATAAACATTCCATTTTTCAACTTTAAATAAATGTTAGATGATGGCAACGATAATCTAATAAAAAAAAATATGGGAAATGAGTGTGCATAATTCAACCAAAATATATCTAATATCGACCAGAACCAATAAAATAATAATAATTTAAAAAAAACATAAAAACTGGTGTGGTCAATAACACATATATATATATACTCTACAATAGTGTTCTAGCACTGACATTAAATTTAATTAAATTAAATTATTAAATCAAATTAATATACTAATGTGCATTTTTAGTTCAATTACTTCATTAATTTGAATTAGAACCTTGAACCTTGAACCTAATTTGAATTAATTTCAATGTACACAACTTTGTTAAAAATGTATTAGTATATAGAGAAATTAAAATAAACTGATTAATAAATGCTACACAAAAGTATTGTTCATTTGTTAGTTAATGGTAACTATTTCATTAATTAATGTTTACATACACATTTACATAATGTTGTCAGGCACAATTTTTATGTCTTACAAAAAAATCCACATCAAGAAATAACATTCTATCTTAATACAAGGAAAAGATAAATATTGCATTTCCATCTGCATAGTAAAACTTTCTTCAATAGCCACAAACAGGAGCGGACTGGGACAAAATTTCAGGCCGGGAAATCTCACACTCATCCAGGCCATCCCATACATCCACACATTCTGAAACATGGACAACCCTATTAGCCTATTTGTATGACCATCACATAAAAAGGTCTAAGTTTTTAGTAAGGGCCGTGGAAAATAATTAAAGGTTCTCTTTTGAACTGCACCTTCACTTCCCTTTTCTTCATGTTCTCCAATATCTCTGTCACTCCCTTTTTTCTTGTACCTGTCACTTCTTCACCAGCAGGTCTACAGTTATTAACAGAACTGTGTTCACCTTGTTGCAAAACAACCACCTCATTGCAATTTGTTTGCACATAATGTTATTTCTCTTAAAATGACTTAAATACCCAAGATTTAACAAACCTATAATTCATTCAAATATATTAAAACAAATTTTCTAAAGTGCCTAAATGCCAAAATTATTACATTGAAAATCCTAATACTGAACACATATTGTATTTTTGGACTGACTGATATTTTTGTGTTGTTGTCTGCTTTAGCTCCCTCCCTTTCTATACAATAAATCCATGTGAATATCTGCCTGCTACATTTATTAATGTAACTTTCCAATCGATAATGATGTCCTTTAGTACAGTATTCTGACTGATGATAATAATGGGGTGCTACTGACAGCCTAACAGGTGCTAGCAGTTTAATACTCAACTAGGTTAATAAAGACAAAACTACAGTAGCGTATTACAGATGAAACTGACCTGCACTTGAAGCCCTGAACAGGTTAGTAATTTCGCTACATTTAACTGTTTCTTCTGGCCGTTTCCTCTCCTTCATCGAGTCCCGCGCATAGACTCTGTTCAAAACCGTTTGATGGAGGCAAGGAACAGACGTGAAGCGTGGCGCTGCCAGTCAAGACTAACCGATTTATGATTTATTATCGATTTATTAGGGAATGTCACAATTGGAAATTATCACTTTGGCAACAGGGCAACGGGCCAAATCAGCTGCCAGGCCACAGGGAAACGTCCCGGTGCACCCAATGGCCAGTCCGCGCCTGGCCACAAACCAGTGCCTCTCTCACCAGTGATGTTGGTGAAGGTGTGTGGAGTGTCTGTGATCTGTTCTGATGGCAGGCTGATGAATCGGCTGTCAGTGCGATTTGAGAATTGGCGCAGTGGAAGTGCAGCTCAAAGTAACGATTACCAGGGGAATTCAATACAGTCAACTACAGCCCTCTGCTCAGTGCCACTAAAACCTCAAAGGGCTGAACGGCCACATACATCAGCCTGTCATCTGCTGATATGAAAGACAACGGTGGTCATTTACAACCGCTGTGCTACATGTCATTCATGAATGTTTATAGATGAGTGAGTGTGTGACATTTTCCAGAAAATTGCAAAGCAAAAGAGTCACCACAAATCAAACATCTGAAAGCCCAAAAATACATAAACAAGTTTACTTTGATTATATTATTGAGGACCTCTCATAAACAGAATAGTTTGTATGCAGTGTTGATAGTAGTTGCTTAATCCTAAAACTAACCCTCCATTAACCCTGTTGATATCAGTAGATTTAAAGCCCAAACATTTGTTTAGGTTGATATATGACCACTTTAAATGAGGAACACTTTTGCAACAGTTCAAAAGTTTGGGGTTGGTAAGACATTTAATGCTTTTGAAATACGTTTCTTAAGTAAAAAAAAAATAATATATATATATATATATATATATATATATATATCAGTGATGGCAAAGCTGAATTTTCAGCAGCCATTACTGCAGTCTTCAGTGTCACATGATCCTTCAGAAATCATTTTAATATGGATTTGGTGCTCAAGAGACATTTATTATTATCAATGCTGAAAACAGTTGGGCTGCTTAATGTTTTTTTTGTGGAAACCCTGACACATTTTCTTTTGGATTCTTTCATAAATGCTGTTATTTTGAACTTTCTTATTTGAACTTCCTTGCTTTAGTACAAAATCAACGAATGAACAAAAATTATGTTTTGATGATTGACATTATTTGTTTTGAAAATATTAAACTTAGTTTAGACAAATATGTCACTTGTGAAAATGAATAGACATAAGAAAATTGATTCATTATATTAATTACTAATTTATTATATGATATTCTTATGATAATATAATACAAAACTTTTACACATGTTGGCCTCGGGATGTTTTAGTGAGGTGTGTGAGGAGTCAGTGGTGAGGAATTGATGCAGATGGTGTGTGACAGGTTTGCTCAGAGGAAATGTTTCCATGTCACTGACAGACAGCTGTTCCTAAAAGCAAAGCAAGATCCAATTTATTACCAATTTATACATAAATCTGAACTAAAAATTCATCTGCATTCAGAGCTATAAGGCAATATAACACACAGCTTCATGAACACAAACACTCTAGGCTGTAGAATGTCCCAGCTAAGTCATTAAAATTAATTTCATAATAAATTAACTGGTTATGTCACAGAATTTAGGTTGAACATACCACAGTCCTCCCTCAGAATTTACATAAAGAAAAAAAAATCCTTGAATATGTACTTAATTTATTATGATCTTCTCTCTTCTGCGTTCATCATGTCAGAGTGTGTTTTAGTCACACTCACCCTGTTCTCTGTCATAGTGTCTCTCTCAGTTAGTGTTAGAATAACACTACGTGCCACTAGCTCTGCAAATCCATTCAGCCCTTACCATGAGTTCCAGCTGAAGAGCAGCTCACACAGGAGGCCAAAAGAATCGCAAGAAAGTATTTCTCAAGGTTCCTACCTCACCAATAAAGACCCCCCACAATGGCTCAGATTTTTCAACTCTATTTATCATATTTTGCCACACTGAATCCAAGAAGCTAAAAAGCCTCAGGAGTTGGTCTTGCTTTAAAAGCAAGAGTTCAGAAAGAGGTGAGTGTATGTCTGTGAAAGTTTGGAGGGAAACTTCCATCAGCTGTAAAAATAAACAGAGGTTTTAGCTCAGTCCTAACAGTCTCTGATTGAAGAAAATACCAGTTTAGTTTAAATGGTCCCCAGTCATGAATCTGGAAGCACAGTCATGACTCGTCTCTCTCTTCGGGCCGACTAGCAGAGTTTTAGGCACCGCTGTGCGCTTTCTGGCAATTCTACTTTAGGATTATTGATACTTTCAATAATGAAAGCGACTCAAAGCTCTTTGTGCTTCCCCAGCTCAGGTGAACAGAAGCGAAACACTAAACACACACACACGTGCAGTGTTGTCGTGTCAGGTTGTCTCCATGACAGCCCCTGAGAGGGGTGTTTAAATATTTACCTGCTGAGGTCCTGACGGATCATGCTGACTTCTGTTTGCATTCTGATCCATTTAATACGCTTACACACACCAGAAGACACACTGAAGAACCTCTTATTGTCTGTCCCTCACACACACATTCAGGCACATGCACACGCCAGAAGACCTGCCTTACATGATGCAGCTTTAGGCTGCTGGTCATTGGCAGTCCTTAAGGAACACAGTGGGTCATTTAAACTGGTCTGAGTATAGTTTTCACGGTGACTCATCTTATGATTGCTGTATGACTCCAGCAATGAGGTGCACCTCAGATTCTTTTCGACTCCCCAATAAGGTAATTTTAATTCGATTCCCTGAAGCTTTGACTGCCTCTTTGAGCAGATTGGGTTATGGGGTGGATGAAAATTCATTTTCAGCCTGCAGTTCTTTCCAGTGTGCAGGTATTAATAATAAAGATATTAAAGCTAATATCACATAACTCGGTTCAGCATATCTGTGCCTCCAGTCGGAAATACTGATTACTGACAGGAATATATCAATCAGACTTACTGACCCATACGCTTACTGTGATGACTGCAAATAAGTCTTAGGCTATTGTGCAAATTTCATGTGATATGATTAACTGAAAAATCTACATATGTTTAGTATTTTGCAAGTGTATAATGTATAGTCTACTCTTAATAAAAATAAATAAATAATTGTGACCTGTGAATTTTAGACAACAGCCCTAAACATATACACCATACAAAAGTAATATAGGTAACACTTTATTTTAGGGTCTCTTAACTAGTTGCTTATTAGCTTGCATATTACTAGAATATTAGCCATGTATTAGTAGTATTTAAGCACATATTAATGCCTTATTCTACATGACCTTATTCTACATCCCTAATCCTACCCAATACCTAAACCTAACAACTACCTTACTAACTATTAATAAGCAGCGAATTAGGAATTTATTGAGGGAAAAGTCGTAGTTAACAGTGAATAGGTGTTCCCTATATACTGTAGGGTGAAGTAAGCTAAAATGGGCCAGTTTTGGTAAATGACTTATAATATCATCAAATAAGCTATGCATGAGATCTAATGATATTCTTATAAATTAGCATGGGTCTCTTAAATATATTTATATTTTTTAAATGTGAAAAAGTATAAACGTTTTAAAATTATGAGAGTTAGAGTATCAGCAGGTACCTTCTTGAGTCACGGCACAACATTCAGGTAAAATGGGCCAGCTGTTCAGTTAAAATGGGCCAATATAAAAAGAGAACAACACAGGTAATTTCAGCTTAAATCATTTTATTTTTAACAGTAAATTGACACTATTGTCTTTAGTGTGCCATAGCAACACCAATAAATGTATTTCATTAAATAGAAAGTTGAATGAATATTAAAAATGAGTGTGTTTCTGTGCATTGGTGTCTTTTGTGTGCATTTATGTGTGTATGCTTGTATTTTTTTTAAAAGACTGTTAAGATTTTGTATGGATACATATCTACAGTAGGCCTATAAACCTATTTTCACCCTCAATTTCTGTGTAAAAGTGTGTGTGTGTGTGTATGCAGCCCATTTTATTGACATCTTCCCTTTCTCTTCTCTCTTCTCGTCTCTCTGTTTCCTTTCTTAGCTTGTCCTCCTACCATACTGTCTGCAATGCAATTTTTTAAAAAGACTGTTAAGATTTTGTATGGATACATATCTAGGCCTATAAAGCTATTTTCACCCTCAATATCTGTCTAAAAGTGTGTGTGTATGCAGCCCATTTTAGCTGAAAATTGTGGCCCATTTTAGCTTAACCAGCCATTTGTACCTAAAATGACCTTTTTCACAAAAATCAAAGTTTCTTTTATAAATTAAACTTTTTTATTTGAAAGAGTATGTCAAAACATTGTTCATAAACCTTTGCTTTGTTGGTAAGCTTACTTATAATTGCTTTAGTACCCTTATTAGTGATTAATACAATTTTCTATGTCAGGCTCAATTACCTTACAATTTCTCTGACAAGCTTCATGTAACACTCTGCCCTGCCCACCTTAAAAAACTCAGACCAATAAAAATTGAAGCAACAATGCAAGATCAGTTATTGTGATTTTCTTTAAAAATGAAAAGAGAGATGATGCTACAACCTTATTTGGCCCATTTTACCTGATAGACCATTTTAGCTGACTTCACCCTATATCATTTTTTTTAAAGAAATGAACACTTTTATTCAACTAGGAAACATTAAAATGATCAAATTTGCCAGTAAAGACGTTTGCAGTGTTACAAAAGATTTAAATTTCAAATAATTTTTTTTTTTTAACTTTCTATTGAATGAAGGATTCTGAAAAGAAATCTATGATGTGACTCTGACGACAAGAGTAATGGCTGCTGAAAGATTTTTTTTTTTTTTAAAGTTAAATATATTTTGAAATCTATCCAAATAGAAAACCGATGTTTAAAATCATGCTTATATTTCACAATATTACTGTTTTAACTGTATTTTTGATTAAATAAATGAAGCTTCGATGAATATACGGGAATTCTTTCAAAAACATATACGGTACACTAACGCTAGTGTATATACTGTACATACTGTGAAAGTCACTTTGGATAAAAGCATCTGCTAGATGAATAAATGTAAATATATAAAGTCTAGACGTACTCAGAATTTGGCAGAACAGCTTGTAGGATTTTACAGGAAAAGCTGCGTGTGAATACGTCTTTTTGTAACAGATGCCTTTTTACTAAATCTATGTCAAAACTAAAAAAAGCTGAAAATTAATTCTCTTAGCAAAAGAAGGATATAACATGCTTGATATTCCATGGTAATTTAATTTCTTGTCAGGAAAATGAATAATGAATGTCAGGAAGCGTTCCTTCTCTTTCTTTCAGTCATTCGTCACTCTCACGGCTGCTCACACCAGCAGCTGCTTTAATACTCCTTTGAATTAAGAAGAAAATACCACGAGTGACTCACACACAAAACTCGCCAGATACCAGCTTAAAAAATTCACATCTGCACCACTTTCTGCAACATTCTGCACACCATTCTGAGAAAAATCGCTATTATTTCTCATATCTAAAACCAAGCACACACACAGGTGCTATTGAATGCTGGAGAACAGTGCTGTCAGTTAACTAATATTGGATACAGTTTTGTGCATTGAGTATTAAATGAATTATTTTGGCCTGTAAGGAGCCGAATCACTCTCAGCTCTCACATCAAACCACATAATGCATAACAGAATGGGAGCAATGTGTTCCTTGCTGTGAATAAGATAGAAAAAGCTTCTTTTTTAAGATAATCATTGCTTTGCTATGCTATCTCACGTAGCAAACTGAACAATCAGTTATTTAACTTTAGAAGGAACAGTTCTGCAGCCGATGTGATTAGGAATGTGTTGAAAACTGTCTTTATATTTGTGCAATGACTGTGATTTCTGATTATTTCATTATATATTCACATAAGTGCAATTTTAAGCGCTGTTTAATGTACAGTGACAGAATAGATGTACTGTATCAATTCAAATCAAGAGCGCAACTGAATTCACCAGCATCCCCCTCTAGGAATTAATCAGCTCCATTAGCATGTATCCCGTGATGACCTTCCACTGCAGGAAAGCGTAATCTGCTGTTTAAAATGCAGTTTGTATTCATTGTTCAATAATGTGGAAACATTCAGCAGAACTTGAATGTGGCATGTGCAACTCATTTGACAGAGAGAGAGAGAAAGAGAGAGATGAGGGGATAAATTGAGGATAAGCAAAGATAAACAAGCAAACTAAATAAATGTAGCTGATTTTTAAAGACACAAACATCTGTTCAGGACATGCAAAATAAGTTAATAGATGGATTACAGTCAGAAATGTTGTTGTCTGTTTCTCTTTCACTGTACTGTAACGGTTCGATCCTACCTGACAAATTGATTTCACCAGGCCTTAGGGCGATAACCTTCTCTATATGGTAATTAAAGCACACCACACAGACGATACTCATGTGTGCTTCACATTGTAATTAAAACTTCCCTGAAAATTAGTGCTGTCAGCTGCTTAGTAACCTGAACAAAGTTGTGGGCCAGTGCTCTATATCCCATCTTGAATACACAGCACACACACTGCAATACATCATTTCTTTAATCAGTATCTTTCTAGTACACAAATCTGAACATCCATAAAACGAGAACCAAAACTGAAGATAATATTTTTATCCTTTTTAGGCATAAAGTGCATTTTGTTAAACTTATAAAAAAAAACATATGTATGTATCATTAGAAATGTATCATTACATCACTTGTTCACCAACGGATCCTCTGCAGTGAATGGGTGCCGTTGGAATGAAACTTCAAACAGCTGAAAAAAACTTTTTCACCACAATAATTCATAAATTCATAATTCATCCACATGACGTCAAGTCTATCAATTAAAGTGTTGTAAAGTAAAAAGCTACATGTTTGTAAGAAACAAACCAGCTATTAAAGTGTTTTAACTTTTTAATATCACTTATAGCCAAAATATGAATCCAGAATCCATAATAACGTTTCCTCCGATGAAAACGTCCATCCCTGTTGTCCTTTCACATCAAAATCCACCAACATATTTGTTTAGATCTGTTTTCTCTTGTAAACGGTGCTTGATCTGTGCATATTTCTCTCCTGATTCAGACAAGACAACTGGAGAAAGCAATATTATGGATAAAGGACTTGTATTTTTGCTGGAAGTCAAGTAAAGTTAAAGTAAAGTTAAAGTGTCTTGATGGATTTTGTCTATTACAAAACGTGCAGCTTACACCTCACTAGATGTTAAATGACGGACTGGAGTTGTGTGGATTATTGTGATGTTTTTATCAGCTGTTTGAACTCTACTGCTGACGGCACCCATTCACTGCAGATGATACATTGGAAAGCAAGTGATGTAATGCAACATTTTTCAAAATCTGTTGTGATAAAGAAACAAACGCATCTTGGGTTGTCTGAAGGAGCGTAAACTTTCAGCAAATTTTCATGAACTATGAACTATTCCTTTAAGAAAAGTAATTTTTGCAGTGTAGAAATGTATACAGTGAAGAGTTTAATGTGTGTATGTGTATCTCTGCTCTGCTTTGTTATTATTATTTTTTTGCAAAACTACTGTAGAGTCTCCTCCTGCAGAGCTACAGATTAAAGAAAGAGAAAAACAGAGAAGTGTGAAAGGAAAACTGTATTCAGCACCAGTCTCTAATGAGTTTATGAAAAATATGAAGTTACATTCATGCAGTGTGAACATAGATGCACTGAGAAATATACAGTACTCCTGTTTGCATGCATTAAGGAGTATGTACCAGTATTACACGGTTCCTTGTGTGTCAGAGTACCAAATTTAGCAGCAAACTAAAGTCTAAATGTGAATTAGCTTATACATGCCAATCTTTCAAACATGTTATCAAAAATCCTACAGGAAAGCAATTGTATCAATTGATAAACAGTAGACGCATTAACACATTAACTGTTAATGTGTTAATCAACATTAACTGTTAAAAACAGTTAATGATGAAAAGCACAACAAAAGTAACACGGCTGTTTTACTGTTCTGAAAGCAAAGGCGCATTCAAACAAACAATGTGGTGGGAGGTGCGTAAACCAATTATCGTCTGCAGTAGGAAGTGCACACTAATGACTACATAATGAGAATGCACTCTGAGAAACTTATTGAGTTCTGCTGTATGAAAACTGCTCCAGTAGATTACAGCTGTAATCACTGCAGTGTTGGAAAATATCTAACTAAAAGTAACAATGCTACTACATTTTTCAGTAGCATGACAATAGCTCAATAAACCTTGTTTTCTTTTTTAATATTTTAAAATGTAATTTATTCCTGTGATGGCAAAGCTGAATTTTCAGCAGTTATTACTCCAGTCTTCAGTGTCACATGATCCTTCAGAAATCATTTTAATATGTTGATTTATTCTCAGACATTTTTTATTATTAAAGATCTTTATTTTGTCTTTACTTTTGTCCTTGCTGAATAAAAGTACTAATTTATTATCATTATTTTTTAATTGACTGACCGCAAACTTTTGAACGATAGTGTAAATAAGTGATTCAAAGATTCAATTTAGACCCTGTATCTTTTTTAACCAAATATTTAGCTGACAATGTTTTGTATTTTTGTGTTTATTTGTTGACATTAGTATAAATTAGTTAATAGTTAGTTTTAAATTCATATCCTCACTGTTTTTGTACCAGCTGAATATTGTTCTGATTCCAGAGTTAAAAAACATCTTATAGCTTTTATATTATCCCCATAAATATCTAGTTATTAGCTGCTTTCTGCTAGCAACTTAGTAACCCATTATTTTTTCTAAAGGGTAGCGTGGGTGTAGTTTAGCTAGTCCAAGCTGAAATTATGAGCAGTTTCTCCACCATTCAGGTATAAATGAAGAATTGTGCAGATATTTGTATTGTTTCCTGTGCCAGACCAAGGAGGAGGAGGGAGGTGGAAGGGTTATATTAGTGAAGGAGGAGTATATTTGTTGCACAATCAATTTTTGTCCTCACAAATTTGAGGCAGAATCCATAAACCCAGACAGAGAGAGATGACCACTCTTTCGGGGGAGAAAGAAAGAGAAAGCCAGAATTTAATGGGATTCAACGAGAGGGATGAACGGAATGAAAATGACTACATCATTGTGTCGTCTCTCCTGATAAACAAGCGCAATAAATAAGGAGAGAATGCTTTAAACAAGCCAAACAGCTCATATTCAGTTTAATGCCTCTATGTGTCATTCACCAACTGCAAATAAACAACCCACAGAACAAACATGCACAAACATTTGTTTTTCTATCATAGTAGGGAGTTTCTATTAACTTCAGCTGTGTTTATACTGAGATAATGATACTTTCTTTCCCCAACCCTTTAAACTGAAAGGGATAGCTCACCCAAAAATGACATTTCTGTCATTATTTACTCTTCCTCATGTTATTTCAAAGCCGTATGACTTTCTTTTTTTTATGCAACCCAAAAAATGTGGCATACAATGAAAGTCAATTGGCTTCAATGTTGTTTTGAATTCCATTGACTCTCATTGTATCGACAAAAACGGTTAAAAATAATCTTTTTGGTTGAACTATCCCATCAATGCTTGCAGAAACATTTATCATTTTACATTTTTATTTAGTCTGTTTATAAAGCTGTTTTCTTCACAGGGACCTTTGGCTGCTGAACGATTGAATTTTAAACACGCGTCTGGTTTTTTATGTGGATGTTTGACCTATGACCTCTCAACATCCATAACAGAATCATATTATAGTAGAGCCACTGGGTCCAGGCCAGAGGTCCAAACATGGCCTTGCTTTTCATTTCTTTTCTTAGACAAACACACACTTTTTTCTTTCACCTTGAGTTTGTTCTACAGAGGTTTTGCTCCCTTGGGAAAGACTAGAGGAGAAAAGGACACTTCCAGAAGACAGAAGGCAGGTCTGAGAGGAATAATCTGTGTGCTGATTTTTAATGGAAGGGCTAAATGCATTCTGGGAGGGTAGCCTGCTGTCTTAACCTCCGTATGATGACTGAATTTCAGACACTTCAAACTATTGCTGCAGGCTTCTCGCTGTGTGATTGCATTGTAATACAGCCGTCTTCCATCTCTGCATGTGTGTGTGTGTTTGTCGGGACAGAGAGAATACAAATGCCACACACAGTGTAATTCCACAGAAACAATAATCCAGCGGCCCACATTATTCAGCGGCATGCTGATGAAGCTTATCAACCTTTAATCTGCATGGCTAAAGGGTCTAACACGCTCTTTCCAACTCTCTCTTTTGCTTTCTCTCAGTCGGAGCGCAAGATCTCATTTAACTCAAGCTTTTCTTTTCTTCCACTGCTCATTCTGTGTATGTACGAGAAAATCGGCTGTATTTTCTAAGGTATTTGGTCTTTTGCAGTGGCGAAAGCATTTGGCTGTTCATTATTTTGTGGATATGAACTCTAGTTTTACTGTACCTTATAATTAAGCTGTGAAAAACAGCTATGATATTTTTTAATTCGCTAACAAGTGTTCAAATATATAATAGTGCTTAATAAACGGATGTCAGGGTGATGTTTTCAAGTTAAGAGTTTAAGTTCAAGAAAAGCTGCTAGACTGAATGAAAGCACACACACACACAGTGATAATTAGTTATCTTGGATGGTTGCGGACGGTGTGAATTAACAGGTTACTGAACTGCTAAATGTGACAGCTGATGAATCAATAAAGCCGATCCTCTCGCTTTCTCTCTCTCCATCGACACAGATCCACTCCACTCTTTACCCATCAGCCAAGCAGTTAATCAATGTGATTATCCTTGAGAGAGATAGATCTGAGAGAGAGACAGAGTGAGACAGAATTGATACACACACACACACTGACACGTCTAGGTAACATTTGATTGACATGTATCTCAAGCAGGAGAGATGAAAAATATGTTTGATTTGTTTGATGGTCCTAGTTGTATTGAGTGATTTTGATTATCGTGACAGATAATTCTCTAATTTAGCACAGCTCTTAATACACAGATTATGGGATATTTTGTTTAGGGATGTCAATTTAATGCTTTAATTTAGCGTGATTAATATAGTGGTGGAATCGAATAGAATAAATGGGTCTCAATACCTAGAAAACACAGTGATGAAACAGCCAAAGATTGCAACCTGTATGTGAACACACCTGCGGATTTCTAACTGGTGGGTTGCAAATTGGGAATAAGTTGGTCGCACAAAGTGTGAGAATGGTTGCAGTTTCATGCCGTGTCTGAAATATGAAAAAAATATCTGTTAAATTAAATTCAGTTAACACATTTGTTGGAGGGGATACAGTACCGTTGAAAAGTTTGGGGTCTGTAAGATCTTTAAAAATACATTTATTTAAAAAGGACACATTAAACTGATCAAAAGTTACAGTCAAGACCTTTATTACCTTACAAAAAAAATATATTTTAAATAAATGCTGTTCTTTTGATCTTGCCATTCATCTAAGATTTTTGAAAAGAAAAAAATCAATGTTACATTGATAAAAATAATGACTTTAAAATTATTTTAAAGAATCATTGAAATAGACCCATAAACTAAAGCGTCACTGGTTTGAATGAATCCGTCACTGAATGAATTCACAAAATTCCTAATAGCAGCTTCTGAATCAACATCAGTTTTTGAACTACAAGTGCCACGTCAATGAATCATTCCCTCAGTACAGCCATTAATCTGCTCTTACTTGTTGCACCACTAAAAAAAGCCAAAATATATTCTTTGAAAATGTATTATTTATCTCAACTGTATAACTTACACTAGTGTCTTTGTTTATTATATTCATTTTCACACCTTACCAGAAAACGAATAATAATGAAATGAAACTGATACGTAAAAACATATGTAACTAAATGAGAACAAATGAGCTTTTCCCCATTATATAACAAAAAGTCCTGAAATAGATTACACCTCTATAGCTAGGTCCAAGTATATAAAAAAATATTAAAACTACAGTCTAAATATATCATTGCTGGAATACCAGATGTCCTCTGTGCCCACCTCGCATCAAACCTGCTTGCAAATTGGACTTCAATGGACTATAAGCCAGTGATAATTGTGCTGAGATTCAATTATATGGAAATGAACAATATACTGACTTCTAAAGCTACTTTTGCAATGTTTATATAATACTTTTGTATGCTATACAATTAATGCAATACCTCTGAATTATCTACACTACCATTTAAAAGTTTCGGGTCAGTATGATATTTAAACGTTTTTGAATGAAGCCTCTTATGCTGCCCAAGGGTGTGTTTATTTGATCAAAAAGATAGCAATAACAATACTGTGAAATATTATTACAATATAAATGACATGTTTTTAATTGAATATATTTTGAAGTGTAATTTATTCCTGTGAATGCAAAGCTGAATTTCAGCAGCCATTACTCTAGTCTTCAGTGTCACATGATCCTTCAGAAATAATTTTAATATGCTGTTTTGGTGCTCAAGAAAACATTTATTATTACTATCAATACTGAAAACAGTTATGCTTTTCAAAATCTTACTGATCCCAAACTTTAGAATTGTATTGTGTACATTTAGAGAGTTTTCTCAGGAATTATCAATACTATAAAATGTTTTTTTTTTATTAATATCATGGTTTTAATTGATTGACAGCCCTAAATTTGTACAAATACATTTCAATGACAGTAAACTGCAGCCTTCAATCCATGCCTCTTAGTTGAAAACAGTTTTTAATCAAAGCAGTGCTGTCATCTTTAAACTTCCCCCATCATTCCCACCGGTGCAGCAGGATGAGGAACGCACTAGATGCTGATGGGAGATTTCACAGCCCGTGTCCTCTCTCTGCTCAAGAAATGTCCACGGGATGCTGTGACCGCATGCTGCTTGATGAGTACATGCTGTCTGACTGCAGCTGCTGTCCTGCCATTTTAAAAAATGTATGTCTCATTCCAGGGACAATTCCCAAGAATTTAATCTACGTGTCACACCTCTGTTCTCCCGGTGAAGACAAGATTATCAATAATCTCATATTTTCACACAGATTACACATTACAGGCAGCAGCCTTGAGGTGAGGTATAGACTTGGATCCCATCAGTGGGGGGCATTAGTTTGGATCCCACCATATTGTGAAATTGATCTTGTATCTGAAAGCCAGGATTGCTCTTCTGACAGCTGATGTACACTGGGTTTCATTTAAACACACTCCATGTCATCCAAACAGAAGGGACACATGCACCATGCAACCGTTTTACCACACAGTCACATTTCTGTCAGAAAAGCACAAAATAATTTGTGAAAATTGTTTTCTTTCTTTAGTTGTAACTGCATAGAAGTACAATGAGAACAAAAAGACTTGCTTCCAGGAAAAGGTTTTATAAAGAACAGAACTGACTTAATTAATCTGTTTTAGTGTTGGTGATCATCTCAGCTGTTCTGGAATTGACTGTTCACAATCAAGAGGGACGGTCGAGAGCACAGACTGTCTGATCCGGTCTGATGTTAATCTACACACATCCCCTTTTAAAATGTGCTCAGCATGAACCCAACAAAATGAATTCGAGTCTACTGCCCTCATTTTCACACCAGAACTTTTTGTTCTCAAATCGGTACACTTGAGCCTTCGGACACATCTATCCGTTTTCCCCCAAACACTAATTCTTCTCTTCTTTTTTTTCTAGTCTAAATGCTCCTTATTCTTCCCAAGCTGATCGGCAGAAGGACAATTTACTTCACATATGGAGGTTTCTATAAAATAATTTAGAAATATTATCATTATCAATCTTCACTATATACTATACACTATATATACGTACACACACTATGTAACAATGTATTGAATAATATATAGTACATATATAAAACATGTAATATAATATAATCCTATATAGAGGTCATAAAGTAATGCTAGTTCTTTGCAGAAAAACAAACAAAAAAACAAAAACAACAACAAAACTCAATCTAAATTGTGTGTAGTTAAGGTCAAAAAACAAAAAATAATGAATGAACATTTTGGGCTTCTGTGTGTAGTGTGAGCATAAAATCACTGTACTGTTCGCAAATTAATCCTCTTGTGAATTAATGCAGCCATTTGGATGGACCATATGGATGGACACCAGTTGAAACACTGCCCATTCGTTTAGCTCTACAGTCAACAAATATCCACTATTTTTCACCCATAGCCTATTTTTGAGTTTGCCTTCTGTGCTAATTCTTTTTTTTTTTTAGTATGCAGGAGAGCATCATCAGAGCTGGGTTTCCATTTATACTCGCAGCTTAGAAGGATCATTAATTATAATGTTATTTGGTTTTGGTACTTGAACTTGGTGCAAGAAAATGTCAGTTACTATGAACTGACCCTATCTGGGTTTGAATGTGGGTCATCAACACAAATTCTTAACTACAGCCACCATATAAAGCTGCATAGGGACAATGGCTGTTTTAAATCTTTATACAAAAAAACATCTAAACTGAATTGAACTGAACTTGGAGTAGTGTCCCTATTTGTGTAGCGCGTTACTGTTTAAGCAACAGCAAACAAATCAATGTCGGGTTCAATATCCCCTTAATTCATTAAAGATTGTGCAAGAGAAATGCCAAGACAAGTGCAGCTACAGGGGAGAATAATCTTTAAACACAAACACGGTCAAATACACACACACACACACACACACACACACACACACACACACACACACACACACACACACACAAACATCTCAAGTACACTCTCATGGCGTCCCCACTCAATACCTTTTCAAACAAACACAAACTTGTAGCCTACAAGTAAACAAGTGTACTATACCAGTGCTACTCTTCTTAAATTAAAATTATTATACCTATCTATACTACTTACAAACACATTGTTGTATGTCTATATTTAAATTAAGACCTCAAAAGATGTAATAATCTGTTTAAATAGTAAGGACTGTCCACAAAAAAACCTTTTATTAAGTACAGTATACAGTACCGTTGAAAAGTTTGGGGTCAGAAACACTTTATGTTTTTGAAAGAGTCTTATGCTCACCAAAGCTGCATTTATTTGAACAAAAAATACAGTAAGTGCAGTAATATTGTTAATTATTAATATAGCTACAAATATTAATATTTAATATTATTATCATTTAAAATAAATGTTTTCTATTTTAATTTTTTTAAAGATGTAATTTATTCCTGTGATGGTAAAGCTGAGTTTTCAGCAGCCACTGCTTCAGTCTTCAGTGTCACATGATGCTTCAGAAATCATGCTATGATGATTTGGTGCTTAAAAACGTTTCTTATTATCAATATTGAAAACAGTTGTTTTTCTTAATATTTTAAGAACAGGATCCTTTGATGGTTAAAAAACATTTAGTTTTGAAACCGATATATTTTGTAAGATTATAAAAATCTTTCCTGCCACTTTTGATCAGTTTAATGCATGCTTTCTGAATAAAAGTATTAATTTATTTAACCAAAAAATCTTACTGACTCCAAGCTTTCAAACAGTGGTGTTTTTGCTAGGACTTCAGAAAACTGTGAAACAATTGTGCAGACTATTACTTTCCCTAATGCACATATACACGTGTTAAAACCTTCAACTACTCGGGGGGTGTCCTGTCCATGATCTCTGTGTAGACAGTGGATGTGAAGCAAATTAAATTTCATTTGTAATTTCATGCTTGAGGCCACAGCCTGCGCCAGCTTTACGCTGCAGTTACTCACTGAGACAAGCAACCTACAATTACAGTGACTTCCCCAAACACACACACACGCACACGCACACACACGCTGTCCTGACTGTTAATGTGGTTTGTTCATGCATATAGCTTTATACTGAGAGAACAGACCTGGAGGTACACATGTGAATTTCTGTGTAAAATGGGAGGGATTATAATGTGCTGTTTTAAGTGCTTGAGATTTCTGACTTTAATATGGAAGACAGGCATTACATTAACTGAGGACAAGTGTAATATGCTTTTAGTTGATTTGGTTGATTTGAAGCTGACTCAGCATTACTGAAAAAAAAGCATGTGTTCCATACAACATGAATCATTTCTCAATCATTAAAGCATGTTTAGTTAAGTTATGTTCACACAGACTTTTGGTCATATGGCTTAGGATTGTGCTCTAAAATACTGAAATGGCTTCTAGATTGAAGTCAAAGAAATGCATAACAGAAAAATAGATTTGCATTTCCAAAAGAAAACACCAGTGATCACAAGGCAGCAAAATGATAGTGTTTTAGGTAAGCTATATGCTCCAGGCATTGGTTCTCCATAACTGCAAACCCATTATAGAGCTGTCATTTTCATGACACTCAGCACACATATGCAAGACCAACTGCAATTTACTATAGGCTACATATGGGTGAAAATTTTAACAATGCAAGTCGAGACATAAATCTTCTGTTATTTGTTAAAATGTACTGTAAAACATTCATAAAAAAAAAATGGAGAAACAAAGTGCAACCCACTCGAGTAGTAGCTAAAAAGTAGAAATATGTGCAGAACAAAAAGAAAAAAAAATCAGTTCGAGCACAGTAACTGAGTACAGCAGTGGAGAGTGAAGAAGCTAATACCTCAAGACACTTCAGAGTCCACTAAGCCTCTTTCTATGCATTGATATGTATTCATGAACCCTCTGTTTAAATATTCATTGTCCATGCAGTCCCATGGCTGTCCTGAGGCCATACAGTAAAATGGCAAGCACTGTCATGTCAAATACATACAACTGTACTACAATTGTGCCCGTCACACTTATTTCCACCCTTCATCATTCAGCTAAAATATTTACTGATATATAACATACCTCTCCCCAGCCAATCATCTCTTCTCCCCATGTACTAAACATTCTTACATCCTTTTTGAATCTCTTTTTTATAACATGTAACATATGGCATTCACTTACACACAGCATGTCACAAAAATAATTTGTTAAACAGCGTGATGCATTTTTTTGCACACGTATAATTTGTTTTCCTGCTCGCTGAGCATTGATTAAAATTTATCACACATTTAATTCAGCATTTTATGTTAATTATTTACCATTGTGGGTTGTCAACCACAAAATTGCTCCACGTGTTTGATGTACTTAGCAAAGCATTGTGAATTAGCTATAAATAGATATGCAACATGAAAAGGTTGGGGCAGTCACTACAACAAATACTTGTTTTCGTTGTCATTCTGGCAGAGAATATTGTATTAGAAACTAACAATGCTTATGACAATTGTTGGGGTGGAATAAATTCTTGATCATTAAAACAACAATCCACAGCAAAAGAGGAAGAGGGATGTGACTAGATGAAGAGGTCAATAAGGTAATAGTTGCCTCTCAATCACCAGTATCTCCTCCCAGCATTCATGCATCATTACCCACACACGCGTATATTAACACAACTCAGTTCTCTTCGCTCTTCTAGCATCATTGCAGAACTCAAATGGCCATCATGTAATGTGACATCTTCAGTGTTAAAGAACCAGCACCACAATAGAGATCTGATGACATTTACAGCACTCAGTCTGTTCATGGTGGCATTTTCATGCCTGTCTTTCTCAGCTAATGCCACCAAGACTAACGTGACTGCATCCAGTCTGTTCTCAATCTGAAACATCCCTTGGTAATGAGTTAATTAAGAACTGAGTCATAAAAGGTTTCATCATTTATTTCTAAGGGGCTGTTTACACCTGGTCACTTCATGCGTTTTGTCTGATCGGATAGCTATCCAATCGTGAAGAGACCAGGTGTAAATGCCCTCCGAAACGCATTCGAGACAGATATAAATCCGATCGCTCAAACCACTTCAGGAGGTGGTCTGGGCCGCATTCCAGACGAAACTGGACAAGTGTAAATACATCTGGTTGTTGAAACCACATATGCTAATTTTACTCCTCCCAAAATATTAAAATAATAAACGTGTGAGAGCGTTTTATAGGCTATATGGCATGTTAGTCCGATATGACACAACTAATGTAGTCTCAGCCTCAGACATCACGCCCACGGACCGTTGGCTAAACGTCTGATGCATATGGCACACTTATCTGGAAACACTTCAGGAGTGTCGAAGGCTTCGTCGGATTGGTTGAATTATACAGGATTTCCGGGAGACGTGTGTGTCGCGTTCTTTAACGTTCCGCCTGGAAACAAAGATGCCGTGATGCCAAACCAACTCACGAAAGAAGAAAGCCGTCGTGTTTACAAATGTGACGACAAACGCTTATCAGGATCAAACAAACGCTGGATTTTCAAAAGTATGTGAAATATTTAAAGTTCGCGGCATAGAATCTTTATAATACGTCCAATAGTTTCACACACTGGTTTGTTATTGTGGTGACATTTCCACGCACCGAAACGTGACGCTGAACGAAAAAATCTGTGATTGGTTGTTTGACATGTCGGTCAAACGGCCTCATGGGCGGGCCTTGGCCAATAAATGCTGCCATCTATTCCAGACCTTCAGCCGTCAGTCTGAAGGTCTGGCTACGCAAGACTAGAACTAATGCAACAAGCATCACCACGGATGAGTAGCTGAGTATCTCTTCAGCAAGCCGACACGCAAACTGCCGCGAATGAAACTTAAAGTAAGCCGCAGACGCTCAACACACAATCATCTTCATTTAAAGTAGCGAGACTAACCTATGTTTCCAGTGCTGATGCCGCGCTCTCTCCTGTTGCGGTCTCTGATATTGAAATTTACTGATAATGAATAAAATGCAGCGCATATCTATTGCTTTCATTGACGTGAACTCTGTTAAATTTGCATATAGCGCGGGATTTATATCCGTTTTGTGAAGACACATTTAAATGTAGGATTAAATTTAGAACCAAGTCAAACCACGTGTATGCAATTATCACAGATTGCTGGTGGCCTTAGAAATATGGAATGTGTAAAGCAGTTTTCATACTTTAATGTTATAAAAAATAAAATGACTAAGTAATCATATAATAACTGTACTTATTTCAGATTATCAAAAATTGTTAAAAGCTTTTATATTGAACTTTTATAAAGTGTTTATTATGCTAACTATATATTCAGGCTCACACACTATAAATACATTTAAATGAAAACCTTTTCTACACACAAGAAATAACTTTAATAACTTTAATATTATGCAATTATTAGAGAATAAGACACGTTTCATGTTATAGGATTGTCCTCCTTAGAGCACAATTTCACTTCCATATTAAACTCCAAACTTACAAAACAAATGCCAAAATATGGCACTGTATGAATGCAAGATGCCAATTTTTCATAGTTCATATTTTTCTTCTGTAATGTGAAATACTTCCAAGTAAAACAATGTACACTACTGTTTAAAAGTTTGAAGTCAGTAAGATTTTTTTATTATTATTAATTAATAAATTAAAAATACTTTTATTTCAAAATGATGCATTATTGATCAAAAAGTGACAGAAATATTTTGTAAAACGATAAATGTCTTTACTATTTCAAATTAACGCTGCTCTTTCAAACTTTCTATTTATCAAAAATGGCTGCTGAAAATTTGGCTTTGCCTTTACAGAAACAAATACATTTTTAAAATATATTAAAATAGAAAACTTAATAATAGACTGAAATAATATTTCACAATTTTACATTTTTTACTGTGTTATTTGATCAAATAAATGCAGTCTTCATGAAAACATTGACCCCAGACCTTTAAACGGTATAAGTGAAAAAGTAAATAAATGAAATTAAAAAGTAATAATTTTATCCATCAGAAATTGCTTGGATCATGAAAAGTGGATGTTCCATACCTGAATGAGCCAGATCTTAGTTTAGAAAGTTTGCTAAAACAATGCCTATTATTATGCTGACAAAATAGCTGTTTGGCTATTGGTTCACATAATTGTCCAAATGATCAGCAAAAATGGAAAGATTATGAAATTGTTCCTTTATTAAATTTGGGGACAAAAAACAACAACAAATAAAACAAAAAACAACATCAACATGCATTAAGAATGTAACTAGGGTCAGATTTCTAATTCATGTTCAGTTCTGTGCTGGTATCACAGTATGACTTGTTATAAATGCAAATGTGTTAAACAGATGATAATTCCTCAGTCGTCTGGCCATGTCTGAAGTCTTGGAGGCACACACAGCCAATGGGATTATGCCTGTATAGACGCTGTGTGTGTGTCTGGGAGTTTGTTTGCATGCCAGGAGGCTGGAAGGGGTGGACGAACAGTCTCCTGCCCCCTCCATCAACCCAAGACAACTGGACTAAAGACAGCAGAAAACACAAGCACACAAGCAGAAAACAGCCATGTGTGGCGGCCCATCCGGGAATGTGGTTGAAAGCATTCATTCCTTGTCAGTTCTGGATAGAAACAGGCACAGTTGGCTCATTTTGTAGAGCACACACAAGACCAAGAGGCTTACACTGTTGTTTCCCTTTACTCACAAAGAGAGAGATTACACTGGGCTGTCTGGACACACAAAACCATTCACATCAGAACCGGACACTAACAACACTCCAATACCTGCACCACTATGCCACAAGCCTCTCCAAGCCACTTGCTTTGCAAAGAAGCACTGTTTGTCTTCATTTCCCGCTGCAATACATAGAGAGCGGCATGCCTTATTATACTGCTAAAGATAGAAGCCCAGCAGCAGTATTTATAGGTTGATTACAGGCAGTCTGTGTTACCGGACTGGCCACTCTGTCACCGCCAGTGACTGATAAAAAGAAAATTAAACTATTATCAATCTAAACAACTAATCCAAATGCTCTGTCTCATAAAGCTTCATTACTCACAGGCCACATTAAAGACTGAAATGGTCCAATAAAGGATATTTATTAGTGTGACGACTCCAATTAATGAAGTCACGCTGAGGTGAGAGTTGCTTGCAGAATGTTTATTTAGAGAAAAACTGACTGGCTGGATGTAGCAGGGAATAAAATGAGCATGACAGAAAAATTCATCTATAAACGTCTACCTGTTGTATAATAAACAAGGTGGGAAATTAACACCCACCAGCAGCCAAATGTGGGACACTTATCAACCACTTTAGCAGCCACTACAGCAGGTGACTTCTCTTAAACTGAATTGAAACTTTGACAGTCTTTATTTTGAATATGTTTAAGAATGATTAAGAATGCAAAAGTGCACTTTGACTTTGTTGACATATGCACAATTACAAATATTCAAATCAATAATTGGTAACACTTTAGTCACTAACTAGTTGCTTATTAGCATGCATATCGGCTGATTATAAAGTACATATTAATGCCTTATTCTACATAACCATATTCTAGATCCCTTAACCTTATCCAATACCTAAACATAACTACTACAAACAAGTACCTAACTTACTATCAATAAGCTGCAAATTAGGAGTTTATTGAGGGAAAACTATTAGTTAAAGGAATAGTTCAACCAAAAATGTCTGGGTGAAAAAAATCTGTCATTAATTACTCACTCTATTCATGCCCATTCAAAGTGGCTGAGTCAGAGACAGACGCATTTTACAGCACTGCGCATTATAACCAATCACACACGATTCTGTTGAGCTTATGAATGCAATGACCAATCAGATGTTCAGATGAGTCATCGCTAAAATGCCGGTGTTTTCTTCACTCGCCCGCTGACTGAATACCTCTTTCTGGTGAATTCTCTCGTAAGAAACAACAAAGTGCAGATGTGTGTATGAATCTGTAAGTAAGATATTCATTTCACAGTGTAAACACCTTTTTTTGGTGTTTACTCCAGTTTTTGAGAGTGCTTGACCAGACTGTCAGTGAAAATGTTCTTTGATAATATAAATGTTCTTTGCTCTCTTTCTGTAAAATGAAAGTGTTATGATAAGTAGCCTAACTTACAATATTTTTAATATTCTCATTAAATATAAAGTCAGTCTTATTAAAAATATGTTATGGCATGACACCCATATCTGTTACTCAAGTAAACAGACAGGTTTTTATGCATAGTTAATAGACTACATTAGGCTACTTTGACCATCAAAATCTAGGTGACAATCAAGATATTTCATGATATAGTTAATGCGTTTGGGAATGTTTTGAATAAAAAGGAAAAAAATAAAATAAAACATAAGTGCTATTGTGGCTGCTTTGTGTCACATGACAACCCCCCCCCCCTCTCGTGCCCCCTCAAAAATAATGAGTGCATGACGCCCCTGAAGGTCTTACAGGTTTGGAATGACATGAGGGTGAGTCATTTATGACAGAATTGTCATTTTTGGGTGAACTATCCCTTTAATAGTGAATGTGTGTTCTCTAATCTAAAGTGTTACCCAACAAATAAACATCCATACCTTTATTTCATATCTTAAACTATAAAAAAAATTATTAAAAAAAAATCAAGAAAGCTAAGAAAAACTGAGGTAAATATGACTTGTGAGCAGAATATTTTTTAAACTGTGCGTCATTGCCAATTAAGCAGAAATTTTGTGACAATTCTCCTGTGATATATGTTGCTGAACATTGCTAGTGGACAAACTATAAAAAACAACAACAAAAAAAAACACCTTTACACTTTATTTTCTAAAAGTCCGCAGGGCCAAATGTGCCCATAGTTGAACAAACACATATACATGAGAACTGCAGTCTTTAGCATCACATGATCCTTCAGAAATCATTCTAATATGCTAATTTGGTACTATGCTAATTAGTCAGCATAAATAAAAAACATTTGTGCTGCTTAATATTTTTGTGGCAACATTGATGCATTTTATCAGGATTATCTGATGAACAGAATGTTTGGTCACACTTTATTTTAAGGTCTATTAACAAACCATTAACTACGATTTTTGCCTCAAGAAACTCCTAATTTGCTGCTTATTAATAGCTAGTAAGGTAGTTGTTAAGTTTAGGTATTGGGTAGGATATCATGCAGAATATGTGCTTTATAAGTACTAATAAACAGCCAATATGTTAATAATATTCATGCTAATTAAGCTAAGTTAATAGTGAGAATTGGTCCCTATACTAAAGTGTTACTGAAAGTTCAATAGAACAGAAATTCTTCAAAACAGAAATCTTTTGTAACATTGTAAATGTCTTTACTGTCACTTTTGATCAGTTTACTAGATTCTTGCTGAATAAGTGCACATACTTTTCATTATTATGCTTTGCTAAAGTAATTAGTTTTAGGTGTAACATTATAAGACTGACACACTAATCTAAAGTGTTCCTGCAGGCAGTATACATGAGGTTTAGTTTTAAAGCCTGCGGGAAAACAAGCTGCTGAAAAAAGACCAGAGAAGCCAGAACACATTACAAAACCATCAATAAAGTCACACTCCCATTGCACTGACCTGGAGTTAGACCACACACCTCGGTCAACTGTTTATGTAGCATTAGTGACACAACAAGTGACACAGACGCACAACAAGCCAGAGAGAAAACTTAGCAGAGCAGAAACAGTTTCCACTCCTTATAGCTGATGGCTGTTTCTGTAGATGTTTATTGACTTTATATTTCCTCTAAAGACGGCTCCCATATTTCATATAGTGCTGAAAGAGGGCTTTATTTCTGCATTTTTTATACCGAGAGCCAAATTTTGCAGACTAGCATCTTTCTCTACTGTAGTCAGAGTTCATATGTTAGGAGGAAAGCACAGGGGCATTATGGGAAGACAGTATCCATGCTTCTTCCTTCCTGCCAGAGTCTCAGAGCTGCCATCGGACTATGACTGCAGATGAATCTCTCTGTCCTGCACCTGCTGGGGTGATCAAGAGCAGCTTTCCAAAGATTAATGCCAGAGTGCTATCAGACCCAGAACAACACACACACACACACACACACACACACACACACACACACACACACACCCTGTAACATCATGTATACAACTACACTCTTAAAATAAAGGCTCTATAGGGGGGTTTTGCAGTGATTTTATATAAGAACCATTTTTTGGTTCCCCAAATAACCTTTCAATGTACAGTTCTTAAAATAACCAATTTTCCCTTCAGGGTTTCTGCACGTTTTTTTGGTAAATTTAAAGGGGTGGTTGATTGCGATTTCACTTTTTTTAACGTGAGTTAGTATGCAATGTTGCTGTTTGAGCATAAACAATATCTGCAAAGTTGTGGCACTGAAAGTTCAATGCAAACGGAGATATCGTCCTTTAAAATTCTGGCAGTTTAATGTCTACAAAAATGGCTCGTAGGGACCACAACGAGCTACTTCCCGGGTCCGTTACGTCACGACCCCAGATAAAACCCGCCCCCGGGAACACGCACCAAAGGGGGCGAGGCCATGTTGTGCTGCTTTAGAGGAGAGGAAGAGAAAACTAGGGGTGCTTGTAAAAATCTATTCATATATGAATCGCAATTCTATCTTCTAACAATTCTAATGGATTCACAAGTTTTAAAATCAATGTTCTAAAGCAGAGGTTCTCAATCCTGTTCCTATCGTTGCCCTGCTCTGCATCGCTCTCTCTCTCATTCAGATCATCAGCTCGGCTCCAACAATGAAATGTTCCATTTATACACTTATTTTCACATGAGATGCATTAAACATGGACACGCATGTGGTTGCCATGCTGTATTAAAGCTTTAATCAGGATAAAACCGTGTATTAAAAGCTAACAGAAGCAGTAGCATTTACAAATAACAAACAGCATATCTAAAAGTATGAGACAACAACAAACAAAAAATTACCATTAAGAGCCATGCTTGCACGGGTTCTGCGCAATCTTCTTCACTAATATTCTCTGGGTCTCAATCGGGCTCAAATTGATAAGCAATATAAACAACGCCATTGTTTACAATACAACCGGAGCACATGCCGCTGAGCTGAGGGGCGGGACATTTAGACGCGCACTAGAGGCGGTTTAGCCAATCACAACACACTGGGTCAGCTGACAAATCTGAGCCCATTGCATATTTCTGAGGGAGGGGCTTCATTTACATTTACATTTATGCATTTAGCAGACACTTTTATCCAAAGCGACTTACATTGCATTCAAGTTACAGTTTTACATTTTTTATCAGCTCTTGCTTTCCCTGGGAATCGAACCCATGATCTTGGCGTTGCTAGCGCCATGCTCTACCATTTGAGCTACAGGAAAGCCCTGTAGTCCTGCATAAAAGCAGGAAATGATCAGCGCGTTTAGAGGAGAAGGGACAGAGCTACGGAGCCCTTTATGGGACATGGTAGTGGGAAAAATTCGGGGCGAGTGAAAAAAATTTGGGGTGGGAGGAAAAAATATTTTTCCTCCGTTGCGTTCTCTCGCAAAACTTTTGCGTTCCCTTGAGAAACTTTGCTTGCCCTCGCAAAACTTTTGCATTCTCTCGCAAAGATATTTGCGTTCCCTCGCAAAACCAGTTGAGTTCGGACTGTTTACTTTACAGCTTGCAGTGGTTCATACAGCTCAATATGTTCACAATGGAGCGGTTCATAGAGTTTTATTTTGAACTTGGACTAAAGAAATACAGTGCTTAGTTCAAGGCATGGTTTTGGGACATTCTAAAACGTTTAATGTGGCTTAATCATAAATAATAATAAAATTATTAGGCTAATATTAATAACCTTATTAATAATATTACTATTAATAAAGCAGAATAGTCCAGAATATGAATGCAATGCCCTGCATGTTAAGCTTTTTCTCCCCCATAGAAAACGCTTATGCTTATGAACAAATACGGTGATTTTTATAAAATACCAAATCTGTTTACAGTTTATATTATGCACAGAAAAGCAGATGAGCCCAGAACGGAACTTGCAATGGTTCATAAAACGCTTAACGCGGCCTAATGAAGATAATAAAAAAGACCAAATATGCTATAATACATGACCTATTATATGTATTAAAAATGTGCTGTGTACATGCTAGCTCAAAATATGAGCTGAATTGCACGATAAGCGTTTTCTCCCCCATAAAGTGCGCTTAACGTGGCTTAATATAAAATGAATAAATAAAAAAACATTGATAAAAAGCCCAAGTTTTATATTTGATTAAAAATACACTATATGCACAGAAAAGCAACGTGCTAAGCAACATGCTATAACATTTTATAATGTTTTGTCTGCGGGGGAGAAAACACTACGCATTCCGTTCTGGGCTGTGCATAAACTGTAAACAGATTTGGTATTTTTAAATCACCGTTTTCATTCATTAGCCTTAAGCCTTTTATGGGGGAGAAAAAGCTTATACGTGCAGGGCGTTGCGTTCATATTGTGGGCTATTCTGCTTTATTAATAGTAATATTATTAACAAGGTTATTAATATTCGCCTAATAATTTTATCAGCTTTTCAATGTCACTGTTTTAAAACATTAAGCCACATTAAGCGTTTTAGAATGTCCCAAAACCATGCCTGTATTTACACTGACTGTATTCCTTTATTTGAGTCCAAGTTCAAAATAAAACTATGAACCGCTCCATTGTGAACATACTGAGCTGTATGAACCACTGCAAGCTGTAAAGTAAACAGTCCGAACTCAACTGGTTTTGCGAGAGAACGCAAATATCTTTGCGAGAGAAAGCAAAAGTTTTGCGAGGGAACGCAAAAGTTTTGCGAGAGAACGCAAAGATATTTGCCAGAGAACGAAAAAGTTTTGCCAGAGAACGCAAATATCTTTGCGAGAGAACGCAAAGTTTCTCGAGGGAACGCAAAAGTTTTTATATATATATATATCGCAAAAATATATTTTTTCCTCCCACCCTGAATTTTTCCCACTACCATGTCCTTTAAAGGGCTCCGTACAGAGCAGTGTGGAATAAAGGTAAATTATTTGAAAAATAATGCATTTTTTTAAAAACGAAGCATTAACACATGCAAGGCTGCACCCCATAAACACAATCAAGCCTAGAAAAAAAACAGTCAACCACCCCTTTAAGACTTTTAAAAACCATTTTAAGAGCGATTATAGCAAATTTAAGTAATAAACTGAAGGGAACACAGTTTGTCAATATGTTCTCTAAATGTAAATGTCTAGGGAGCACACAATGAGTTCTATTAGAAACAGTTTGAAAATACAACTTCCAACAGATGTCCATTACTTTTTAATTGATTTTACAAACAACAACAAAAAAGTAGTGTAAATAGAATATGAAAATAACTTTTAATCTGGTCACCCTGTAAAATGTGATGTTCTTCCTCAGTATTTTTGCCTCCAATGCAAATGTCTAAAGATTCTTAAATTAAGATACATTAAAAAGCAAAACGACAGAAGTCGTCTTGTTTTCTATAAAACTGATCAAAATTAAGTGAGTTTACTTCAACTTTCTTCAATCTTTAAAGGGGTCCTATTATGCTCTTTTACAAAGTCTTGATTTTGTTTTGGGGGTGTACTAGAACATGCTCTCATGCTTGGTGGTTCGAAAACTGCATTATTTTTCCCATAATTGACATTATTACAATACCTTTCTCCCCAGCCTGGCACAAACGGCTCTATTAGTTCTGGGTTTGATGAAGGCCCGCCTTCCGAGAAAAGAAATGTGTTGTGATTGGTTAGCTGTCCCAGTGCATTGTGATTGGCGAACAGCTTAGACGCGTTTCAGTATGGCCCTGCCCCTTGCCAAAGCAGCAAGTTCGTCAATATTGCTATATCAATTCAGACCCCGAGAATATTGAACAAGAGGATCGCGCAGAACCTTTGCACGCACGGATATTGCAAGACATATTAAAGTGGTAACGTTATTGTTGTTGTTGTTTTTTTTTGGCTAAATCACGTTTTAGATAGGATGTCAACAACAGCTTAAAAATAACTGCATTTACTATGTAGATAAGTGCAACGGTAATATGTATTATTGTTCTTTAATTCTAACATTATAACATGAATTGCACTGAAACTGTTATACAGTTGAATTTATTTATACCATAGTCCCACAGACTTACACTATTTGTGGTGGCATATATATGCAAATTAATTATCTGCCATCAGGAGACGCTGTTGGAGTGGGAGAGATCGAGAGTAGGTCACTTTTGATAATAGAAAACAAAGTCTCAGCATTCAAATTGTATTAGTTTTATTAGGAATTTAGAACGATAAATACAGTTTTGGAGCTCTTTAGAGGTGTGATGCGCGCTCTCGCTTTGCCTTAGTTCTAGCAAAGTAGGAGTGCATTCTAATGAGCATGAAATAGCCTAAACATTAAATAAACATCCGATCCATATTGAAAGACACACTATGACTTACTGAATGCATAGTGTCTCATGTAATCGTCCAATTAATGTTTTGACCGTGGAAAGACAGCAGCTAGAACATTGTCACATAACAGCAGAAAATCCATTAAGTGTCCATAAACTAGCGAGAAAAATGTACACTAGAGAGGAGAATTTTGCAAAAATTCCAAATATTATTTATTTACTAATTTATGCTCTTTTTTATTATAATTAATTAAATGTATAGATAGGCCTACTTTTAAACTTAACAATATGCCTAGGGTTCCCTGTATGGTTTAGTTTAGAAAAACTGATAACAACTGATACTTAATCGCAAGAATAGTGAATAAAATAACTGGAGTGAATAATTCTCACTCCAGGCTGAACTCAAAAATTGGCAGCCCTGTTTGAAGTAAGTTGAATTTTTAGGTTTCCTGAACAACATTTCCAAAATTCACTGTAGCCTACAAGGTAATGTTAGAGCTTTTCTCCAAACCACTGATCTTTGTTAAATCTTTTCTCTAAACCATTGATCTTAGATCTAATGTTAGATCTTTTCTCCAAACCATGGTTAATGAGATGATAGAAATAAGAGAAATAAGACTAATCAATAGACTTATTTCAATAGACCAACGTTTGAAGTTACGCGGTTTAACTAATGACGGGTAATGTGAATTAATCAGTAATCATAGAATTTATTCATGCTTTTTTATGTCAGGTTGGAGGTAAACACTGATTTTCTGTCATGGTCTATGGAACCCCTGAATTAGCCTTGGCCACCCCCTGGCCACTCCATTTATAAAACTCTAGCTCCGCCACTGATTACATGCAAGATGAAATGAAAATGACCTACAAAATTTTCTGAAGGCAGTCGGTTTCCTTCAGAAATACAGTGATATAAAAACACTCGCACCGGGTTTCGATTTTGAAATGTGCAGAGCTCAACCAAGCGTTCTCCCCACCTGCCAACCATTCGAATTTCTGTAGGCGGGATTTATTTTAATGATATTCTAATGGGCCGCTTTGTGATATCACAAACACCAGAAAACAATGCTGTAGTCCAAACGAGCCGTTCGTTGTAGTTCTTGAAAAGGGATTTTTAAAAAAACCGAAATATCTCCCTTTGGAGTGGACTTTAAGATTTGTAACCTCGTAGATCTTTTTATGCCCAAACATACACACTACACACTGACTAAAATTCAAAAAGTGAAAAAGCATTATAGGACCCCTTTAAGACTTCAGTCTTAATTTTGCTTCTCAAATGTACAGATTTTTGAACTGGAAAACAAGACAACAGTACTTCTTTGCAGTGCATGCAAAGTTTAATGCCATGACCAATTTAAGATTTTTTAAAGCCTTATTTTGTGGAAGGTCATTAATTTTTTTTAAGATCTCCAGAAACAGTGTTCTTAGTGTGAAGAGATTTTTAATATTCTAAATATTAAAATTCTAAATATTAAATTTTTTTCCATTATATAGAATCATTTGTGGAATTGGAAAGATTCCATGGATGGTAAAGGTTCTTCATGGAACTAAATGACAATAAAATACCTTTATTTTTGAAAGTGTGGGTTTAGAGTAGCACAAAAACCTAAAACACTAGTTATTATACAATGCAGAAACTGTCATCTTCTCTCATCTTCTACTACATGAATGAGGGAGTCAAATCAAAAAGGCAAGATGAAAGTAAAATACAAAAAGAAAGAAAGGAAGGCGGTAAAGAGTAATAATAATACATGAGTTTGTATAAGTAAACCATATTTTTCTGATCCGGTATATGGAGATACATAATATTCTACTTTAAGACAGATTAAAATTGATTAAAGTGAGGTGTGTTTAGGTTGATACTGAAATCTGTGTTTTTGTGTGTGTGTATGTGTGTGTGTGTGTGTGTGTTGTTTCTTTTTCTGAGGGGGGTTCAAATGATTTGTCTTGTGTGTGGAAGGGTAGAAATGTGTCTTTGTTGTTCTAAAATTGGATCTAAGACTCAAATAGGGCTGCTCATGTCAAACAGCATGGTTAATCACCTTCCCTGCTTGTACTGCGGTCACCTTCATCTTCAACTAATATTCATGCAAATCAGTTTTGTAGTCATTTTTATGTGCATTCGTACTGAATTTTAAAACAAAGGATTCAAGATAAAGGATTCTTTATATTGAAATACAAGCACACAACAAAATCATACAGAAAAAAAAAATGCAAGAAGAAAGATTATGATGATGGTCTCACTAAAGTCTCACCTAAAACATTATAAGACAAGACAAGAAAACTGCAGATTTGTAGTAGCAGATTGCTCTATTATTTATATTGGTGCATCTCAGCTGGCAAAGATATGTGTGTGTGCATTGACATATGGCCAGAGAGTGTGGGCAGTATGGCCAGGTGTCTCTGCGGTGGTTATGAGGCTCAGGTCAGGCAGGCAAACATCTGGACAGCTGTTACACAGGGGTCTTTACTTATAAACACTGGCTAATTTGTTGCCTGTTTCCTCGGGTGTGTATGCACCACAGTGTGACCCAGACTGTATTTACACTATGTAAAGTAAAAACAAAACAAAAGGATTACACAGCTAATTGATAATGCTACGATAACTTACAGTGCTTTAAAATATTATGGAACATCTGGTACCATACAAATCCAATTCTAACAGTTCTACTGTTCAGTTAGACCTGGTATTTTCAAGGTTCTTTCCTAAATCATTCATCATTATATCCATTATACAGTACACTACAGTTTAAAAGTGTGGCGGTGATTTTAATTGAAGTCTCTTTCCGAGGTGTTAAAACAATGCTATTATAAATTATTACAATTTAAAAAAATTCTATAATATTTTAAAATGTTAATTATTCCTGTGATTCCAGCAAAGCTAATTTTCAGGAGTCATTACTCCAGTCTTATGTCACATTCAGAAGTCATCCTAACATACTGATTTTCTGCTAAAGAAACATTTCTTATTATTATCATTGTTTAAAAACAGTTGTGCTACCTTATGTTTTGTGTAAACCATGATTTTTTTTTTCAGTAAGTGGAAAATGTTAAAGAACTGCACTTTTGTAAATAGAAAACTTTTAACATTACAAATGTCTTCACGGTCACTTGATCAAGTTATTGTGTCTGTGCAGAATGAAAGTTTACTTGTGCTTGATTCTTAATGCTATGTCGTTACCTAGATGAGCCACAACAGTTTTTTTTTTTTTTTGTAATGGTTGTTCATGAGTCCCTTGTTTGTCCCAGACAGTTGAACTGCCCACTGATCTTCAGAAAAATCCACCAGATCCTGCAAATTCTTTGGATTTCCAGCATCATTAGCATATTTGAAACCTTTCCAGTAGTGACTGTATGATTTTGAGATCAATATATTCACACTGACGACAAGTGAGGGACTCAAACGCAACCATTACAAAAGGTTCAAATGTTGACTGCATGGTTATCAAGAAGGAAACATGATGCATTAAGATCTGGGGGTGAAAACTTTTGAACAGGATGAAAATGTGTAAGTTTTTCTTATATTGTTTAAATATCATATTTTTGCATTTAGCACTGCCCTTCAGACGCTACAGAAGATGCTTACATGTTTCCCAGAAGACAAAATAAACTTTAAAATTATGACCTCAACTAATGTTGATTTGCATGTGAAATAGCTAGCAGTATCTAAATTATGTATATATAATTTTTTTCTTACTGTTTTGACAATACAGTAAAACAAGCACATTTCTGAGGACATCTTAAGCCAGGGACAAGCTACCAAAAACAGAGTCTGTCTCCAAAAAACGTGGGTGTCTGGTCAGCTTAGTTTGTGTTTGACAGGCGAGCACAGAGCCGGCAGATCTTTGAGAACCTGAGAGTGTGAATCACTATTTTACTGATCCCCACCTGCTGAGAAACACAAGCATACAATTACCCTCCACTCACAGCTAATCTGCAGAAATGAATCATGTTATTATGTGTACAGACACGGGTAATTCCATGTTCTAGTCCTTCCCTTCTAATTGTTGAAGCAAATATAACATCCCTGCAGAATTCTTAAAGGGCGATTCATTTTCATTTAATTTATTTTCCTGCCGAAAATCTGAAATGCACTTTGTGTAAACAGGAAATTGCATCTAAGAAGCATTCAAAATAAATCTTTCATTGATCTATATTTTTACACTATATTTATTTGAGAGCTATATTTGTTGCTCATATACTACATCTATGATCCTACGACACACATTTGCTCATTTCTAACAGGAATTCTGACCCACATCTATGACACAATCCCAGGAGGACTGAACAAATATAGTACCAGTATAAACCAGTGTCAAGAAGATGCAAATTCTCAAAGACGACACCTGGTTCATTAAAGATGGTTATATGAGTGCAAATGTCTCTTTTAAGCGTAACGGTATTAACATTCGTTTCGGATGAGCAGACCACAAGTGGTCAGGTGAGACACATCGCCATTTACACCTGGTACTAACACGTGTTTCAAATGCATCTCCTGCCACCACCTGTGTGTGGATTTTGAGACCAAATACACTTACTATGTTACTGCATGTTGATAAAGATTAAAAAACACACAAAACAAAACAGCAAAAGAAAAGCTATTCACACTATTATAGTAACACTATTTTCAAAACATTTAAAGATATTAATACTTATACAACAAGAAAGCATTAAATTGGCCAAAATTGACAGTTATGTTGGTACAAAAAAAACTATTTCGAATGCATCCTGTTCTTTTGAATGTTCTATTCATCAAGGAACCCTGCATCACAGTTTCCACAAAAATATTCAAGTAGCACAGCTGTTGTCAACATTGATTTTGATAAAAAAAAAAAAAAAAAAAAAAATATATATATATATATATATATATATATATATACAGTATATATAAAATAATGTTTGATGAGTTCTGAAGGATCATATGACACTCAATGCAGGAAAAGTCAGATTAAACATAACAGGTATAAATTACATTTACATTTATGCATTTAGCAGACACTTTTATCCAAAGCGACTTACATTGCATTCAAGTTACAGTTTTACATTTTATCAGCTCTTGCTTTCCCTGGGAATCGAACCCATGATCTTGGCATTGCTAGCGCCATGCTCTACCATTTGAGCTACAGGAAAGCTGTAATATAAATTACTTATAAAAATATAATATATAAAATTACACACACACACACACACACACACACACACACACACACACACACACACACACGCACACACACACGCACACACTAAAATGTATATATAATATAATATAATATACATATATAATATACATATACAAAACCATTTTTTAGGCATTTTATGTTATTTTAAGTATTTCACAATATTACTGTTTTTACTAGATTTTTAATTAGGTAAATTCCTTGTGACCCCAAACCTTTTTTTCCTCCCAAAATTTTCCAACTGGATGGTAATTTTCTCTGAAAGCTGCATATAGATGACAAAGTTAAACAGCAGTTGACTGGCAGGTCAGTAGGTGGTCTTTGCTGCTGTCTGCGATATACAGCATTTGGACTGATTATCGTTTACACTACAAATGCAATGTGGCCACATGCATTTCTGACTACATGCAAAAGTGGTTTAAGTGGTCTGATCATAAATGTTCTCAGTCCAATCGCTGGTGGTCAGTTCTGTTAAACCTTAAGAGGTTTAACTAAATACCACTGATTTCATCTGTATGCCACTCAGGTGTGATTACAGCAAGGTGTTATCACACAGAGACAGAGAGAGATAGAGAGATATAGGACACAGTGTACGATCATGTATGGGTGGGTGTACAGTTGCTACCCAGGTGTGATGCAAATGTTATAGTAGCTGACAGAAAGGTATTGAAGTGTGTGTGCATGTGAATGTGTGTGTTTGTGCATTCTGAATACAGAGGCCTTGGAGGTTGAATGTGAATGCTACAGTTTAGATGAATCTGATAATATAAAACCTCCAAATGTGGCCATCAGACATCAGTTGAGAATTAGTTTCAATTTGATAAAGAGTCACGTCAGGACAAAAGCAAAGTGAGTGAACTAGCAAGACTCAGATCTAAAACAGCTGGTCAACATTAGCTTTTTCTAAGTGTGCGTTTGTGTGTTTCTCCAGTGTTTCATAACAGAGATAAATTTAACACCTCTAGAGAGACACAACAGATGCTGGAACTATATCAATGCTGAACACACAAACCACTTTCTGCTGTACCTAACACTCACACACACTCAAACACACAGCGTCTTAACAAATGAACATGCACAGTCGCTGCATTTTATCAAAATTAAACTTTACAGTCCTGTGCTCGCCTTCCCTTTTAGTCTATCTCTCCTCTCTCCCAAAAAACGTTCCATTGTTTTGTTGTTTAAAAACGTATCGTAAGGTCAACTTGCAATCAAAATGCACCTTATTTATACTCTTGCGGTGTGTTCTTTATGGCTAAATTTTGTGGGCAAAAAGATCCATTTACAGGTGTAGCTATGTATGAAGCACAGCTCGGACAAAAGTCACTTTCAAGCCAAGCAGCTTTTCTGTTGGTCAATATTGTGAATTTGCCCTCTTAATCCATCCCTCCTCCTGAGGCTCCTCCTGTCTTTATCCACCTGTCCTAACAGTTTCACTCCATTTCCTCCATCCTTCTACTCTCTATTTGGGATCTCATCCTCTGTTCCGCTATGCTGGTTTTTAATACAGTACTGTGCAAAGATTACAGAGACACTTCCACAAGTGTCATCCCAGGAGAAATTAATGTTCTGCTGATGAACCTCTAGGTCATTTTTTAGGTCTTTTTTTAAAGAGAGAGTAAAGCCTATGCTCAACTCACTTGTTTTCTTACTGTTGTGTTATTATTATTTTTATTATTAATCCATGGCTCTAACAAATAATGTATTTGTCTGTCACACCCTTCCAACTGCGATTATTTGTGCAAACAGGTCCCAAAAACTACATTATTTGTTGTGTCAGAATTCTTCTTCTTTTTAGATCTCTGTGCTTGTTTATTGGCCTGCAATTTGGCCAACATTTTTGTGATTATATGTCAATATAACTGTAATGATACTACTACTGCTAACAACAACAATAATAATAAAATATTATTATATTACAAAATAAAAATATTACAATGAAATTTACATTGCAATGTTTCACTGTGAAATAATAATTTAAAAAAATTAGAGTATAGCTGTAAAACTGCAATAATAATATTTATATTAAACATTAAACCATCAAGTCCTCACTTTGGTGGAAAATTGTAGGAAGACCTTAAAACTTCTCTTGTTGTGAACTGCCAGTTTCTAAATGATTCTGGTTACAAATTTGGGGAGATGGCTGGCGCATACAGAGATCGCAAATGTATGCTATAAGCATCCTAAACTCAAAGCACATAGAGATGAGTTTGATGAAGCAACATTTACTGTTACCCGAGCCACTCTTAGACACTGACAACACTGGATCATGAGCTGTTTTGTTATGAACACAGTGCCGTATTTTACACTGAAGAACGCAGCACATATATTTATTTAAATAAGCCTTTTTAATTTGATAATCATGCCAAGTCGTATTGTATTTTCAGATTGATTTCAATTAATGGCGCAACACTAACATCAGCCTATAAATATCTCAATTAAAGCCTGTCTACATGTCTGGAGCTCTAGTGCTAACTGCTAATAGAGTTCTTAATGTGTTAGGTTAATATTTGACCTTCCATTGTTAGGACAAACACTTGAAACTTTAAAAAAAATCATCTGATTCGGAATCAAGCAACTGATATCATTATCACTGCTATTTAACTGAATAACCAGCAGTAAAGAGAAGTCTGATAAGACAGGTTTAGCGGGAGTCATGACAGTTTTTCTAACCTGTGCCCTTTAACAGACCTGTGAGAAAGTGATACTTTCAGAAAAAAAAGACGTGTGAGAGAGAGAGAGACAGAAAAAAACAATGACTTAAGCGTTAAGCCCAGTTAAGACCAAGCACTTCAAACGCCATGGCAATGGGAGTCAAAGGTTAATGAAAGGGCACTTTGGCGGAGAGATGAAGACATGACAGAGGAATAAAAAAAGTGGATTACCCAGCTCTGATATCAAAGAGTCCCTCCGCGCGCTCCCTCTCTCTGGAATACCTCCGAGTCTGAGTTTGATCAGACTGTCTTAGTCCTCGCTGTCAGCCAGTGACAGTTACTGCAGTAAAACTGGGAGAAAACAGATTAAAAACATACAGATGTCATAGCAATTAGCAGTCATCTGCATGATTAAACTTGCATCTCTGGTGTAATTTGTGTTGTTGTATTTAAACCACGTCTTGTTTCACCTCTTCACCTCTGCTGTTTCTTTGCTTAATCTTCTGCCATGATCCAGACTGCAGGAGTCAAGAGGTTATATAGATCAGAGAGATGATTCATCATGCCTGCATCACGAGAAACAGAGCAAAAAACAAGACACAAAGATGAGCTTTATCTTTGAGGACTCTTCAGTGGTTTTAGTGAGTTGCCTTCATTATAATGGATGCAGGGATTACATTAGTTCATTAGCGCCATGGCTAGCAGTTATTGTAAGGGTTGTCAACCTTTTTTGGTCTGCGGCAGATTATGCATTCATGTCACAGAATTAAGATACTTGGGAAATTCTGAGAACTTTAGAATAGACTCTAGTTAAGTAGTCATACATATTCATACATAATAGTACATAAACACAGAATATAAAGGTGGCATTCAAACATTGATTACAACCATGTATAACATTAATATCAAATGGTTCAAGAAATAGGCTACATAACGTTGTTGTATATAATGTTTATGTTTATGGGTAATTCATTTTAAATGTTAAATGAATTATTAAAAACTACACTTAAAGCAGTTGAATTCCACTCCCTTAAAATTACAACTACAACACTGTTTGCTACCTCAAATTTAGTAACTGAAACGTTATTTAAGAGGCACTCTTAATTAAATTCTGAATGCGCAGGACCCTACAGCAACAAAAACTGTAACAAATCTTTTGGGCCTTCTTTGGGACTCACCTATGGATGGGCTAGGCTTGTACTGTACATGGCGCTGCGGTTTCGTCAGGTATGTTATCTCACTTCTCCTGTTGCATCCACCGTGCATTTGGTGTTTAGTCTACACGAGTGCCAGAAGTTCAAGTGCGCGCGTGAAGTTCGGGTTATTCACCTGGTGAGGCACTTTGTTAGTTCCTTGTTACATTTTGTTCACCTTTGTGTCCTAGTCATGTTGTATCATAAATGTGTCACGTAGTATTTTAAGCGCAAACATTTAACCGAGAAACCGTTTAGGTCATTTTGGTGCGCAACAACTTTCTTGTTTGCAGATGTTTTCCACGCGGTGTTGCACGCGCACGCGCTGTAACTACTGCATTTTTAAACTAAAAAAATAATTCGAAGTAAACATTTGTCGATTAAGTGTGTTATTTATCCATAAAACACTTTAATTTAATGAGCTATTTAATTTTTCCTGTTCATTGGTTAAAGTTAAACAAGTTAAACTTTTACCATGCTGGAAATCTACCATGATTTTACATGGAATGTAGGCTACCTATATCTTAGTAAATAACAGATATAATTGCAGATTTAAAAGTGCACTGAGCATGTTTTCCCCACCAAATATTAATTTACCATCAAAATATTTTGGAACGTAGTTGATTTTGTGTCCAAAATCATTCCATCATCCCTTTTCACTGTACCCTATGTACTGAATACCAAATGCACTATATTGGGAACCATTTTAGTCACAGCTATTCTGAATGGAACTGAATGGACACACAAGCTACATGCTGATTGTGTGAATAAAATGACCTTTGATTGGTCATTCACACATGACAGCCCTCCACCTCTAATGCCTATTACCTTGTCCAATTAAAAGCTCCTCCTAATACTTTAAGAATTATTTGACCCAGCACACTATAAATCAGAATGAATAGGCCTAAATAAACTGGAGATAAGACATATATTTCACCCTTTGCTTTTATAGGGTAGAACCCTTCACACATTCTCAATTCTGACCGCCTGCTTTGGATGTTAAATTGTCCATGCAGAATTAATGGCCACCACTGCCCTATAACACTCCATTACCCTGAGTGGAAGCAGATGGGCAGCAGAAGAAGGGTATCGTGGGTAAAAGTGTCTCCCGGCTCAGTCTCTGTTCTCCTCTTCATTGGTTCTGCAGATGTGTTATGAGGCTCTTCACTCCTAACTTGAAATCACTGATGCCTTCTGCTGCTGTGCTGTCCAATCAGGGAATCAGGTTTCCTCTTAGTATCCGCACACAACGGCTTTTAGCAGTAGTGGGTCATTCCTCTTATGCAATACCTTTTTGAAATATTTGAAGTATTTCTATAAAGGGTATATCAGATTTTAAGAACTATGCACTAGATTATAGCTTTTGTTATTTAATTAGAGTATATTTTGATTAATGAAAGGAACACATGAAGAAACACCTGTCATTTTTCTTAAATTGGCAAGTAGTGCATAACAGCTGAGAACATATAAAATCTGCTCAAACTTTTTTCTAGAACACTGTAGAATGAAAAATGTATGCATTTTTTTGTTGTTGCGCTAAACAAATCTATATTGCTGAACATCAAAACACACCACATCATGGACGTTAATGCAGATCTGCTATAATTTAGTAGTAAAATGACTTTCTCCACATTTAATTGACTCTTAAATTACATGATTAATAATGGTTAAGTTTACGTTTGTTCAATGTTCTGCCTGGGTTTGATTTAATGCTTTTTAAGAATAAATTATCTGTAAAGAGGGTCCTTCTTTATCATTTAAAGAAGGGCTCTGCTGGGGTTTTATGTACACTGTAAAATATAATTTTCATAGTTATAAATAAAACAAAGATTACTGGAGTGCATTTTACAAGATAATACTATTTCAGTCTTTCTACTTTAAAATTTCACATTTAATTCAATATTTTATGTGCAGTTGCTTTGTAATTATTTGTGAAATTTACTAGAAATTTCTGAATTAAATTTGTTTCTACACCATTTTTTTTTAAATGTGTGATGGCAGTACAATTAACAGTCAGTTTAGAAATCAGACAGAATAGAAAAGAGCAGTAATAATCTCAACTTGAATAAAATTTTGAGTTTTAATATTTTTAAATGATAATAATTATAATATAGTTTAATATAATTATTAATCATTATTGTTATTAACATATTAATTATACTATTTATATGTCAAGACTTATATAATGGGCACATTAAAAATGAAACGTGTGTTATGCAGCTTCATATCAATGAAGAACCAACCGTAATCTGCCACAAGAGTCCTTTTAAAGCTCTGTGGATCAGAGCTCCGTCATATTCAGCCACAGAAGTCAGACACAGAAGTCAGTCTCAATGTCAGAGTTCTTTGAGAATAATATGTGAGGGTCCTTGCTAGCAGTTAACCACAACAATCCCAATCCATTTCTTTCAGTGTCTCTCAGCTTGTCTCAGGTGTGGAACAAACGTCAGCCCCGCAGCCTTCAGACGTCACTTGACAATAGTAGCCCGAGACTGCAATCTGGGCGGTGGAGAAGAGAAAGACAGATTAGGGTTTATGGAAATTAGTCTATCAGGTTAAACTCTGACAGGCAAATTGTTCTGTCCACAGAGTTGTTACAGAGGAGAGCTGCTCTCCGCGCAGCTGGGACTGTTTTAAATACGATTAGGAGATTGTTTAAACAAAGAGAGAGATGAAGAGAATGAAGAAGGGAGGGAGACAGAAAGAACAGCAGACCGGGTGATACCGCACCCTCTTCTCTCACTCTTTTAATTAACTTCAAGGGTGAAGGTGTGAAATTTAATAAAGGGAAATTAATAGATGCCAAAACCAGTGTGCTGGCACGAATAAATTAATTTCAATCAAAGGAAATGGTCTTGCATCATTGTCCTGAGTATGTGTGTGTGGCGATCAGAGCAGATGGAGGAAGGCCAAATGTATTCTGGTCCGTTTCTGGGAGGTCGGGTCGGAATGGCAGGTTTAATGTATGTCCGTATGGGACTTTTAGACAGGTGTTACTGTCTTGTTGGTACCTGAAAAGGCTCTGTAAGAAAAAAAAGAAAAGTGAAATAATATCATATCCAGGGTTCAAAGGTTTACCTGTATGCATAAAATATTATTTATCTGGGCATTTACCAGATCAGTTTACACTAAATACCACAAATACTGTAGGAAACAACATGATAACATCTTATTTTCTATTCATTTAAAAAAAAAAGAAGAATTTTTCTTAGAATCAGTTCATCTAAAAAATTATCTGAATGAACTTCCCAATGCTTCGTATGAGAAGAATATTTAAATGAATCAATGAATGAATAAATAAATACATTTTTAAATAAAGCTGAGGAACTTTTGAACAACTGAGAAAAAAAAAAAAATATATATATATATAGGTGGCATTTTAGTTACACTGGTATGAGGGCAAAAGAGAAAATGCAGATGAAGTTTGAACTGTAAGTGCAAAATGTTTTTAACGAGAATCTATGATGATTTATAAGAGCTCAATCAGTAGAAAGAACGAAGCAGAGAGAGAGAGAGAGAGAAAAAAGCTAAATCAATCAGTTGAAAGTCAGGAACCCTGTAAAGACCTTAATAAGATGCTAAAAACAGCATGCTGAAAAGCTCATTTATGCCTGCTTGGTCCTGGATGTTTTACTGTTATTGATTAGTTTGGCTTCTCTGCACACTGAACCACAACAAACAACAACAAATACTGTTGTCGAAAAACATTCACACATCGCAGACCTTCACACACACTCAAATCCTCCACAGACTCGTCTAGGCAGATCATTCTCCTTGATTCATTAAGAGTCCTAGCAGGATCCCTCTCATTCATCTCCTCTCTGATGAGAACTCTGATTGTCCACCCCAGTGGATCCGAGTCCAATAACTGAAGCCCAAAGCTCCGGATTAAAATCACTACATTATAGAAAAGTTAATCGTCTTTTGGTAATTCAAACCTCTTAGATTCAGATTCCAACTCAGGTTTGAGGTCCTTCAGGTGAAGCCTTGTAGGCTCTGAATGTTGTTGTGATAAAGTAGAAAACAAAGATTGAACCCATGCTCCTCAGACGTTATTTAACACTGTTTGTGTAATTGTCTTGAGTGTGTGCTGTGTGTGTTGAGTTTCTCAGCGTGCTATGACACACTGAGGCCTCAACGCTGCCACTAATGAAGAAATATCTGTAATGGTGTCGACTGACCTTGCTGTTTGTGTACTCGTGTGTGAGTGTGTGTAGATAAATGTACTGAGCCTTGTAAGAAGGTCATGGAGCTTGTATCACAACAACAGCAGTGCTCTCGCTCTCTCTGTCTCTTAAACTATTAATATAATATTTTAATAATAATATAAACAATTAAAATAATCGCATATTCAATTGTTTGTTATTTAGTTCTCCATCTTATAGTTATGTTGTTGTTGCTTTTGTTGTTGTTATTAATATTTAGTATAATAATAATAATAATAATTTTATTTTTAAGTAAATGAGGTCATTAAAAATACTATTTTAAATAATAATAATAATAATAGTAATAGTAAGAAATTATTGTTATTATTATTAAAGATTATTATTTAGATTAGTATTTAATAAGGATAATTATAATCATCGTGCATATAACTTTCTGAATTAACAAACGTTTATTATTATTATTATTATTATTTTATGAAGTCTTGGAAGGTTCATACAGATAATTCATTTAAATTACCCGATTCTAAAATTATATAATATTCACCAATTTGCATATAACAGTACAGCTTTTCACATAGGCCTAGTCTTTTTTGTAAACAATATATAAAATAATATTCTAATATTTGTTACAATATTGAAAATGATTTTATTTAATTGCATGAAATATTAAAAACCAAAAATTATTATTATTATTAGTAGTAGAAGTATGAAGTGAATTAAATACCTAATTTAATTCCAAACCATAGTTTTTAAAACCATATTTTTTTAATTAACTAATTTATTTATAATGACAATTCTTATTAATAACCAAGAAAATAAACAAATAAATAAATAAACAAATACATTAATGATAATAATAATGATAAATATAATAATAATAATAATAAAGCAATTAATAAATATTAATGAACAAACAACACTATGATAATGTTATGATAATGATAACAAAAATCCGTGTGTCCAGAAAGGAAAAGTTGAGCATTTACTTTTAATAACTTTTAATAGAAGAATAAGATATTAGGGAAAGATTTTGTTCTAGTGCCTGAAATTGTGGACAGTGAGAAGACCTGAACCAGAAGACCCCAGCATGTGTAGAGGACTGTATGCTTGAATAAGCTCAGTGAGATACTGCGCTGCAAGATTATGGAGCTTTGTAGGTCAACAGAATTATTTTATACTGAATTCTAGATGAGACGAGTAGCCCGTGTAGTTCATAGAAGATATGGTCAAATAATTTTACTTGGTTTCCACAACCAAATGTGTTTAGTCAACAAGGATTTGTGCTTACAGTGATCTGCATATGCCTTGACCGCCCAAGAAAACCCCCAGAAAATAACAAGCACAACTGATTCTAAACCGGTTAACAAGATATGTTCCCCAACCTATCAGCCTGTGTGTGTGCTATTGAGAGATGTGTTCTCTCTCTGCCCACTGTCTGATTGTGCAGATAGCTGTGCCGTCTCGTTTATAAGCTCCGGATGAGGAGACAGGACACACGGTCTGGCCAGGCGAGATATTCGCATTACAACTAGTCAAACTCTCTCCATGAACCAAACTCCCACATGCTGTCTGCTCCGAGTCCAGCTATCACACTTCCACCCTTGAAATCATTCTGAAAACTCTTGTGCACTTCCTCTGGGGAGCAAGACCGGGTGACTGCATACTGGGATCTCCAGGGAAGGCGAGGGGAAATGGATTCTTTTTTTTCCCAAGATGAGGAGGATTGAAAACTCATGAGTGGACACAAGAGCGTCCTGATTTAATCTTACACACACATGGCTGTTTGAAAATGGTTGGAGTGATTGTGAGTGTGTGCGCCGGGTTCTCTCATATAGCTTTTACACTTTTTCCCTTCTTTTCGCATCATGTTTGAAACAATTGAGCAGTGGATGAAGTGTGAAGATGCCACTCTGTTTCTCCATCTCTTCAGCCCTCTGCATATGAACCGACGTGTACATGAGACACCCTCCGCAAAGAGCAGAGAGAATCAGGGGCTACAAGGTCAGGTTTCCATGGCGACGGGAGCGCGAAGATGATGAGTATCCTCCTCTTCCTCCCCTCAAATGCCAAACCTGTCCGTCCTCATTAACCTCTGAGCTCTTTCGTTCTCGCTCTCTCACTTCCTTAGGCATATAGACACCCCTATCATGTCAGCACTAAAATATATGCGGTTGACTTCTGTGGATCTCAGCTATAACGTCCTCTGCATATAAACATATGGTAAAGAAATTCACCCGCCGATCAAAGAGTGGGGTGTCACGGTGAATGTGTGATGGCAGATTTAGAGACGGAAGAAAAAACGGGCAGTGAGGGTGGTGGAAATCTTTCATAGCACTGAGCTGCCCGAAACAAGTGCGTTACAGGAGATAACTCGTCCCCGGGCTGAGCTGTGTTCTGGATGGCTGATTTAGATTGGGATTTTTATTAACGGCACAAGCTCCTTTGTGCTTTTAAAACCAAGGCGCCCAGGATCATTTGAAGTCAGAATAACGTAAGAATTATTTCTGCTCTCTGGGGTGTATTTTTTTTTTTTAAAGATTGCTGGACTGCATCAGTTGTTAAGAGCGCTGGGCTCTGTCTCCCTGCTTTCCTGATGCATTTTCATATCTATTTGAGAATTTAAATGCAGGGCTTTACTATGTTTTTTGTTTATTTCTTTTTGAGAGCTTGTACTTTATTTGAGTAGTATTGAAATTTCAATTGAATATATGTAGTCTTAAGGTGCGGTCACATTTACTGTTGTTCATAAAATTTTCGCAAGTGAAATCCATTAATTTCAATTGGAATCCCAATGGGGGCCTACTCATTGGAGGAACCTTTTCATAGTTCCTAGAGCTATTGGCGGAAGTAGGCTACCCACTTTTTAGCATGTATGCACCGCTGGAGCTAGTAACAGTTTTAGTTCTAGTAACTCTGTTTGGGGGAACTAGCTCCTACTTCAGAGTAGGGTCAAAAATAGTTGTAAAGGAACTACCAGTAATGTAAGTGTAAGCTGATTGGCCAAACACATACGAAACACCGGCTACCCGGTATTTTTAAAAAGCTATGTAAAAATATTTACTCTACGAACATGGAAAACCGGGATAACAGCATTTACCTGTTGTCTGCAGTGTTGTGCTCTTTTCTCAACCTTGATGATATGTAACACTGCAAGTTGTCATAGAAGATTAAATCAAATTGTCATGCTCTTTCCATCTCTGCTGAAACATGAAACCCACGACACACAACAACAGCTCTGATCACGGCGTACTCCATTCACTGGTTGTTGACGTTTGTAAATGCCGCACATAAAGACGTCGCTGTCGGGTCGGCTGCTTCAGAGTTCCTGCTGCTGGTGCGAATTTACTTGTCAGAAAATCCATACCGATTAAGTGATCCAAACTAAATGTATTAGTTTAGAAATCATACTTAGGGCTGGGACGATACATCGATTCTGGATCGATTCTAAGATTTTCAGAATGCATCGTGAGTCCTCAGGAATCGATTCTGAGCCTAGATTTTAACAGCAGATGGCGCTCTAATCTAGTTTTTATCCACACACTCAAATGCTCATGAAGAAGAGCGCTGAAGAGCGCTTAAATTGTGCGTGAAGTCTGTAATTTCACCTCGGCTCAGAATGCTTTTATGACGCGAGATTAATGTCATAAATTGGTGTCAATTACATGGGTGTACTGTTCACACAGCCCACTGTGAACAGTACACCCATGTAATTCACTTCAACCTTTTCTAATTTTATGAATGATTATTTTAGGTTCAAGTGTGTGTAAGGATTTGGAAACAAGCAGAGTACGTCTGTTTCTAAAGCATGCAGCGCCATCTGATGTTCAAAACTAAGCTCAGAATCGCGATGCATTCGGAAAATCTCAGAATCGATGCTGAATCATTTCTCGATTCGCGATGCATGGATGTATTGTCCCAGCCATAATACATATGGTTAAAGGTGTTTTGAGGTCATAACACAGTATTGTGAATCATGCAAAAATAAGTATTTATTAATTGATAATCTGCTCCTGTAATCATAATTTGTGTGAAAAGAAATACAAATATTTGGGGTTTTACTGCCACTGGTGTTCATTTCAGCTGGAAACTGCAGTAAATTGTTTATATAGGTGAGCTTTGCAAAAATGTATATGCATGTTTTTCCAGTGAGGCTATATTGGCATTAGATTAAAAAAAAAGAAAGATATTAATTAATTTAAAAAAGTTAAACTCACTCTATTTAAATGCTACTTTTTATGTTGGTTTGAATGTTTTAGGTTTTATGGCATTACGTTGTTATGGCAATGAAGTTGGGAACTTGCATATAACTTCACAGAAAAGGTTACAGAGCAAAACAGTAAATATTTTAACATTTACAGTTCAGTAAACATTGGCTGACATTTCCCTGAGTGTGAAGCGTGTGTGTAACTTTCATAATGCTGATATTTTTGATAGGCTACAGATTTTCCGACTCCATGAACAGTCCCCTTCATCAGATAATGCCTCTGATTGAATACCTGCAGTGAGATCAGCCTGAGAGAAAGAGAGTCAAGACCAACACATGAAACTGAGAACTAAGGACCCTGCTGTTAGAGGAAAAGAGGTATAAATCATGCCCGGAGAGATGGGGAAAGGGTAAATGAATGGTGGGAAGCGCAAATAGAAACAAAGTATACTACAAATTCATTAGTGTTGACAATTAAATATGTCATCTCTGTTTTACACCTGCATTACATTGTTCTTTTGTAAAGGGGGGAGATATGTGACAGATGTGATGTTGACACCAGGTACTAATAAAGATCCAGTACCTGGACTATATTCTACAGTGTATTACCCAACATCCATTGCACCACATAGCCCACATTAGCCTGTATCCAGGGCTCACAAAACAGTGGCCAACACTACTCACTGATTAGACTGCTTGTTCTTTGCTGCTGTTTCACACTAATAATAGGCTGGTCCTGAAAAATTTACTAGGCTGTCTCTCCCACTTTCTCAATCGCACACATACAAACACACACTCAGACACACACTCTTGTTGTCTACGCTTCAGTGGGGCATGAAATAAGTGACTAAGCACTGACCTATGCGATTATAGTAGAGAGAGAGGGGTTGGGGGTATATCCTATTTTTAAAATGATTGATTTGGACGGGCCCATTTTTCTTTCACAGAGATTAATTTGCCTCCGGGTCCTACTGCTGCAGGCCACCACAGCTACAAAGCACACCGTAAACTCAGGTGAGGGGTTAAAGCGCAGCCCAACGGGCAAATTCAGTAAACTGTGGGGGAAATAAACCTGCATCTTATTCAGAATATGACCTAATCAGCTAAACATGCAAATAGTGTTATTTAAGGCTATTTGGTGCCATTCCTTTAATTGCAAATCATTTATGTATGTAATTTATTATAGATTCTGTTCTGTTTTGAACAGAATCTCAGTTCTGTTTGATTGTTGCAATTAATGTTTTCTTGATATTAGTCCTGATATCATTAGTTACACATACATTGTTGTATGTTTGGATATACACAATGTCCTATAGAGGTACTGACATCATCTAAAATGTAAAAGTACTTACATATGCACAACTGTAGAAATATAGGCATTCTTTTTAGAGATTTAATGTTTACACTTATATTTTACTATTAGCCTATATAGGTATTTTGAGTCCCTAACCTAACATTTTCAGTACCCTAAACCAAACCACCTACAATTGTTTATTTTATTTTATACAATATATTGTTATACACTATCAGAAAAAAAGGTACAAAAGCTGTTACTGGGGCTGTACTTTTTCAAAAGGTACTCATTTGTACCTTATTTGCACTAAAAGATGCATAATAGTACTTTAAAGGAACTAATTAATACAAAAAGAGTACATATTAGAACCTAAATAGTACAAAGTACCTTTTGAAAAGGTACTGCCAGTGACAACTTTTGTAACCTTTTTTTCTGAGAATGTTATATGGATTCTGATAAGACTGGCAAAGATTGGATTACATTTTTGAGTATTTTATGATGTATATTGGATTTTCAGCTGTCACATATATATTGTCAGGTCAGCTGTATGTATATATATATATATATATATATATATATAGTGCTGTCAAAATTAGCACGTTAACGCAGGCGTTTATTTTTTTCAGATTAATGCATTAAAATTATTTAACGCCATTAACGCAGGGGCGGGGCCTAGGGTTGGCCACCCCACTCATAACTGCTAATTCTGTGTCTTTTTTCTTGACAAGAAGTACATTTACAGAACTCTTTATGAGCACATCAAACAGGAGACGTTTTTAGACGCGCACTTCAACTTCACTTCAGTGTCAGGCGCGAGTCAAATGAGTGCGGAAACTGTACTGTGCTCGCAGTGCGTGCTCTTCTATACCCGCACATAGGTGCCGGCGCGGGTTTAGCCTGTATAATTTCATATCAAACCGCGAAAGAATCTAAGAGCATGCAATGTCATTATCAGTTAAGTCATGAAGTTACCAAAAAGGAGATTAAAGCTGCCATAAAACTGTGCATGCATGTAATATGTTATGAGTTACATTAACATGTCTCTGAAATGATTTTCAAAACTGTCTTGGGGCATCCTCTCCCTCATCTAACACACTCAATTCAACTCGTCAGCTCATTAGAAGAGACTGAAATGGGTCCGACCTGAAATGGGTCAGAAAAGGTAGAGTTGAGAGAAAATACAATGCGTGTCAGATCCACGTCATGTTCAGCAGCATCAGCTCTTAAAGAAATAGAAGCCAAAAACAACGTAATAACCAGCTGCTGTGATGTCTGTTCATCAAGAACAAATGAAAAAAGAGGAAATCAATAACTTTTATAGTTTTAAGGATTCATCTGTATTTAGTTTAGAATTTAGTGTTTGATAACTTTATTCAATTTATGTATATTTCTGCTGAGGGGCACAGGTAGATAAATATGACATTTATTATAATGGGCTTATGTGAAGATTGTTTTAAGTTCACTTAAATTAAGTTGTTAAAATTGATAGCTCTTAATTATAATGTAAAGTTGAATGACTATAGTCAATGTTTAAATATTAGGGGGAAAACATTTTTATAGGGAAATCAGTATTAATTGGTATCAGTGATACCATCATAAAAACTGATGTAAAAATAAAGATGCCATTAAACAAATATTAAAAATATACTGTCTTTATGTTGCTTGTACATTAATTTGAAGATTGAATGTGAAATTATTGCAATATAAAAGTATATTTAAAAACTTTAATGTTAGGTTGGATTAATCACGATTAATTTCAGAAAAATTTGCAATTAATTAGTTAGTTGATTTTAATCGATTGACAGCACTAATATATATATATATACAGTATATGGATCATTGACAGAATTTTCATTAATTTTAACAACCACAGTGAACCAGAGGCCAGAATGAAACGGTTAAATTGTGAATGTGTTAAATGTGATGACACAATCATATATAATTATTTTCAATAATACATCATGCATAAAATGCTTAAGTTTTAGATGCTGTTGTCAATACATATTTCAGTGTCTATTAAAACATATAAAAAATGTACTGTATGTGTGCTTGAATCACATTTACATACAAATTCCCTCTGAATGATGTCAAGGTATTATGAGTATTGTTGTGTCAAATCTGGTGCTAGTATGTTTTTTCTAACTGCTTTAATGATGTCTGGTTGACCCAGGAGTGTAATGACTTTCTCAGTTATGCAGCATCAGGGCTTGTTTGGGCTCTGTCTTACTAGTGATTTGTTTGAAAACCCCGATTATCCCCGGTCTATTCCGGTCACACAACTGCTCCACTGACCCCTCAACAAAGCAAATACATTGTAAACCTGATGGAGAGAGAGAGCTTTTGAGAAGTCTTTGGAAAAGTCTCATGATGGATTCTTTTCCCATTTTAACATAATGCAGAGTCAAATCAATCTGCAGAAATTTGCAGGCAGCCGAAATAAGCTTTTAAAGAGCTTTGTGTGTAATCAGCACAAGAAGGGATTCAGGTCCCCAAGCAGAGAAAGAGAGAGAGAATAAGAGAGGGGAAATCGGAAAACACTGCTGGATTTTCATCTAGAACAGACGTATTTAGGTGTTTTCTCGACTGGGTGTAAAGTGTGTGTAAAATGAAATGATATGATTGTGTTGTCACTCTCCCTCTCAGTGGAGTAAAGGTTGCTGTTGTGTTTCCCTGTGGGCACTGTTCATATGTGTGTTGGATTTACAGCTGTAATTGTGTGTGTATAATTTACTTTATTTATATTTTTGTATATAACCTTTAGTATGGTGGCCTTGGGCAGCTCAAAAGCACTTGTAAAACAAACAAAATAATTAGCCCACAACATGACATTATTATCCTACAGCACTACAACATCAACAGAAGTGAAATATTTAAATGCTACATTTCAAGTTGCTCAAAACAGAAAAACAACACTGAGCTGGTTAGTTTTTCACTGGTAAAATTAATATAGAGAGCTGTCAAATGCGGGCTTGCTCTAAATGTGTTTAGAGTTAGAATTTACCTTTATATTTTTGGGTTTAAGGGTTATGAAAGCCTCAAAATATACATAATTTTAATTACGTTACCATAACATTTGTTTTTATTGAGCAACAAGATTTTTTAGAGTCAACAAAATTCACTTATGATTTCCATATTTACTTGGTAGCAAGTTTTTCCCTACAGTGGCAATGATTAAAAACTAATACCATACTTTATCATAAAACCATACTTTAAAATAAATGTCTTTTAAATTATACAAAAAAAATAAAAATTAAAGAAATATCACACAAATATATCAATGTAAAACAATAAACCGAATAACATTTAAAAGTTTGGGGTCAGTAAGATTCTTATGCTCACAAAGGCAAGGTACTATTGTGAAATGGTTTTACATTTTAAGATAATCTTTCTATTTTAATATATTTTAAAATGTAGTTTATTCTTGTGATGACAAAGCTGGATCTTCAGCAGTCACTTGATCCTTCAGAAATCATATATGTTGATTTGGTGCTTAAATAATATGTCTCATTATTATCAATATTAAAAACAGTTTTTTTTTTCCTCTGGAAACTGTGATACATTTTATTCAGGGGATTTTGATGAATAAAAGTTCAAAGTATTTAAATGAAATATAACTGTTTGGTCAATTTCACACATCCTTATAGAATAAAAGTATTAATTTCTTTAAAAAAAAAAAAAAAAGGCTTACTAACCCCAAACTAAAGTCTAATAGTTGTCTAGTATTAAGACAACTATTTAGACATTTTCTGTTTGTAAAATGTTCATATATCCACCAAAAACACCCCAGGAAAAAGTACTTTCAAAAATTACTCAGATATTTGATGTTACTTCTGGGAAAAGCTCTAGTATCATTTGTTTCACATGCCACTTGGATTGATATTTTGTCATCTAGTGCATTGACATTTAGATTTTTTAAAATGTGACTTAAGTATCCCTAAGTATTCATGCATGCACATGCACATAAAAACAGCAATACAATCTTGGACACTAGTATAGACTTCACTGACCCTGGTTTCTTCACAGATCCTGTTTTTGCACCACTGCATCCATGATGCTGCTCACAAATGTCAGGGGAAACTTTTAAGTTTCCTTGCTTATAGCACAAATAAATTGTGACCGATTCTGTAATGCAGCCGGTGACAATTTTATGACCGAGGATTCAGTACACTGGCCTATAATTCAGAGAATGGCAGTGACTTTTGTCTCAGGCTTATTAAAGACCATATTTCAGTCACATCATAAACAGCACAATCACCTTTACTGGTGGCTTAAGGGGGCTGGGGTGCATGGAGTCCAACAGCTATGACTGATTGGCTGGACATATGGTATGTAAATCAGCATTGATGATCTCAGATAAAACTGTCCGCCAAACTGCTGCCAGTTCTTTAAGATGTTATGGGCTCCAATTTCATCCAATAGATTCTTTGGAATAATAAAATAATATAACTGGAGTACACATCTTTTTTTACACACTGCAGAAATCCGTCCTCATTCTTGGCATGCTTTTAGTTGATGGAGCAAATCTCAATTAAACCAAGGCCAATAATGAATCAATAATAAAATATTCTTGTTAAAAAGCAGATGAGGTGGATTGATTGAATAGAGTCCTTATGATCAATACTGTAGTGTTGTTTTCCAATCATTTTGTTTCATGAGTGACTGAATCGAGCTCCTGAATGAGATTCACTGCGGTATGTTGCTGTGCAATTTCATAAATGTATTCAGTCCATTTTGAAATGCCTATAGATTTTCATCCAAAATGTATTGACTGTATTCACACACACACTAACAGTTATGATAAAAAAAAAAACTTCATAAGACAAAATGCCAGAGTCATATTTATATCTGTACTCATCTTTACTTACTTGGGAGACATTCGGAGTGACTTAGAAGGGAATATTTGATAAAAGAACACTGAACATTTCACCAGTCAGCGTGTAAGCATAAATATTTTACTACAAACATAATTAAAAGAGGCATTACGAATTCAGAAGCTGGGTATCATCAGGTATTTCACAAAATGCTGAATTAAACACTGATGGTGTTTAATTTTTCAAGAGGCTGCCGGAGGACTCTGAAGATTCTGCGTGATAGGGAGTCCTAATTTTTGCAAACATCATTTGTCATGTGACGCGATAGTTCTCCGCCACTATAATTCTATTCGCGCCCTGATTTGAAATACGACGTATGACAGGAACAGAAAAGTCAAGTTGTTTGCTCATAAAAAATGAATGAGATGTGAGAACCAGATATCTTTATTAATCTCATGAATTAGTCAGCGTGACGGTAATTAAACCACCTCAGATTCTCATTTATAATCATTAACTGCGGAGGAGGCGGAGAGATTTATGCGTAGGGTTATATGACTGCTCCACGTGTGTATCTGATGGTGTGATTTATACATTCATTTGTTTGTCTTTTCCTTCATCTTATTGATAATGCCTAATGTAACATTACATAAACACTCAGGCAGGCAGAGACGTAGTTCTTGCTGACTACTGAATCATTAAATTCTGCGAGTGAACATGTGGTTTGGGGAAGACATGTCTGTCTGTGTGTGTTAACATGACTGAGTTTCTGTAATCTGACCGATTACAGCCGGTTGACACTAATGTTCTCTCTAAGGGAGAATCTCATACCTCCCATTTGTTCATGTCGTCTTATCTCTCTCTCCTTTTCTCTCTCTGTCTCTTCTGCTCCTCGGTATTTACATTTAACTGTCGTAAGTGGGATGTCTGAATGTCTATACATGCATTACATGATGTCTCATAAATGCTGGGATATCTTTTCCGAATAGTGTATTAAAGATTTCACTGTAGTTTTATCTGTCTGTCTGTCTATTCATCCCTCCCTCCACAGCCAGGTCCGGAAGTATTCGGACAGTGGCTGAGTTTTTGTGCTTTTGCCTTATACACCACTACAATGGATTTGAAATAAAACAACCAAAAGGTGATTGAAGTGCAGACTTTTAACTTTATTTTAAGAGGTTCCACAAAAATATGACATTTAGCATTTAGGAGTTACAGCCATTTTAAGCAAAGTACCTCCATTTTCAGGGGCTCAATAGTATTTGGACAAAGTGACATTGACAATTGTAAATATAATCGCAATTTTAATACTTGGATGAAAAACCTTTGCCCATGAACATCACCAAATTCCGAGTTTCCTCCCTTTGCCAGGTCTTCAATGCAGCCACCTTGAGTTGCTGCATGTTTGTGGGTCTTTCTGTCTTCAGTCTTGTCTTCAGTAACTGGAAAGTATGCTCTATTATTGGATTGGGATCAGGCGACTGACTTGGCCATTAAAGAATATTCAATTTCTTTGCCTTCAAAAAGTCTTGAGTTGCTTTCGCAATATGTTTAGGGTCATTATCCATCTGTGAAGTTGTGTCCTATCAGTTTTGTAGCATTTGGCTGAATGTGAGCAGAGAGTATAGCCTTAAAGACCTCAGAATTCATCCTGCTACTTCTGTCTGCAGTTACATCACCAATAAACACCAGTGAGGCCATTCCATTGCAGCCATACATATGCCCATGCCATAACACTGCTGCCACCATGTTTGACACTTGATGTGGTGTGCTTTGGATCGTGAGCTGTTCCTTTCTTTCGCCATACTTTTCTCTTCCCATCAGTTTGCTACAAGTTCATTTTGGTTTCATCAGTACAAAGAATCTTATTCCAGAACATGGGAGTCTTTTTTTTTAATGTTTTCTGGCAAAGTCTAATCTTGCTTTCCTGTTTTTGAATGTTACCAGTGGTTTGCACCTTATAGTAAACCCTCTGCATTTACATTCATGAAGGCGTCTCTTGATAGTAGATTTTGACAATGATGTTCCTACAGTACCTCCTCCAAAGTATTCTTGATCTCTGTTGATGTTATGAAGGGGTTTTACTTCACCAAGGAAAGGATTCTGCGATCATCCACTTTAGTTGTCTTCCGTGGTCTTCCAGGCCTTTTGATGTTGTTGAGCTCACCAGTGCTTTCTTTCTTCTTAAGAATGTAGCCAACCACTGATCTGGCCACACCTGAGGTTTTTGCTATCTCTCTTTTATGTTGATTTATGTATGATTTATGTTGTTTTTTTAGCTTAATGATGGCCTCCTTCACTTTCATCGAGATCTCCTTGGACTTCATATTGGTAGCACCAAACAGCTTCCAAAAGCCAATTTGATACCTCATATCAACTCCAGACCTTTTATCTGCTTAATTTGTCTTGAAGTAACGAGGGAATAGACAGCACATGGTCAATTAACCTCTTCTTAGTCAAATGTCCAAATACTATTGAGCCCCTGAAAATGGAGGTACTTTGCTTAAAATGGCTGTAACTCTTAAATGGTAAATGTCATATTTTTGTGAAACCTCCTAAAATAAAGCTAAAAGTCTGCACTTCAATCACATCTTGATTGTTTTATTTCAAATCCATTGTAGTAGTCTATAAAGGCAAAAGCACAAAAACTCGGTCAGTGTCCGAATACCTCCGTAACCTGACTCTGTCTGTCTGTCTGTCTGTCTGTCTGTCTGTCTAATATATACAGTTAGCATATGATCCCGGATCACCTTTGTCAATAATCAGAAACTTTACTAGAGTAAGTTCACGCATAATCATAAAATTCTACACATCCACCATCCACCAGTTTTAATAAATATCTTAGCTCTTGGCTAGTTTGATAACCAATAGAAATGTTTTACTTTCAGCTCTGTTGAACACATTTTATCATGTTTAAATCCATTCTGCAGACTTCTGCAGATTTTCCTCCAAAATCAGCACAGAAAATGCAAAAAAAGTCAGCAGATTCTGTCTGGGCCTAGTCATGTGTTATCTTTGCCTGGGGCACTGAGTGAACCAGGACTTCCACCGCCACCCCTTCAAAATAAAAAAGGTGCATGACATCCTGATCTTGAAGTATTTGTGCGAACTGAGTTCTTCTTTGTGTGTGCAAAACATTTTAAAATCTGTCTCTAAACTGATCTCTGTCAGAAAGAAACTGAAGAGAGAGATTTGAATTTTGTTGGCATTTTTCTCTTGCTTTCACTTTTCTCTCTTATCCATTTCATCTCTCCTGCCCTTCCTCCCTCTCTTTTAATCTTTGTTCTGCCTTTCTCTGCAGTGTGGGCTGAGATAATGAACACACAGATATGTAGGGACCCGCTTTGTGTTTGTGATTGCGTTCTGTTTGTCCCTTTCTGATCATAATGGAGGAGACATTCGCACAGGTGTGGGTATGTGTGTTTAATTCTCTCACCACACTGACAGCTGGAGAGCAGAACAGCGGAGAATCCAAACTTGAATAACTCCCGCTCAGGGCGGTATGTTTTGTACAATCACCACGGTAATAACACCTCAACAGAGTGAACAGTGAGCATATGTCTGCTTTATTTTTTTCAGTCACATACCTTAGAGGAAGAGCTTCAGCATAGAGGTGTGCATAAAAAAGAGAGAGAGTGTGCGGCTCAAGGACATGGTATCGTCACTTACATCTTGTAGATGAGCGTATTTCCATTACACATGACTATCATATCCAGACCCCTCACAGAACATCAAGTGAAGATTTATGATAGGAAATTCACATTTCATAAGATCATCTCATCAGAATATTTGTGTGTTTGTATGTGTGTTGTTGTGCATGCAGATGTATTCAGTCTGGAATAAAGCCTGAAGCATCTTCACTATTGTATGCGTGTGTCCTGACCTTGCCCCTGGCTGAGGTTAATGATGATCAGTTGGGAAATATTACATCATCAATATCATGTCTTTCATTCTGATTGAAACTCGAGCTATTTATCATGGATAAAGAGGATTATCTTTCGGGCAGTGAAGAGCAATAGGCAAAGTGAATAATACTGTTATTGCTAAATAGTCTTTTGGCGCTAAACGTCTTTAATAACAACTAACATAATAAGTATATTAAGGGCACTAGCCTTTACTCCAGTCGTCATGTGTCACATGATCCTTCAGAATTTTTGTGCAAACCATTATACATTTTTCTTTAGGATTCATTAAAAGTTCAAAAGAACAGCATTTATTTGAAATAGAAGTCTTTTTGTAACAAATGTAATTTATAATCAATTTAATGCATCCTTGCTTCCACTAAAAGTTTTGGAAGATCTTAAGTTTTAAGAGTTCTTCTCCACAAAGTTTGTGTTTATATTAAAATTAGCTGTGATGTGATGGACTGAATATAGACACATTTAAATTCATGTTTATGTGTGTATGATGTGTCTTTTGTGTGTGTTTGATAAAGAGTTTTAATAAAACATTTATATTTTTATTTACATTTATCTTTATTTATGCAGCGGCCATGCTGTCAATTATAGACCATTCTATTGAATGAAAAGAGCTATAAAGTTATCACGTTGACACATAATAAAGAGCAAACCAATTTCTTTTTTGAATTTGGAAACCAAAACCAATTGCCAATTTCTGCCAATTTAAACTTAAAAGTGGTTGTTTGTATAGAGACTTGTAATAAATCTCTCTCAAGTAAATAAATGTGAATATTTATACAGCCAGTGTAGCTTTTTTACGTTTTTGTTTCTTTTCTGATGACATTCAGCTACTTTCAAATTCTTTGACCTGCAGACTTGTGCAGATGAACTGGATTTGCACATTTATTGCCCAATGGAATTTTATACAATATTATATATTGTATAAATATATTGTATGAATATATACAATATATATTATATAAAAAGTAAAAGATTTTATAGAATCATTATATGAAAATAATAATATAAATATAGTATAAAAAGTATTCCTCTTATAATAAAGTACACAATCTCACTGACTTATTTAACAGATTAATAGATTATCCAGTGCATGCAGTGTTCCCACTGTCCTCTTATTATTATTGCTCCTCACTTTAAACAGCTTTAACTTTTTATCCCTATGGTAAAAACTCAGCAAACTTTGCATGCATGAAGGGTATGTGGCTAATTGCATTTTATGTCATTCTGGTATAGATGGGACGTATAGTTGCCTAGCAACTAACAGAACAGGCCCTCTACCCCGTTTGAGCTCGAGACTTAAATTTTCACATGAGAGTTCCTCAACTCATGGGGAACAAATTTGCCTCAAGGACCCATAAGTTACACCGTAACTTATCAGTAAAAGCTTTACAAATCTTCTTCTTACGAACATGAAAACTGACAGATTTCTTGAGTTTTATGAGTACAGAAATGACAATGTAAGACCATCAATGCAACTCCATACAGTAGACTCTAATTTTAAAGGGATATTCTGGGTTCAATACACATTAAACTCAGTCAAAACCACTTGTGGCATAAAGACAAAAGCAGGAATTGAGGTTACAGTGAGGCACTTACAATAAATGGGGCCAGTTTTCAGAGGATTTAGAAGTGGAATGTGAAGCTTATCATTTTATAAAAGCACTTAATCTGTTGTTGTATCATCTGACATGTGAAATTGCTCTTGTCACCTTTTTCATTATTGATTGTGTTTTTGGCGTTATGTTGTCACAAAGTTGTAAAATTGGATATAACTTAGCAATTTTAGGGGGGGGGGGGGGATCCCATTGCTATCTGGGAAGCCAAGCATACTAATGTAAATTTATTAACCCACAGTAACACATTTTAACCGATTAATAGCATATTTTTGTTTGCTTTTAAAAACACGTTAAAAATATTTTTTTACGTTTTTGAGAGGAAAATTAAAAAAAAGATAAGTCTCGTATAAGTCGCATTTTCAGAAATAATAACGGCAGGCCTAATAATGTTATAATGTACCAACATTATGAACAATATAGGACATTTTAGTTCCTCTCACTTTAACAAATCCTTTAAATTTAACCATATCAGAACAGAACAAGAATTAATATATATATATATATATATATATAGAAAAATATCATAATGAGCAAAGATATGCCACAGTGGACCGGTGCACACGCCGAACGGCACGGTGAACGGCTGCACTGTTTCCAATGAATGCAGTATATAGTGTGTGTGTGTGAGGCGCCGGTGTTCTGACAATATGTGCTACCCGCTCTGATTGTGCTACCTCCCATTAAAAAGATAGGTAGCACAAATCGATAGCGAAAAATGCTGCCTATCAGATTGTGCTACCAGCATCTTATTCATGTGGTTTGAGGCTTTTTTTAATGTCCATACCTACCCCTACCCTAAACCTACCCATCCACACCTACCCTTACCTAAACTTACCCTTAAAACAATGCAAATATATTATTGGTAGCACAATCTGATAGGTAGCATGTTTCATCGGTACACCGGCGCGATCAAACAGCTGAAACATAAAATAAGCTACTCCATCATTTTTGGTCACACAATAAAGGCATAATTCGAAAATGCAAAGTGCAAAGTGTTAGCAGTTTGAAGAAAAAAAAAAAAAAGAATAATAGCAAAGTTAATAAGAATTCTTTCTAAATTCTGTAGGCTACTGTTCTTATTTCGCTCTGCATAACCTGAATAAAAACCTAATTTTTGAATGAATAACCTTTTTTTCTTTTGCTAAGAACGAACCGAAATTAAAACTGGCTTTTAATCCGTGTATTTAACAGCCTGGGAGACCTTCCCAGGGCAGTACCCTGCCACACAGACTAAAATCAGGGTGCCCACTACGGAGACGGCACCAGAGGTGAGGGGGCATAGTGACCGAGGTGGCCGGGCCGGGCCCCCTCAGGCCCCCCTGTGGCGCAGACGCTGGTCTTGTGGCTATAGATCCTAATAATTCCTGCTTATAACTACATATATTTGTGGTTGGGATTGTGCCATTGGCAGTGTTTCCTAAGACTGGGGGATCTTTATGGTGTCCCAGTAGTGCACAAAACAACAAAATGGAAAGAAGTCGCAGCACAACGGAGACAAGCAACACAACGAAATTAGCACAACACAGCGGAATTTGTCCTATGCGTTGTGTTGTGGCGATTTCGTTTTGTTGTGAACTACTTTGCCACCGTAGACCTTGGACCCTCTATGGGGGTCCAGGTCACACCCCACCATGTAAGAAACTTAAGAAGTATGAAAGAAGTTTGTAAGATGTACATTTTTAAAGTTTAAATGCATAAATCTGGTGCACGTTGAGAGCAGAATTAAGAGCTTCAACCCTGTTTTAGTGACTAAATTGAACAAATTTAAAAACTGGACAAAATAAACTAAACTTTAAAGTGGACTCAAACCTCTTTATTGTGTCTCAGTTCATATTACATTCACACTGGTATTTATAGGAAGCTAAACTATTTTAATATAACAAAAACATTAACAGTGTTATGTGTTCTATGTAACAAATTTTACAAACATCACATTACAAATCTAGTGAAGTGCTGTGAACTTCTGTCCTAAAATTCTAAACTTCTAAAAATGTTAGAAGTTTGTGAAATTGTAAAAAAAATAAAAGTTAACCTGGTGCAGGTTATGTTCCCAAATGGCCACTAAACTCACAACACATGCAGAGAAGAAGTTCATTCACTTATTGTGAACCGAGTCACTCCGAGACACTAAAAACACTTTTATCATGAGCTGCTCACGTGTAAAAGATCTAAATCATGCGCATCACTCTAAAACAAATCACAACAGACTGTACTTATTTAATTAAATCACAGGCTTTTGTGCACTACACTCTTAAACAAAAATTGTGCTAAATATGACTTAAAGTGGTTCATTCACTTGTAATCATAGGGGAACCACTTTAAGTGCTATATAGCACCTATCTTTAAAAGTGCTATACAGCACCTTGGTAAAATGGCGCTATGTAGAACCATAAGAGGAACCCCATTCTCCTCCTTAGATTTTAGATGTGTTACTCCTCTCTTATATGTTTGCTATGAATGGGAATTTACTACAATGGCAAAAGCAGTTTGTGCCAGGCCCTGAAATATTTCCTTACAGAGGGGGCTTGGGGGCAAAAAGGTTGAGAACCATGTTATCTTTAGGAAATACATTTTTTAACCCTTTCCCCAACTAAACTAAGAGACAAAGAGAGAGTTAGAGAACCTTCAAAGAACTAAACAGGGGCTTAATGGGTTATTTGTATGGCAGTGCTATATAGTACCCAAAATAACTGCTGGAGAACCCATGTGTGTGTGTGTGTGTACGTATTGAAAGTGACGTGACATACGACCAAGTATGGTGACCCATACTCGGAATTTGTGCTCTGCATTTAACCCATCCAAAGTGCACACACACAGCAGTGAACACACACCCGGAGCAGTGGGCAGCCATTTATGTTACGGCGCCCGGGGAGCAGTTGGGGGTTCGGTGCCTTGCTCAAGGGCACCTCAGTCGTGGTATTGAGGGTGGAGAGAGCGCTGTACATTCACTCCCCCCACCTACAATTCCTGCCGGCCCGAGACTCGAACTCTTTTCGATTACGAGTCCGACTCTCTAACCATTAGGCCAGGACTTCCCATGACTTGTAAGCCATATTGTGATTTTCATTTTAGTTTGATTGACTGATGCTTTGCCAAAGCAATGGTGTACAACACAACATTGGAGATTTATGTTGTATTAATATTTTTGATTCATTATGAAACTGTAGTGGAACAGATTAGATGCAATTAATGGGAAACAATGAGAATCTACAATAATATTAGAATAGAGGAAAAATATTAAAATGAATTCAAAAGCACAGGGACCAACTACGCACACACAGCAAGTAGGGCCTGTCATTGTCTATACAGCAGCTCAGCGATGTACCTTACTAGAGATGGCAGCAGTCGCACACATATTTTGCCCGTGTTAAATATGTAAACAAATGCACATCAACACACACATGCAAACAAAGCAGTCTCCTGTTCTGTTTTTAACCTGATTGTGTACGGATACTTTTATTGTCTTTGAGCAGAAAGAGAGAGAGCAAGAGCTTGTCTTTCAAATGAGAATAAGTGAGGGAAACCGTCCTTAATTGCAGCAATGGGAACAGAAAGGAGACACCCATGAGGATACTGAGCACACAAGAGTGACAATATGATAGATAGCCTAACACTCTTGATCTTCTCCATCTGCCAGTCTCGTTCTTTCTTTTGTCTGACCTGTTGGATAATACCAATGCATACTAATCTGATTAGTAATCAGAGGTATTCGCATTTAAAGTGTGATTCCATCCCACATACGTTTCACGCATTTACATAGACACTGAAACAGTATATTAACATCGACACCATCTAAAACAAGCATTTTACTTTATTTAGAGATTTTTGATTGTTTATAAATACTTAGTTTAATGCAATTTTGAAGTTATTGAAAATTAGGTTGAATTTATTGTATTTAACCAATTAAATTATATACACTAAATGCACACTGTACATTTACAACCCGAATTCTGGAAATGTTGGGACGTTTTTTAAATTTGAATAAAATGAAAACTAAAAGAATTTCAAATCCCATAATTTTATTCACAATAGAACATAGAGATAACATAACAAATGTTTATACTGAGAAATTTTACAATTTTATTCTCAAAATGAGCTTGTTTCAAATTTGATGCCTGCTACAGGTCTCACAATAGTTGGGATGGGGGCATGTTTACCATGGTGTAGCATCTCCTCTTCATTTCAAAACAGTTTGAAAACGTCTGGGCATCGAGGTTATGAGTTTCTGGAGTTTTGGTGTTGGAATTTGGTCCCATTCTTGCCTGATATAGGTTTCCAGCTGCTGAAGAGTTTGTGGTCATCTTTGACTTATTTTTTGTTTAATGATGCGCCAAATGTTCTCTATAGGTGAAAGATCTGGACTGCAGGCAGGCCAATTCAGCACCGGGACTCTTCTACTACGAAGCCATGCTGTTGTAATAGCTGCAGTATGTGGTTTTTCATTGTCCTGCTGAAATACACAAGTAGAGCTTTATTGTCATTCTTCTACATGTGTGGACATATTCGGGTTGTAACTGCTTATTATGTTTTTATATTGATTACGTGCTTAGGTCTAGGTTAGGGGCCTAATAAGTAGCCTATACATACAGGTATCATAGAAAAAATTAACTACAGGTTTACTTTTTAATATAAAAGATTAATATAAAAGATTTATAATTAATCTTTTATATTAATTAGATAAAGCTAGTGATAATTCAGGCAGGTGAAAGCAAAGCTTTTGCATAGTTTGATGTTTTGTACTTTGGCTGGTCAGTAGGATATCAGTGTCATTGAGGCCTGGTTCTGTCTCTTTGACCCAAGGTCCGTGTTGCTCTGTGGGAATTGGATGTTTTGGACAGTTACATGTGGCTTGTGCGAGGCCGTTTCAGTGTGATTGATATGATGGTGGTGCTCGACAGATGTTACTGGAGCACTGTGGGAGGATAAGAGGATTAAGGCAACGTCCAGAGAGCACTATGGGAGTGTTAAAAGAACATTCTACAGTAATACAGGTTTTTTTGTAGAGCGCTGGGAGAATGTTCTTCAGAAATAAAAAAATTTGAGGGGATGTTCTTTGTGTTGAAGGTACCATTTTGAACATATTATGGCAATGTTGAGACTCGAGAGAATATTTTCAAGTATTGTGGATGCATTGGAAGTGTTTTCACTCCTAGGCGTTTCGATATTACAATTAAAATGAGACCTCATGATGACCCATAAATGGTTGGTTCTCAGGAGAATTTGATTGTTTAATGCTGCTGAAGGAATAAGATGATTACATTGCCAGAGGCTATTTACTTCTTATTTACTGTTATGCTGGGCACAGTTTACTTAACAGATCCCTGTGCGCATTTCATATGCATTTATTAATTGGGCACAGAGATCATAAAATATACAGCTCTTGGAACGGGGCCGTTTCAACAACGACTGCAAGCTGGCATTTGACCTGGCACTTTTCAAACGACTTTGGCAACTTCCCAGCACATATATTTATAGTTAAATAAATTATTCAGCTAAAGAAATATCAAAGTAAATGATTTATTTGTACATTTTCTTGAAAACATAAAAATAAATGTGGGACCACCTTTTAAACAGCCTCTTAAGACCGAATGAGACACGCAGATGTGAGGAATCTACAATTTTATCTTGAACTATGAGCCAATACCTACAAAAGGCTGAATTGAGAGGTTATGTACCAGTAAAGAAACCTAATGTTACCAAATGGACTTTAAACCCATTGGAAACCTTTTGGAAATTTTAAAACTGAATTGTTATAAGTCATGCAGGTCTTCCAATGAAGCTCAACTTTGAAGAAGTTAAGCATGGCACATGTGCAAAGTTTAGTGAGCCAGTGCCCAAGAGAATGTCTACTGTAATAAAAAAAATAAGGGGCGACGAACATAACATTAATAAGTAATTGTAGTCAATGTATTCTTTATTGTATGAGTTTTTTTTTTTTTTTTGCATGGTACAATAAGACCCATATTGCAAGATATACTGGAGTTTTCCTTTCTTAATAATTTTGCATTCAGCCTAAATATCTTAACCAAACTTAGTGTATTCTTCTTACCAATATAATGTACTCCTTATAAGTGTAATTAAAATTAAATTATATTACTATTAAATGTAATATATTATTTTGTGTGTATGTGTTTGTGTGTAAGAGCGAATAATGTGAATAATTAAATCACATATAATAATAATAATAAAAATTAATTAAATCAAACTTATTGTTTTTATTTTGTTTACATATGTTCACAGTATTGGATGTTAATTGGACCCTATTTTAATAATGCCATGCTTATTTTCTTATATAAGCAACGAGTGCCTACCACCACCCCAGTTATTAAATTGAATAAATGACCATTGAAGTTAAACTGTATGTACCAATTATTTAAATAGAGGGATGTAGTCATGCATGGCAAACTATGAGACTGAATTCCACTAAATGAGTTTGATGGTGCTGACAAGACAGCGAAAGAGAGTGAGGGAGGAAGGAAGGAAGAGGAGGAGAGTATGTGCTGTAGTTTTTCCAATAAAAATCAGACCTGAGTTCTTGACAGGTTGTTCTACTTCACTAGAGGCTTTGGGCTGTTTGAACGGCAGGGTGAGATCTTACCTTCTCTAATCCTATGGATCAGCTAATGTAGACACTGTTAACTCAATTATTAGCTGCAGGTTTAGTCTCTCTAAACATACAGAGAAAGAAAGAGATAAGCCATGTTAAGATAAGCCAAGATCCACAGTTTCACTGCTATTTATTGTACGATTTTCCATTGTACTATTTTAATTGCAGGGAAAGCCTCACTGGGGCATGCTGGGATTAAGTCTTTTGCTCAAGGGCACAATGGTGATGGAGGAAGATTGGGATTTCAACTCTCCAGATCACTGTAACTTTAGTTCAAACTCACTACCTCAGTGCAAGAAGCCCAATTAGTCATTTACTTTCCATAATCTTAAAAAAAAAAAAAACCTTAATAATGATTATTTTTCCACAACTCCAATCCAAAAATAAATGGTCTTACCAGGTTTAAGATGAGTGTTGTGGTGTTTCTTGTCCTCTCCAGCACATGTTCAAACAGAATGGATGTCTTTAGGAGCCCAGCAGTGAGAGCTGTCCTGCGGATAAGGAGCAGGAGGAGGCACAGCTGAAATTAAACCGCAGGCTGGATCCGGCTTGTTCATCTGGCCTGACTGCCAACGTGGCGATTTATCCAGAACCAAATTCTCGGCATGTCAGATAAACTGCTCCCTCACTCACGATAATATGTGTGTGTGTGTGTGTGTGTGTGCTTTCTATACGGAGAGAGCGTGGAAGAGCGAGAGAGCGGTACACAATTTGATGTTTATTACCTGGCTGAGGTGGGATGTAGTTTACTGATGGAAGAAGCATTTTCTGTGGATGGAATTGACATACTGCTTCTCTCCTCAGTGTGTGAGTGTGTGAGTGTGTGTGTGTGTGTGTGGGGGGGTGACCTCCCCCTGCACTGGCAGACGGCCAGCTGACCCACTGCAAGGTGAATTTCATTTGTCAGAAGTGTTTACCAACATTTGACCAATGTTATTACAGCCCTGTCATCGCAGAGAGGCAACAGAGTAATGAAAAGTACACAAATATAACAACCTAGGAGAGAGGAATAGAGAAAGAGAATGAGAAAACAGATCTTTTTTTTCTTTTTTTTTACTTTATTCATTTGGAATCATTGCTATTTGAGACGGCTGCCTCTCAATCCTTTAGCACTCTTAACACCAGTTTTCACCCTTATTTAAAGGCCCATCTTCATTCCGACCTCCATAACCTTGCTGACCCTGTCAACGCTGTCATTTCCAGCATGTTACATAACTCTGCTCCACCCACATCCACCGCCTGCTGTGGTGTCAAGGTTTCAAAGTGATGCTGCATGTGTGAGTCACGATGTGACCGCACAGATCACATTTGAACTTGTGCCTGCATTTGTACCCTACAGAATCATACATTTTATTTCAGTGTTATTAAATGTTGAAATATTTTTTATACAGTTAATATATATATATATATTTATAAAATTCAGTATGTATTCATATAATTAATGTTATTATAAATAATTATAAATTATATTATTATTATTAGTATATTAAACATAATGTAATATAATGTGCAACTGAGTATTATTTATTTATTATAATAAAATATTTGTTCTTTAATAATAATAATAATATAAATTTAAAAATAAAATCATATTATAATAATTAATTAACAGTTAATTATTAATTTGTAATATGATAAATAATTGCAATTATAATAATAGTTGTCATAATTATATAATTAAATGTAATATTTTAAATACCACTATTATTATTATTATTATTTTATTATTATTATTATTATTATATAAATCATAAAATATATAATTGCATTCTGATAATATATATAATATAATATTTTATATAATCCATTTAATAATAGACAGACAGACAGACAGACAGACAGACAGACAGACAGATAGATAGACAGACCATCAGGTCTTCCTTATATTCTGCTTTTTAGATGATACTTCTTATATTTCAGCTGTCCTGTATGAAATACGGTTTCATATGTTGCCTCTCAGTTCATTCCAGAACTCATACAATCCATAAAATCTGAGATGAGCCATAAGCTTGTTCTAAAATGGTTCCTCAACACATCCAGGGAGAAAGCAAGAGGTTTATGAGAAAAGATAAAGGGTTATTGGATGGGGGAGGGATTTTATTGTTTCACCTTCTAGTGAATCAATCACTCTGAAATGCGGACTGGGGGGTTATTTATTTATGTGTTCATTAGTTTTAAATAATTCATGTTTGTACAGCTGTAGAAACAAAAAGACGCTCAGCAACAGGGGAAGAATAAGCAATTAACACTGTTCACCAGAGCTATATCTAGCTAGTTATTAGTTTTTGAATCCATAAACACACACAATTTTGTCTCTCCCTAAATCAATCTGGTCTCTCTGTACAAAACAAATGAGAGTGATGGAAGGTGGGAAAGTGAGTGAGATGACTAGAGAGTCAGTATTATTCTCTGCTATATAAGGTGTAACAGGCAAATTTAGGAAGCGTCAAATATGAGGTGATAACAAGGCATGGGGGAGAGAAAGAGAGGGAGAAGAAAAATAGACAAGTGGAGGAGGGCTATAATTTGGCCGTTGGCCTTCATTAAGGCTGATGTGGCAGAGACAGCTGGAGAGAAAAGCACCATCTGGAATTGAGAGAGCGAGAGCAAGCAATCGCATGTCTTTGCAGCAGACTTTCAGATATAATGGACATCTGAGTTAGAATAACATCATCAGAGGAGGTTATTTGTGTGATTGCAAACTGAATATTGTCCATGAAACCAATAAACCACTGCGGGCCATCAGTGTGCAATGTACAATGACCCCGGGAGCACAACATCTCTGTGTATTTCTGACATCAATAAGCGTTGTACTCGTTAATGTAACATGTCTCGAAACAGAAGCGTAAAGGAAAATTCCAGGTTCAATACAGCAACTTTTGTGACATAATGTGAATTCTTCAATCAATCAATCAATCAATCAATCAATAAAATTTCTTGAAAAAATAATTAATAAATATTGAGGTTATGGTAAGGCACATATAGTTGAATAAATGGGGCCAATTTTTAAAGGATTTAAAAGCAATAATGTGAAGTTTATATAGTAATGTAATAAAAGCACTTACATTCATTCTTGTGTAACTTGTGTAATATTGAGCTGTAAAGATCTTCTCCTCGTTTTAACAGTCATTTTAGGGTTTGTGGTGTTTTCAAGGCAACAAGATTGTAAAACTGATATGACTTTGCACAGAAAAGTTAATAAGTCATTCGCACTGAAATCAAAAACACTCATATTGTGTATTTTAACTTTTACAGATTGGCCCCATTCACTTCCATCGTTTCACCCTCTATGTTTTAAGACATTGAGAGTAATTAGAAAAAAAGAAAAGAAAAGAAAAAATCTGCAATAAATCATGTTAACATATTGTTTGTTTCTGTTGCTGTACTGTTTAAGCAGTGAGTATGTTAACGTTTATGGATTGGCCTTATCATTTCTAATGTAACAACAAAAAGACAACAAAAGAAATTAAAGAAATTAGTTTGTTGTTGTTTTTGTTCTTTGTTTTTTTGAAAGAGAGATAGATTAGATAGAATTTAGGGGAATTTATTTTTTGGGCATCAACATTATGCGAATGAAAGAAATTAGAAAGAACCCCCCCAGCCCCCTCCCACCACACACACTAAAACCATGCTAACACTCATTGTTTTTTTTTGTTTGTTTGTTTGTTTTAAAAGACAATAAAAGAGATTTGAAAGAAACTTTTTTTTTTTACGACACTAAAAGAGAAATTAGAGATATTAGAAAGAAACGAGAGGAAATGTTTTTTTGGGGTCATCAACATTACGCCACATATGCTGCCTATCGAGCCTGACGTACTGAATATCCCTTCAAGCTTTTTGTGACATAATCAGGTAAGACCTTTTAGTCTTCTCAGCATTTTAAATGAGAGCAATGATTATTATATGTCGTGCCTCGAGTGATTATTAATCAACACAGAGCGTTAGCCATCGCCCCGGCCCTCCTACTTACAACCTGGACATGCCATTAAAACACCATTAACAGACGTGACCTGCGGATCAGTGTCAAAGGCCAAGACACACGCAGCCTTGTGTAAAGAATGATGGTTAGTGGATAGATATTCTCAGTATGGAGGGAATTGTGCAGGTCAAGAGCTATAAATCCAGGCATCACGCTCTCAGTGCGTCTTCCTTTAAGGGCTTGTCTCACCTTAAAGATTATTCTTTCAGCCCTCCGCCCGCTGTGACATACTGCCCTACCCAGTGCCGCTGACTTTGACAAATATCACATCTGCTTGCAGACAGAAGAGGCACGGTCTAGATGAGTAGATCCATACACATGCTGACTGTGTCTCTCTCTTGCCCTGCCTCCCTTCATGTCCATTACAGAGCGCTTGTGTTCATTTGTAATCCTGACATCACTGATGCCGCATCACCCTTCATGTTCAGCCCCTCTCTCTTCTGCTCCAAGGCTAAAGTCTTTATGAATATAAAGTTGTTTACAAACCAACACTGTGAGGATAGAGCAGGCTCTCATTTACAAACCCTGGCAGAAGGAATCTATTTTGGGCTGGGTGTATATGCCACTGGCCTGAAGGAGGTGTGTGATGGGTGTGTTGGAGAGATTTGTATGTCGGTGTGGTTAAGTCTAGGGTACGGCGAGCGTTTTTGAGCATGTGTGTGTGTGGTGACGGAGCGCATGCATCTGGGCTGAGGGAGGAAAGTCTGTCTGTACTAAATCAGTTTTGGCACTTGAGTTATAGACTTGAAAACAAACACCTTAAAGGGACAGAGCAGCCAAAAATGAAAATTGTTTACTCGTCCTCCCTCACGTTGGTATAAACCTGTTTAACAAACTCCAAAAAGCACCGTTAAGGTAACATTACACAGTAGTTTTTCAGTAGATATTATACAATAGTTTTGTATGAGAAACATACTGTTAAGTCATTAGTCACTTACAATCTTCTCTTCCAGTGAGTAAAGGCATAGTTCACCCAAAAATGAAAATTCTGTCATAATTTACTCACCCTCATGTCATCCCAATCCGTTGTTTTTCAAACATTACAAATCTCACCGACCCCAAACTTTTGAACAGTAGTATAATTCACAATATGAGTTGTAAACTCGCAGCTAGGAGTTCGACACTTGCAATTACAAGAAATAAAATCAGATTTGTGAGAAATTATGTTTCAGTCATGTGATAAAAGTATCATTTTTTTCACACCAAGGCCAAAAACAGACTTCCATATGAGAGTTAATGGCATTTTACTGCCATAAATAAAGACAGAATTGAACTATGCCTTTAACAGATGGTGGATGGGAAATCAGCGTTATTTTGAGTTTATGAGCGAGGTGTTAGAGTGTGTGCGTGTGTGTGTGTGTGTGTGTGTGTGTGAGAGAGGATGTTTCTCCGTCCAAGGTCTCTTCCTCACGTTGCTCACTGTCACAGCCACTCATTCCTGCTGGCCCAATATCCTCTTCACTCTGTTATTGACAAGTCACTCTAATACTCGCACACAAACATTGTTCAAATGTGTCCTTCACTGCAGAAACCCTCACAGCTTCAAGCTGCTGCTCAGAGCAGATGAGACCCAGGGTGCTGTGTGGCTCTCTGGACTCACGATTTGTATTCTCTACATGATATATGTGTGTATGAATAATATTTCTATAGTATCTCACATTTACAAGATAACCGCATTGTATTAAAACTGCAGCATGTGAACTCATGCACAGCGTGTATGTAAATGTGTGTGTGTGTGTGTGTGTGAGGGGAGAGGGAGGTAATTTGTTACTGGCGGAATGGAGCTATACTCTGCTTGTTGAGAATATTTTAGCCCTCACATGCTGCTTTGCTGCCTTTGAAATGCAAACAGCTTCACTTCAGTCCCAGAAATCAAAATGAATATAGTATAGACCTTGAAGACAACAGTTATATTTTAATTTCTGTGTAAAATCAGTGTATTGCAGCAGGCGGGTGCCCTGTAAATTGTGCCCTGTCTCAGTCCTTTGAGGAGAACTGTGTTAGGCCACACCAGATTACACCAGATGTTATTGCATCAGAGCACATGAGATTTACTAATGCCTTTCTTTGTTGTTGTTGTTGTTGCCTGAAACATTGATGCTCTATTTTTTTTCTTCCTTTTTTTCTGCTTTTAACACTTAACATGTTTTTTTTCCTGTTTAACAGTACTGGCTACTTTCTTTGAAACACAAACACAAATGTCAATAATCATGCAAAAGCATTCAAACTACGTCAACTGTCCTGGCCGCACAGTCATTTCCAGTTTCTTTTCTCTCTGTCTTTTTCTCTATGTCTCTGTCTCAATGGAACTGCACTAATAAGAGCTCTAAAACAGATTCAGAGTTTGGGATGCCTTGGGAGAATATTACCCTAAAACGCTGATCTCAGACCAGCTTTGCCTGCACTAAATCACACCCTTGGCCATTGCCAAGAAAAAAAAAGATCTCTGATCAGCGGCTGAATGCTGTATTAATGATAGCTCAGGCTCAGAGGATTGTGATAGGGATTTGGCCTTAACAGAAGTGCACTAAAGAGCTGAGAACTATTGTGAGAGAAGAGGGTCATCTGGAGGCTGAGTGCACATTGCATCATTTTCTGCTTGCTCTGATCCTTGTCCTCATGGAGCGTGCTGTTTTGCAGCCAACTTGCATGCCTTCAGGACAAGAGCTCATGGGCCGCGGCTGGAGAGAGGCGCTGACCTGCTGCCGCATTGCCACTGCCCCCCTGAGAGAGGGAGCTATGGAGAAATCCACAGGAGAGAGGGGACAACCTTCCCCTTTCCTGACAAAATAAACTCCTCAGCAGTCTGACATCTGATGTTGTGTGTATCCAAGCCTGCAAATGTTTCCCCGCTTTAGGGAATGTTTAAATCGCTGTTCTATTGCCCAGGGCATCTACCAGCAATAATTGCCCAATGATGAAGACTGGATGAGAAAACACTGAACGTTCTCCTGACTCCCTCCACAGAGACAATGTAAAACTGCTGAGTAAGTGTTTAACAGCCAGAAGCTGTTTTGCTGTTTGTTTTGATGAAGGTAAAATATTGTGGTTGAACGCCCTGTTTGTGAGGAACGCTGTATTTAGTGAAAAACGATGGTAAAAAGCTAGTCGAAATTAAATAAACAGACCATCAAGAAGTCAGGAGGATTTTTTTAATGTGCCAACAATTGTAAAACGCACTGAAGTTCAGGCTCAGCCACGCGGCACAAACAACACGCAATGTGAAGTGAACTTAAGTGCTTTTCACATTATACTTAACCCTGGGTTAACATCCTTTCCCAGAGGAACATTTTAACACTCAGAGGCTGCTTTTTTATCGCTTGAGAGATGTAATGGAGTTCTCAGTAATGTTTCACTTACTAAAGTCACTAAATTAAAAAAATAAATAAAACAGATGCAAATTGAAGAACTGGAATAATTTGATGTGTATTGTTCATATTAATACCTCTGGTGATTGCAGATTGGAACTCAGTGCTACCAGAAATAATCAAGACATTAAGGAGATACCTTTGTGACTTTTTCCCCCAGTCCTCTGGCTTCAACTGCCCCCAGTTAAATCCTAGGTTAAGCAATTTTCACACTTGCGATATTGAAAGATGACTTAGCAGTATAGTACTATACATTGGTCATGATAAAACATTTAATTGCCTTTATGCTGTTCCAAACTTCTTCTTCTTCTTTTTTTCTTTTGTTAATAATTAATATTGTAAATTTATATGTTGCCCATAGCATGAAAGCCAGCGGGGTCTAATGTTGTTTGGGACCCAAAAATATTCTTCAAAATTTGATAAATTTTTGTGTGTTTTGCAGAACAAATGAATGGCAGTATTTTATTTTCTATTTAAACTACACTAAAAACCTTACGAATATTTTTTTTTTAAATAAGACATTTCTTATGCTGTCTTATGACTTAGTCAGATAGACAGTCAAAACTGTAATATTCTCTCTCTCTCGATATCTCTCTCTCTCTCTCTCTCTCTCTCTCTCTCTCTCTCGATCGAAAACCAAGAAATCTTAGTCACACTTAATTTTAAGGCCAAATTCTCGCTATTAATAAACCATTAACTACAACTTTTGCCTCAATAAACTACTAATTTGCTGCTTATTAAGGTAGTTGTTAAGCAGGGCCGTAGCTAGAGGATTGGGGGCCCCCTGAAAAAATATTGATGTGGGGCCCGCCCCCCACACACACACATATTATATACTGTACAATATACAAGCATGGAACCAAATTGCATGCTTTTTTGTGGTTTTCATAATATCTCAGTTATACAACTAATAAAATATTAGAATTATTCACAGAACATGGGCCTATATAGTATAATTCCTGGATTTTGTGGGGCCCCCTGGGCGGTGGGGGCCCCTAGAATTGTCACCACCTTTCACCCCACTAGCAACGTCCCTGTTGTTAAGTATAAGTATTGGGTAGGATTAGGGATGTAGAATATGATCATGCAGAATATGTGCTTTATAAGTACTAATAAACAGCCAATATGTTCATAATAAGCATGCAAATAAGCAACCAGTTAATAGTGAGAATTGGTCCCTATACTAAAGTGTTACCGAAATCTGTTGTAACTATGTAAAGATCTCTACTGTCACTTTTGATTAATGCATCTTTTGCTGAATACATTTTTTTCTTTAAAAAAAAAAAACACAGCATCAAATTTACTACCCATGATTAATCCCTAAAAGAGGATGAAATATAAACAAATTGTGAAAAACTGAACAAGACAACCAAGGGTTAAACTTAACAATTTCAAGTGTGAAAAGGCCTTCATGCATTTATGACATAAGTGCACAGTGCACATATATGTGTGTGGTGGGGGTTGGGTGGTACTTGAGCATTAAAAGATCACAGGTATGAGTCAGGCTGGGTTTAGCACTCTCTCGCTCTTTCTCTCTCTCTGGTTTTGTCCCTTTCTCGCTCCTTCTACCTCTCGTAATAAGGTCATTCTGATTGATATGATAATCCCGAGCGTGGAGCATGAAAGAGGTTGGAGAGATACGGAATAGCTGAGAGTGTGCACTAAGGAGGGAAGTGGAGAGCCCTGGATTTAATTTCACCTCTTTCACAGGACAAGTTCTTACCAAGTCTGACCTGCTGTGATTATACAGAAGATCTTCAGCATTACCTTTGGCCTCTCCTCACTCGATAATGAGAGAGACGTCTAAAAGATCCGTTAAAGCTGCATGACTCACGCAGTGATGAGTGCGACGGTAATCCCAAATATGAATTGCACTGAATCTTTGTCAATTGATTAGCAAAACCCTACGAAATGTCAAATAAAAACACCACAGCCCTTTAATCCAAAGCTATTCGCCAACTTTTCCTCAGGAGAAGCCATTGATCTGCAAGTAATTTCTCCTTCGATATCTGCTAGGAGTTCTGTGCCAGTGTTGTTGTTGTTGTTGTTCTTGAATCTGAATTTAATTTTTGGTGGTTTGACTGAGGCAGTGATCTCCCTCTGAGAGCTGAATCTCATTTAGTGTTTCTGTTCACGGATAAAAGACCTGGCCTCGAAGAAATTAATTAATTTGTGTTTAGTGTCAACCGGTTTCACTAAGTGTTTCGTTGTTTTATTGAAAATTGAGGCTAATGTTTCTCACAGCCCACCGAAATATACTATTGAACACATTGAATCTTTATTCTGAATCCTTTTTTTCCCTGCTGCTCTCATGCCTCCCTTGTGATGTCTGCTCGGCACTGAGAGAAAATGAGACAGAAGGTCTGGTGAAGTTCAGACATGGTTTACTAATAAAGTCCCACAGAGCTTCATGACCTTTTCAATATTCTTCCTCAGATTAGTTGAGGGGAGAGAGAGGTGTGCTTGGATTGCTTTCAGATGTCACTTTAATTCACGTAGAATTGTGTGAGGCGACTCTAAAACATAGCATTTCACAGTTTTTTAGAGTTTATAAGTTGTGGATCAAGTAAGGTGTCATTTTACAGATTGCAAATCACAGATTTTGTGGGAGGGAAGTATACAAAATCATAACATAATCACTGAAGTTTAAGGTCATAATTTAAGTGGACTATAGGGCAACTGACTACGAAAATTAAGCCAGTGACTTATTAGTTGCTAAATCACAGATTTGCTTAATAAAGGTGGTTTTTCAGAAGTGTTTCAGTTCATTGAGTGGAGCTTGTTTATCTTTTAATAACATCCTATGAGTTAAATTATATAAACTATGTTGTTCTCTTTAATATAAATTATTTATATTTGTATATTTGTATATTGTTCTCTTGTTGTCTGTGTCCTGTCCCGTTGCTGTCATTCTGTTGCACTGTGGAGCTTTGTCACTATAACAAATTCCTCGTATGTGTAAACATACCTGGCCAATAAAGCTCATTCTGATTCTGATTCTGATTATAATGTGATTGTCTCACAGGGGATTTAAACACAGGTGAAATGTAAACATTACTCTGTTTTGTAAGAATAGTAAAATTTAGTGAATGGTTGGTGTTAACCTTACAGTTGATTTAAACTTACTATTGGACCGCACTATGCTAAAAAATATCCAAATATATTTTGTGTAATGAATTTGAATGTCTATAGAATAGGTTACCATTTAATAATTTATTATAGCAAAACTCTTTACGCATCACAGTAATGGTTTCCAATTAATTAAGAATCGGACATAATGGAAAAATGACTCACGGTTTAGTGAGGGAGTCAATTGAGAACTATTATCTTTGGATGATTTACTGACTTAGAAATTCTGATCGAAACCACCAACTCATGAGCCAATTCAACATTGAGTATTTAAGAGTCTTTATGAATGAATCATTTTAAAAGAACAGGTTTAAGTTTTATTCAGGGATCGGACATCACTACGCATGCTATGTTCGTTGTGTGTAGTTTTCCCAGATTTTTTATACTGTAGTTTTAACTTTTTGTCACATTTGTTACCATTTTAGTCAGAGCTCTGTAAACACCCCACAAAACTGTTTTCTTTTTTAATTTTTTTAATGATGACAATTATTTAGACAAAGTTTGGGCAGAACATATAAAAAACCTTGTACATTTTGTTTATGCCAAATCTACTTGTTATTAGCGGGGGTATTAAGTGAAGGGTACATTGTAAAGAGAATTGGGTTACACTTTATTTTAAGGTGTCCTTGTTACAGTGTAATTATACACATAAGTACTGAGTAATATTAATTAACGACATGTACTTACTATATAGTTAGGGTTAGGATTAGGGTTTGGTTTATGGTTACTTGCATGTAATTATGCATAATTAAATTGTTATTATAATGTAATATGTGTAACAAGGACACCTTTAAATAAAGTGTTACCGAGAATTGTATTGGATTAGAATATGTATTTAGCATGAAACAACTGTTGAACATTTTGTCAAAACTTAATTTCATTGTTCACTCCATGTAAATTTGTAAAAAAATAGCTCAGTTATTTTTGTTGACATACAACTAACTGGGCAGCAGCTCTGTAGTTCCCAGCATGCTTTGTATGGGACTGCATTATGAGAGTAAATGTTGAAATTAACTGTAATTTTGACGATAAAGAGAATTACTTGTTCAGTTACGAAGGATATTTAGAGAAGTTTCTAATATGTTTTTGAGTTTTGTGGTTAGCACTGTGCTGAAAGTTGGCACTAATGCTTAGATTTAGGGAGGCTACGTGGGCTGTGCACTAATGTGTGTTGCTCCACTCAATAAGCAATAACCCATCTCTTCTTACTTGCTCATCTGATGTTACATATAATAGTGGTAAATCTGGTTGTCTTTAGCTTGCTTACATGTTATTGATAGTTATTAACACAGGAAATTTAAATCTGTTACGTTAATTAAAATAAAACATTATCTGTCTAAATTAACTTAAATGCTTGCTATACACTATATAAAGCCAATAGTTATGGTCTAAAGGCCACAGAACGTTTTAGTCACATGAGTACTTAAGCTGCCATTTAGCTCATTCCATCAGACAAGTGTTTTTGCTAACCTTCATCTTCTTTCCCCCCGTGTTTATCAATAGTTTATGTCTGGAGGGTCCTTTGAGCAAAGTCCAGTACATTCATCTGGACAGCCAGACTTTCTTATCAAACTGCTCCATATTAGCATTAGCATTTATGAGTTTTGTGAAATTGCATTTGTTTGTTTTGTGACTATAAGACATTTAATTATTATTATCCATCTCATAACACTCTTGTGCTGGTGCTCACGCTCTGCGGTTTTCATCTGTCTGTGCTGGCTCAATTTAGCCAGGAACGCACACACTCAGTCAGTGGGAGACGGAGCAAACTGTGTTAGTTCTTTGCTCTGAAACCTCGGGGAGATTAATCTAGCACCTGAGAAGAGCCATGATCAGAGACTCGTACAAGCCCACTGAATTTCACACAAGGCAATTAAGAGGGAAAATTAGGCACATTTACAGCCACTCACACACACACACACCAGACAAGTCCCTAATGGGTCCCTTATGTTGGAAAAATATCCAGGGTATCTGCGATGACAGTCTTGCTCCATGGACTTTCTTTGATCACAGATCTGCATGGGCCATCTGTGTGTTGTTTGTGTGTTTGGATCTCTCTCAGTGACACCTCAACAGTGACAAATGTGAGATGGGGGGGATCGGTGCCTCAGGCTTTGTAATAGGCTAAGGATTGTAGAGGCGTTACATGTAGATTTCAATTTACAGTCTAATCTCTAATTGTCATACCATTCGAATTTCATATAAAGAAATAGTTTTTGTAACCCAAAAAGCAAATTAAAGTTTCTAACAACTTGTTCTCTTTGAAATAAATCTTTTCTCATAATGAACATAGCAAGACGAGTTAAAAACACAAGAAACTCCATAACTGTATTAATTAAGTGAACAAGTGTGCTACTGTTACCTAATTACCCAATGAACCATAGAAATGTCTTACCTGTCCAGCAGAAAAAAATCTGTCTCTGCCTCCGTTTTAAACCCTTTCAAAACACGGAGTTCACGCCACCTTTCAAAAGCCCTGCCGATATTTATTCTTGTTTTAGCAATGGCCCGGTCGCATTTTCTTTCTTTTTTCAAAAGCCACTTCTCAGTAAGGATTCTTTTGGTTTTGACTACGGATGAATCTCCAGTCACTGAGAATTGTCGTTTCGACCTTTCTGGATTACAATCCGCCATTTATGCCAGCTGCTGTGAGAAAAGGCTATAAACAATCCGTCACCGGCAGCATCCTCACGTGCGATATCATAGACATAAATTCTATTAAATTAAATTAAAATTAGGTAAAATTGTGTGGTTGAACGCCCTGTATTTATTATGTCTATGTGCGATATAGCATACTGGCTGGGACAACTTCTTTATGTTTACAGACATGACGTAATGATGCAGCGCCATGCTTGAATTTCCCGCGAAAACCTACCCGTACCACTCACTTTATTACAAGCTTACCGTTGTGAATCGAGCTAAAGTAAGGTGATAGGTTTGAACACTGGCTGGTTATCTACTTACATTTATTTAAAGAAAGAGCAATCTGTTCAGTAAACCAGTTTAATATATAAAAAAACAATTTTATGTCCCCTGCTGTACAAACCCCCCCCCCCAAAATAAATAAACAAGCAAACAAACATGAATGCATCAACCCAACTGCAATAGGTTACTAGTGTCACGGTGCACACAGCGGGAAGGAACGAGGAACACGGAGACGAGGATGTAATTCAAAATAATAGTCTTTAATAAGTCCAAAAGGGCAAGACAAGGCAGGGCAGACACACAGGAACACCGGGAGTAACAAGTAGACCAGACAACACTCACTAAACAGACAGGAACTTAAATACACAGGTTAATTACAGATAATAACTAAAACACAGCTGGAACAGAATTAACTAATAATCACACTAAATGAGGACAGAAAAATAACCATAAAAGGACACAAGAGGCGGGAAACACACGACACAGGACTGACAACTAGATAATATTTTCCAGGGTCAAATCAAGTAGAACAAAAAAACTGCACCACTTTTTACAGTTTCACATAGTACAGTATATGCAGTAAAACAGTATCTTGTGTACTATAAGCAATACACTAGTATTCCATTCCAAACATAACACTTCGATATACAACATGTGATGAATGTAGACTTTGCTCCAAAACACCTCTATTTCCTCTGAGTTGTCTGGAAGCTTTCAGGAGGCCTCTGCTGCACAGGGACTGATGCAATGTGAGTTGAGCTGATGATGAGCCGACAGTCATGCCTCTGTTTTGTGTCTGACACCTCACTTCCTGTGAAGTGTTGTGGAGCTGTCCATGGTGCTGCACTGGGAGTGATGCTGACAGCTGCTATGTTCCTCCTTATCACAATGCACAAACATATGCATGAACAAACAAACAACAACATGGACACAGACACAATCCCTACACCTCACAGCTGTCCATTCTGCTCATCAGGTATTCTCAACCCACTAGACTACATATTGGAAAAAATGTCTAATCTCTTATACATTGCAAAAAAAAAGTTTCAGATATATTTCTGACATAACTGAATTTTTCACTTAATATTTATTTATTTATTTGTTTGTTTGTTTGTTTGTACACATTTCTCTTTTGTCTTTTTGGAAAGTTCTGTATAGACTTCTTAAACCTTGTTTTAAGGAGGTTCAGATATCTTTCTGATATAACACAGTATTCCTTAATTTCACTTTATTTATTTATTTATCCATACACATTTCTCTTTTGTCTTTTTAGAAAATTAAGTATAGACTTTTTAAATCTTGTTTTAAGGAGGTGCGGATATTTTTTATCAAATAAATTAATATGATTTATATAATATATTACTTAATATTTCAATTTTTTTATTATTTCAAATTTTTTCAGTGCACATTTCTCTTTTGTCTTTCTGGAGAATTCAATATAAGCAGAAGTTCTGTCTGTGTATGTAGGTAGCTGAGGTTTGGAGGGAAATCACAGAGTGAAACTAATGAATGGATTTAGAGCTCCCAGCTGACAGCAGAGTATTGACAGCATGGCAATAGGACAGAACCGACTCTCACCGACCCCATACAAGCAAACACCTTTGCAAACACACCGCTCTCGCAGTTTCCATAGTTACAGGTTAAACCTGCCCTGCCGATACTCCAACTGGTTTATTGTACAACACAACATCCCAACGAAATAAACAGCTCAGTGTAAGCAGTCATGACTCTGCAGGTTTTAAATGACTCACTGAGATTTTGTGAATGTATTTTCCATAACATTGCAACAGAGGTGTCTTTAAAATGTGCTTTAAAGTCTTATGCTTCTTATGTTGCTTGAGAGGTCAGGTCAAGATGAAATAACAGAGAACTAAGTGAAGTCAAACTTGTCTTTGATTTTATCTGCTGCTCAACAGTATCATCTCTTCTCAAACTAAATGTATTCAGAGAGAATGATGAAAGAGAACCTTCATCAGCAGCTCTTTCTGTAAAAACCAAAGATTAAAGAGAGAGCGAGAGAGCGGAGAAAAGTGATCTGTGCTGTGTTACATAGTGATGCAGTTTAATGAATGAAGTTTGATGGGTATTAACACATTGGCCACCAGATTGTAATAAATATAATACAGTGCTTCTTTTTCAAGTCTCTGGTTCTAATTTTATATAAAATTAGCATTGAGACAGAATATTTATATAGGACACACATATGATTCAGTAGCATGATAGTACAGAAAATAGAAAACATTTTTAATATATGCAGCCTTCTCTATTATCATGAAAACATGGTTTTGCATTTATATAAACCAAAAGGGTAAATAAATGTCTTTAAAAAAAAGAAGAAAAAAAAAGTGTTTCGAACATGTTTTATTAATCTTGATGAGTGGCAACAGTTTAATACAATTTTTAACCAGTTTAAACTGTAATCATAGTCCACTGTTACTCTTCCTCCCTGCTGAGGATGTGTGTGAGCAGGACTACAGATTGCTGATGCCTGTATTGGTCCTCAGTGGCTCTGTAATTGGACAGAGATATCTCAGTAGGGGGAGCCGGTCTAAATGCACATGGCAAGAGCTTTGCGTAAACTAATGACTCTCCATGGACTGTGGAGGAACAGGGAAAACACCTCCATTATGTGGAGCTAACCCTACGCAAAAGCGTTTCATAAAATGTTCTTGAAATCAGAGAGAGAGAGAGAAGGAGAGAGAGAGAGAGAGAGAGAGAGAGAGAGAGAGAGTTGTTGAGAGAGAGTTGCGTTAGCTCCATTAAAAAATATCAAAGGCAAAGACAGAACATTCCAAAAGATAAAAGACTGAAAATTCACCCAGCAGAAACATTCGCTTTTATGAAATAAATGTGTTTGCAGCAGACCATACCTTTTATATTATCCTCAAAATAAATCATAAAGCATATTAGATGTAGAGTGTTTCTATATTGTGTTAGAGATACAGTACAGGGGATCTGATTCATTGCAATAGACACACTGTTAACTGTGTGTAATTTTAGTAGTTATGTAGTTATATGCAGCATAAAAACCATATTGTTAGCTCTGTATTAATATTGCTACTGGTTCAAGTTAAGTGGTGTTGTTAGCTCTATGTAGTAATAGTAGGATATTTATTACTACTATTAATATTAGCAATGCAGTATAATCACTACTGTATACTATGTAGTTTTATTATAATTATGTATTATTATCGAGGCAGTATAATCAGCACTGCTTAGCTATGTGTACTAGTTTTAGCAGTGCAGTGTAATTAGCTGTGTGTGGTATTATTAATGTGCTGTATGTTAGTTATGCAGAGTATTAGCACTGTATAGTCCTAATAATCTTAGCTATGCAGTATAATTAGTACTATATAGTTGTGTGTGGAATTGCTATTAGCACTGTATAGTTGTATGTGGTATTATTAATGTTGGCTATGCAGTATAATTAGCACTGTATAGTTGTGTGCTGTATTATTAATGTTAGCTATGCAGTATAATTAGTGCTAGTCATGTGTGGCATTATCACTGTTAGCTATGCAGTATAATTAGCACTATATAGTTGTGTGCAGTATTGGGAATGTTAGCGATGCAATATAATTAACACTGTATAGTTCCTGCAGTATAATTAGCACTGTATAGTTGTGTGCAGTATTGGGAATGTTAGTGATGCAGTATAATTAGTGATATATAGTTGTGTGCAGTATTATTATTGTTAGATATGCAGTCTAATTAGCATTGTATAGCTGCATGTGGTATTATTAATATTAGCCTAGCGTTTAGAATATTAGCAGTGGTGTTAGCAGGGTATGGTACAGTACAGCATAAGCAACATTTTAAGTGCGTAGCTTCAATAGCATTATTAGCAGTACTAGCCCATGGTGTTTGAGCTGTGGGAGCAGAATCCCCTGCGGAGTTCTGGACTGCTCCCAGTAACAGCCCTGTTTGACCCACTTCACATCATAAAGCCTCAGACTCCAGAGACCCATACGCACTCAGCAGAGCGTCTTCACTGAGCGCGTGTGTCTGTACATCGCAACAACACCAGAACCCCCTAATACATCAGCGTAAAGCAGATGACTCCCACAGGAAGAGAGAAAGAAAGTGAATTGCCCTTCTCTTTCTCTCTCAGAGCTGTAGATCAGAGCTTTAGATCTCAGCAGAGGGAAGTATACCATGTACTTGCCACACTCAAACTGATTAGAAAGCACAATCTCCAAAAGGCTAGCTCAGCAAAGATTTTTACAGAATAAGGGAAGGAGGCCATCCGCTCTTTTCAAGCTATGTCTAAGCAGTCTTATACTGTAGGAAAATGACACAGTGTCGCATAGTCTTCTGTGGCTCCCAGTGTGTAAGTAGATTTGAAGATGTTGTGTGATGTGTGTAATCTGCTGTGTCAAGCCTTATCTTAGATATAGAGCACATATCGTAAAGTACAACACACATACACACAGTCCCTTTGGAATCTGGTGCTTTTTCACAGTGCTATTGATGTATTTCTCCATGCTCTGCATTAAAACAGATTGCATTGGACCAGAATCAAAATTTCAGCAGTGATAAAGTGCACATTTACAGCTGTGGATGTTTGACAATGAGTAATGCTGTGGAAATGAACACTTTCAATGGAGATGGAGTTTTAAAACTTATTCCCGTTTGAACTACTTCAGGATAAGGATAGAATTTAAGTCTGTTTGTCTCCCTATCTGCTTAAACTATAACACGCCATATAGAGATTCCAATTCCAATTACAAAAGTAAATGGGGTTCAAAACGTTTTGTGATCAGTGTTAAGAGAAAGCATGTGACCCCATTGTATTTATAGTAATGTAAATCTGTCCTGATGAGTCCTGGACAACAATCAATTCTGAAATTGGCACGCATAATTTTACATTCTTCCCAAAAGCTGGTAGATGTCATACCTACACCATCTGACAACAACAACAACAAAACATATTTTTTCATTGACAACCATTCGACTATAGCCATTTATTCTGATACATTTTGATTTGAAAAATGTTGTTAGCAAGAAACATTTACATTTTAAATATATCATTATTTTAGATATTTTACCAGTGTCCAATTTGTTTTTTGAGAACTCTTAAAAGTGTAAAATATATATTTTTCTCTGTTTGCTGCATCTTATTACAGGATAATCGCTGTAGTCAATGGTTTGGGACTGTGTATGAAATGTCATGTGGAAGATTTGAAAATTATTCCAGTGTATTTCCAGCCAAGCAAGTGCCATTGAATGAATAGTATTGTTAATGGTTAGTTTTCACCAGCTATTATAGACAAACTGGACCTGTTTCTCTCTCTCTCTCTCTTTCTCTGTTATATAAAACTATTGTTCAGAGGGTTTCGTTTGTTTGTGTCTCATGAGGTTTCTCCCAGTGATGGACATGAAATCCTCAGACCATGTTAAATTTGAGAAACTTTATTTTTATCCTCATAGATTGTTATAACCGCCTCATGATATTTATGTTCTGTAAGGCAGTGGGGAAAGTTGCAGCTCTGCAGACAGCACCTGTTGTGGCTGATTTACTGGTTACTAAGACCTAAACAGAAGCTATGACTCCTCGCATGACCTGAAGTGCTTGTTACCTTTTACCTTTCTTATTATTTTTGACATGAAAATGCACATATTTAGACACTGCGACAAGATAAGGGGATTTAAGCAGAGGTTGTAGAGTACATTTAATAAAATCTCACCTCATGGGGTGAAATGTAACACAGTAGCTGTGCTGCAAGTCGATATATCTATTTTTAGGTGCACACACTGAAACATCACTAACATCTCACTGAGACGTTCTTACACAGCTGAAGGCAGAATCATGTGGCAACATTACATTATTGTGGTGCTTTCAGAAAACCCTTCTCATTCATGCTTCATTGAAGCCATGAGCTCTCTGATGCCTTCGTTGCTTCTCTGTGCTCCAGTAACTGCTCTCTGCTCCTCGGACCTGCTCCCCAGCTGAACTTCTACCCCTCGCTCTGCTCCTCTGACTGTGCTCTGATTGGTCTCCTCTCTCTTACAGCTCTCGGCTCTCTGATGTGCAGATCCTGTAATCTCACACACCCACTGCTGAGTGAGGTTCAGTTTCACTTCTGTCCAGCCTTGCACTTTTCTTCAGATCAATAACACCATACAGAGCAGAGGTTTCTTAGGATTTTACTATGAATGAAACACTCCCTTAAGCATACACACACACTCTCTCTCTCTCTCACACACACACACACACACACACACACACACACGCACACGCAATGAAAGAATGCTGCCTTGTGGGCAGTGGAATGGGGAAAAAATGCAGGGTCTTGAGACACATTTTTTAAAGTTGAACTTATTTTAACTTGAGTGCTGTGATTTTAGAACGATATGTAACGCACAGGACATGTCCGTCTGGTAAATTTACATAAAAACCATGTAAAAGTAGCACAATAGAATTGTAAAAATGTGTTCTATATGAACCAGTCATGGTGCAAAATGCTCAATAAGTGCAACATTGGTAATAATTTAATGCAGAATCAACTCCACATATCTGTATGAGGCCTGGACATGCACAAAACTCAAATCTCTTGTGGCTTTCTGAAATATTCGAAAGTTTTAGTAAGAGTTGATGTGGATGTTTTGAAAAAGACTGTTTTGAGCAAGTAAGTAAATAAAAAGTTTTCTCTTTGTAATTTTTGGTTTCAAGATCATAATTTTATTTACGATAGACCAAACCATACAAAATTTTAATACAGCTCTCCTTCAAAATGTACATATGATTTTATTTTCTTCTTTGGCCTCATTTGGCAGCACTGTGACAAAATATCTGGAATGTTCTAGTCAAGTGTCTGTGTGAATAGAACAGCATTCAGGGCCAGCTGGAAATATGGGTCCAGTTTATGTTCTGCTGAAATTGGTGCAAGAGGAATAGAAAGAGCATGTGGCATAAACTGATCTACACAGATGAGAGATTTTATGGTAGTATAGGGACCAATTCTCACTCTTAACTAGTTGCTTATTAGCATGCCTAGTATTAATATATTGGGTGTTTATTAGTATTATAAAGCATTTATAATATTTATTATGTGCCGCCATTGCTAACCGCCATCTTCCCCGACTGAATTTAACCTTTTTCAGTATAACTAAATATAAAAATGTGCGCAGGGTTAAGCCATGCTGTTGTTGGCTGCCACAGTAACGGCAATAAGCTAAAGGAATTCCTTTAAAGTACTTGTTTTACATACCAGATAACTTAACTTTGGTGGACTTAAACTTGAAAAATGGTGTGTTCCGCGGTTGAAATAAAATGTTCTGATGTTTATTCATGTTTATTTCGTGCATTAAGTACATATGAAAAGACGATCGGTTCATGTGTGCTGCTTGGACTGAGGTGCTACAGTGTTCTGTCACAACACATAAAGAGACAAAACGGTATTTATTGTTTGAATTACTTTTAAAAATGACAACATTTGAAAGCTGAGAGTCCTGAGACCTTGGTTCATACCAGAAGTAACCTGCTTTTGTCTTGTCTGTCAGTGTGTTGTCAGTTTCCTCTTTGCTCAGCGATGTATTTTTCACTGCGTGAGAACATGGTGTGTAGTGTGAGAGTGGCATTGTTTGTTGGAGATAGCAACTAAGAGTGAGCGGGTCTTTGCGAACGGTCAATTGGAATGTGAATAGGGACATACTGTAACCTCCCACCGCTAACATCGCCTCTGTTCCTCTGCTCATGTAACCACACAAAGGTTTGAGCAGCAACATCAAATCTAATCATTAGAGAGTCACCTTTCCTATGAAACATACAAAGACACACACCATAAATAGTTTATAAAGTAGCTAAGCCACAATGTCTGTGTATGTGTGTTTAAGCAGCACTTGAAGGTCTCAGAGTGCATGGTGTTTATCGATTGGTTATCAAGCCCTACAGTGTGAAATAATGGCTTTGAAAGAGAGGTCAAACTCAGCTGCTCATTTCTGAGTTTAATCAGCCTCACTGCCGCACACAGACCCAGTCAAACACTGTTGCTATTGATCCCCCCCCCACACACACATATCACTTACTGTACATCTACAAAGCTGGTATATATTTATTTACATACCATTTTAAACTTCAAATTCAGCAGCAGCTCATTTTCTAGCTGACTGACCTTAAAATACAGTTGTCTATAGACCAATCAGTGATCATCAAGCTTGTTCACACAAAGGTCTGTAAAAATAGGGTTATTATGAAGAATTTTTTACAATGATTTTACAACATTTACAACATTTTTTTCACACCTGTATTTTGAATTATGCATTGCAGTTTGTTTTGTTTTATAGGATTAAAGGAAAGGAAAGGGTTAAATGAAATGTCAGTAAACTTAATGAATAATGTCCTGGCAAAAGATTTCCAGGTTTCTGATTTCTGAATTTTCTGAATCGACTTTTTTTCTTACAGTGCACTTGAGTCAAGGTTACCTACCAGAAAAGGCTTATTTAAAACATTTTCATTTAGCTCAAAGACTTCTTTTTACTGAATGACGATGTCTCTTTACAAGGATAACTGACTGCCAAATACTCTACGCTTAATGTTAAAATTGGCTAGCTGTGTAGAGTAAAAGAAAATATGCAAATATGCAGGGCAGAAATTTGATTGGCTTTTAAGCTCAATAAAATAGATAATAAGGAAAGATTTAATGGAACTGGCATCATTTATTTACATTAATTGGCAAGGACCAACATTTTTTCCTTCTTTTTGTTTTGTTTTACACCCCTTTGCGCTGCAAAAATATATTTTTCTTATAATGAGGTTATTATTTAGCTGTTTTTCTCTTCATTCTGGCACTCGCAGCACAGTGAAACACCACCTGTCACGAAACATGAAAACACATCATGATTCATTTTTAATGTGAGGAATCTTCCACATATGTGTCACCAAATGGAGTTTTAGAGGAAAACATCTGATTGTAAATTTTCCACCAAGGTAGAAGTTGTTAAAAGAAGCATGATATCATGATAGTCACTGATACTTTAGTAAGCATCTTTGGTAGAGCGTTTGGACAGCAAATAATTGAGTCAGCCATGTTGTTTGAGCAAATCATGTTAAAAAAGCCTCTGATAGTTCAGATAGTCCAATAGTACTTGCAATGTTTTTGATTAAGTAAAATGGTATTGAAAATTAAAATTCAGTTTTTATTTACTGCACTCGCCCTCAAGTTATTCCAAACCTGTATGAATTTTAAACACTAAAGAAGAAATTAATAAAAATATATATAGTGTCCCGACCATTGTTTTATATAAGTGAAAGCTCCAAAATTAGAAAAAAGGTATGATGAAAGTAACACAGAAGTTGCCCAGACTAAGGAGCTATATTCCAGATTATTTGAAGCCATAGCTTTTTGTAAGAAACAAACTTTAACAACTTCAAATGACTTCAAAAGTCTTGAAATATAGCACACAAGTTGTCTGGACTACTTTTATACTTTTTTTGTCAGAAGAAAGCAAATCATACAGGTTTGAAACACCATGAATGTGAGTAAATGATGACAGAATTTAAATTTTGCATGATAGATCCCTTTCATTTTGGACCCAGATACACACATGGTAAACTGTCACACAACAACAAACACATTTGTTTGATAGGGGAAAATGTGCATGTTAAAATGAACATACACAAAAGAAAAAAAAACATCCAAGCATGTATAATTGGATTACAAAATCTTTACAGAGGCTTGTCTGAGCACTTACTCTCTGACAACAAAAACATGTTGAGTTAAATTAGGCATAGATTGATAGACACACACACACACACACACACACACACACACTCGCATCTGCTCAGGTAAGTAATACAGAGAAACATTGTTTCACACGGCTCTGCTAATTAATGATGAATGAACTGCTGCACCACGTTCAAATGATGTCTGATCTCTGAGGAGAGAACTCGTACTGACTAACAAACACTCCATTCATATTCCTGCACTCTCTCTCTCTTGCTCTCTGCCTAGGGCCTATAGTTGACTCTGAAGACTTTGCAAAACACAATTTAAAAGACAAGGCAAAACATCATAAAATAAACACTCCACGACACAAGCAGCCCATGTTAATCTACATATAAAGAGACTTTCTCTCGTAGAAATAGCAGTTGTCTCTCTGGTGCAGTTTAAACATCATTCGTTATTACTGGGATGCTCGTATCTGCTTTTGTTTCTAGAAAATTACTTAATAATTTGAGATTACAACAGTGTCACTGACTGGATTCGAACTGCCGCTGTGGATAGAGAACATACTGTATTTAGACTCCATTAGTCAAAGATCTGTTGCTCAGATTTTCAATAGAACTTAAGTGCTTAACGGGCATTCGGCACTAATCTCAATGTGAATGTCTGATGAACATCTGCCAGCCCTATCTGCCAAGAACCATTAGTGTAGTCATAAGACTCCAATATGTGCAGCCTTACACCTCTAAGATGAGCTGCAATGGGTTTCCATGCAGCCGCAGCCAACTCAACAGACAAGGCTTTGGAAATAGTTGATATATTGTGATATTGTTTTGAAAATGAAAATTCTGGGCTGGTTTCTTCTTTGCAGCTGTTTGATAGATGCTGCATCAAACCTGGCTTGCATCCATATATTGAAAGGCAGGATGTGTCTCTGCTCTAACTGCTATTGATGTCTGGAGCTCTCTCACAGAAATAGGGAGAGAAATACAGGTATCTGCTTGAGGAAAGAGCTGGGTGTTTCTTTGACTATAAGCACTTCAGGGCACTATTGGCCCTGACTTTTAGAAAAATGGCCTTTACTTTTAGAACTTTAAACACACTTTATACTCTAACCAGTTTAAGGTGTTCACTAACAATGTTCAACAGTGGATATACATACATTAGAGGAGAATTCTGTCATTTTATTTGCTAAAAGTCATGAACATTGCCAGCATAGCATAATTTCCACCACATCTCAAATAATTGATTTTTAAAAACTTCACTTAAGTTTGTTTAATACTGTGTATATTTTATATTATATTGTTTTTAATATTGTTATGTATCATATGTCTGTATGTGTTTGGTGTATAATACTATCTAATATTGGAACATATATTTCATTTAATTTCATCCAAATTATGTATTGTGTGTAATAGCATATGTGGACTCTTGTCTGTAATTTCATAGCTAACATTTATGTATCCTAAATAAACAATTAAATATGATTGTCACACTTTTTCTATAATTGAGTAAAATTGCAACTTGATTGGAGTTGATGCACAATAAAAATATTTGTTTCACAAGTGATATTTATCTTTTAAATATCACTTCTCTGGCTTAACATCATAATTGAAAGTTTTTTTAAATGTAATATATATTTTTTGGAAGGACTTTGATATTCTAAGATTGAAAGTCTGGGAAAAGGGTAAAACAATAAAATAAAGCCATAAATAGCATTTGAAAAGTAGCAAAAGTAAATAATGATTACATGGGTAAAGTTTTCGATTGTTTTAATAAAAATCAACCCCTGAGACATATAATAGAAACACCCATTTATTAAATGTGTAAAATGCATTACACTCTCTAAAAAAAAAGCTGTCACTGGGGTGGTACACCATTATTTACCTCTAAAACATGCATATTAATACCTTGAAGGTACGTATTATTACATAAAGAGAACATATTAGTACCTAAATTGTACATATTAGTATCTTTTGAAAGGGTACTGCCCCAGCCTTTGTTTTTTTTTTGTTTTGTTTTTCTCTGAGAGTTTATAATGTCATAATGTAAAACACTGAGGGCAAGTGAACAGAGAAGTCATTTATGGACAATAACAGAAACACTGAGAATGACAGAATGATTGTATACTACCTTTATGGTAAAGCTAACAATAGAGTGCAAAGAACACAAGACTCTGGCGTAAAGGAGCAAAAGCAAGAGAGTGATGTACATCCCCTATTGGCCAACAGCAATAAGCTGTCAGCCATAGCTTTTCAGCCTGATCGGGCAGAATTATGCTTCCACTCAGTATATCAGCCAGCCAGACACAGCTCACTGTAAATTATCAGACAGCGGGATATCAGAGGTGTGCCAGTGTTGGTGTTAACCCTCCAGTTACAGACGTCTCTTTCTCCATTTCCTCCGTGCTTTCTTTAGCATGTGCCAGGATTTGTGATTAGCCTGGCCTTTGCCTCTGATTGTCCACTGCGTCCACCCTTGCAAAAGCAAGCATGACTTCCTGAGACTCCCGTGGCAAAACTCGCATTACATATTACATGCACCATGGCAACATGAACCTCAGCTTTCCCGGATCAACTTAACCAGCACACTAATTAGCAGGTACACTAACCTAGCTGTCTAAAATGCCAGAAGGCTAAGAGAACTTTTAAACGTGTTCCAGAAATATAGCGCCTAATGAAGTCAGGTGGTCAGAGCTGCCCCGTTCATTCTCATCTCAGCGTAAACAGGTGTTTTAGCGTTCGCAAATGAACACGGCCTGTCTGTCCAAATCTACACATTTCGATCCTTGCTTTTGTTTCAATTTAATCTTCTTAGATGAAGTGAGCTCATAACGAATGTTAACCTATTTTACAGTTCTGTCGTCATTGAATAATTGATGTCACACATTCTTGCTGAGAAAGAAATAATATGTAGACATATTAAAATAACCTTCCCAAGATAAAATAAAACTGATTAAAAAAAGGGATGAGTGAAATTAAAGAGTGAGCGAGAGAGGGGCCCTTAGGGTTTAGCTTCGTATTTAAATGAGGAGATAAAGCAGAGAGAATTCTGTGAAGTTAGTAGACCATTTATTAAATAGGGTCTACACTGCTTCTGTAGTATTTATGAAGGCTGTTAACCATTCAGCCTCGTCTCCTTTATTTTATTATAACCTGAGACTCTCTGACCCTCCAGTTAAACAACCTTGAGATTAATACTCACTGAATTAACCATAATTGCACTAATAAAATAATAGTTATTGCTACTGCAGCACTCCTGGATGTGACCGATGAACAACAGGGCGGGTAGACATAAATGACAAGCTCCTCTGTCGCAGATTTAACCCTTCCTTGAAGCTACAGGATTTACAGCTACTGCTTTATGCTTTTTCAGCCTTTAATTTAATGTCATCCTCCACAAAAGTTGATTTGAACATGTAAACGTAAATATGTTGTTCATTAAAAGACAGAGAGCAGGCAAAAGAATAATTATTATTTTTATAGTTTTATAATTACAGTTTAGAATAGTTAATTAGGGAACACATTAAATTTATCAAAAGTTAAAATAGAAAAAAATATATGTTTTCAAAAGATTTTTATTTCAAATAAAATTTGTCCTTTTGAACTTTCTATTCATCAAAAATCCTGTAAAAACAAAATATTATGCTTTGCGCAAAAATATTAAGCAGCACAACTGTTTTCAACATTGATAATAATAAGAAATGTTTCTTGAGCACCAAATCAGCATATTAGAATGATTTCTGAGGGATCTGCTGAAAATTCAGCTTTGCCACCACAGAAATTAAATTTACAAATTTTAATTTATTAAAATTAATTTATTAATAAGTCTTTAGTGTCACATAATCCACATAAATCTTTTTTGTTTTTTTTACTCCATTTAACTACTGGTTAAAAATATTCACATTCATCAACACATCTGGGTTCATAACTGTGGACAGCTATGTGTTGCAGAAAGCATTAATTACAAGAAACATGCCTGAATACATGCATGCAATTTATTTCCAAGTGGATTTTTCAAAATATGCAAATTTGCTTCATTTGGGGAGTTTCTAATGAGGATGTAATGTAAAGTGATTAGTAGTTCTCAAAATGCCAGACAAGGGGAAAAGAGCATTGTCTTTGAGATACGAGTTAAACGGCAAATCCGAATGAGCGGCAAATCTAGTCTGCTAAGCTCCAGAGAGCCTGGCTTGCATATAAATCTCTAGTTCTAGTTAATGCCATTAACTGCAGTTTGATGCTGATCGGCCTCAATTCGCAAGCAACTGTAAAATTACCTGAGTGCAAGATGCTCAAAGCGTGCAGGCATGAGGGGGTGGAGGCATTAATTCAGAAAAGCTCTGAAATCAGCAGGGTTATGCTGGATGAATCTCTGCACAGTTCACCAACTCCGACCACAACCATCAGCAGAACCTCTGTGTGTGTGCGTGCGTGCTTAAGTGAGATGGATGGCTTCAACCCTGAAAGAGGACACCTGCCCTGCTCGCAAAACTCATGACAAGTTACAGCATCCCGAACAGGTTTTGTTGCCTACGGGACACATAGAGGACAGATATCAGAAACTTGTGCCAACATGTCTGCCAGCTTCCTTGTGACACCTGACACGCATCCTCACAACCATTCCGCTCACATCCAGACAGAGAGAGAGAGAGAATAAGTAGCTTTTATTCTGGTTTCACAGGGGTCAAACACCTGCACAACTATCCCCAGAGGAGCAGAGAGATGGAGAATGAAGGAAAGGAGGGATGAAAAGGAAGAAAAAAAACAGGGTTGAGGTGATGAATAGGCCTGACTGCGGCTGCCCGATCGAAGCGATTGATCGGCACGGCCGCTGACTGATAGTTTCACCTTCCGTCAAACACACAAGGAGAGATAGAGTCTGATAGAAAGGTGGATTAATGCTGGGTGGGGTTGGGGGGAGGCACCTATAAATTAATCTAATCTTTCAAAATGTCAAGTGAAACTCAGCGCTTGAATTATTTTCCACAGCTGTCACATAGATGATTTAGGCCTTTTAATGAACCGGAGACCATCTGGAAAATGTGTTTCTTAGGAGTCATAAATATCACAATTGAGCTTTAAGGGTTTTTTAGCTTTAAAATTATTTGGGGTGCTAAAATACTTTCTCTAAAGCTGCCTTTCCACTATTTTCGACATCCGCATACGAGTGTCACATTTCACTCCCTATAGGGCCAGTCACATGGAACTTCAAACTGTCATGAAGAAACCCTCTGTAGGACCTGTGTGGAGGAAAGAACACACACACACACACTAAGTGCAACCACAAAATTCCTCAGGCTTAAAGAAACTTTCATCTCTATCTGCAAGTCATAAAATTGACAGAGGAAGAGCACCTCACCCAACTGGCTGGCCAATTTCCTGCCATGCCTTCGGGTTATCATCGTAAAGAAACCTCTCAAAATAGGAGAGCTTTGAGGTAAACATCTGGCAATGGTCAAAACGACAAACTTTATGGATCCTCTGATCGTTACGCACAATTCAATGATTTTTATCAACAAGAAAAGACATTTACGACAGACGTTCAAGCAAGGAAGACCAGATACCCACAAACGTGACATCTGACCCGGACAGTGACTTTCCTGACCTCCCGTCCTCCCAGGACATGGCAAGGATATGTGCCTTTCATTTCTTTAACCGAACAAAGACTCAAACTTTTATAAAGTGTTCCAAAAGACAATTAATACCTGTTGGCAAAAGCAATATATCAATATATTTTACAAAATATATCAATGTGTATTTTATGTCATTTATAAGCTTGCTGTGTCATTGTAATCAATGGTATTTTTTAAATCTTTTGAGGTATTTTTCTCCTGTAGCAAAACTACTAGACGCTAGTTATTCATGATGTGTTATTTCTAATTTTAAATAGAACCCTTTTGAGTTAGTTTTAGCATGAAAGCTGTTAATGTATGTCAATACCTTAATTTGGTTTCTATTAACGGTCAGGACAAATCAAGAATTTGCTGGGAAGTTAATATTGAGTATAATAATGTATGATTACAACGCATACAGAATGTGTTAAGATTTTTCCTCATGAGACTAAAGCAACTAGACGAGAGGATAGATGGAAGGAGCCGTGTAGTGGAGCTGTTAAAACCCTTTTCATTGGAAGAGCATATGGGAGGGACCGAATTCTCCGTCTAAAACTGACTCCCAGCTGCTCTCTCTCTCTCTCTGCTCTGCTTGGAAACCGGCGCTTCTTTGAAACTTAGCTACTCCAAAAGAACTCGCAGCCTTCAACATCTAGGCCGAGTCTCGGACACTGAGTCAACACTCAGTCAAATCTCTGAAGAAACCCTTGAAAGCCTGAAGCTACGCGAAAGCAACTTGAAGCATCAAACAACACCGAGCAACCAAGCAACAACAGAAGGACATCCCCAGAGTGACGTCACGCAACGACACGCGGGGTTCCCTCGAGCCATCAGCGTCATTTCAACTTAAAAGCAAGTAATCAAACAACCTTTATTCTGCTGAATCGTGGGGCATCTATCTCTAAAGTAAAATTAAGAGAGTTCTCCATTTGATGATCGACACGAGTAAAATCGTGTAAAACAGTGCTATATTTTAATCATTCTCAATTGCAACAAGTCATTGCCTGTGTGTATGTATTTTGTGTTTGTGTTATTTAGCTTAGTTCATGTATGTTAGTAAGATAGTAAATAAACTCTCGTTTGATTCATAGAGAAGTGTTCTGTGTTTTGGTGTGTAATTTTCAAATCAAGCTTTGCCTAAAAGATAACGTTACCTATATGCTCATAACTGTCATACGGTTATTTAAATAATTCTGGATTATTATATTGTGGCCACGAAAATAAACAGAATTATCAGAATATACTGAAATTAACATCGCTGGAAAGTGTTAAATAAGGTATAAATTGGACGTTTTGATTAATATCAATTGATCATACTAATCTAGAATTTTAAGATTCCCTAAAGCTGAAATTCAAAATAAAGCTTAAAACAAAAGAGCTAAAATTAAATCAATAAAGTAATTACTACACCTCACAATGGTAAAATGAATGATTTGAATAAATAGAATGAACATGAATACATTCACACAACAAAAGTACCCCCAGTTCATCTGAAAGAAAAACATAGTAGGTTTTCTAGGGCTAATCGATGCAAATAATGATTAAATAATTAAAATGACGGTTTTCACTTTTTGACTTTTGCCTCAATAAACTCCTCATTTGCTGCTTATTAATAGTTAGAAAGGAAGTTGTTAAATTTAGGTATTGGGAAGGATTAGGGATGTAGAATATTGTCATGCAGAATATGTGCTTTATAAACAGCCAATATGGTAACAATATTCTTGCTAATAAGCAACTAGTTAATAGTGAGAATTGGTCTCTATACTAAATTGTTACTATTATTTCTGCAATAATTATTCAAATCATAACCACCATTTTCCAGAAATAGTGTTTAAAGAATGTTTTAGAGGACAAATACAGGTAATTTTACCCTCACGTTCATATTTAAGTTTGACGACATCACATCTGGTCATACACTGTCTACCCATCATAAGTTTTTGCATACGTATATTGTCAGAATTCCACACTTATCTTGACTACTCTACTTTGAAAATGAAATTCTTCCAGTCTGTGGTTGTCGTTTGTTGGAAATAGAAGAAAGGTGGTGTTATTCCAGCTAAATATTCAGAGCCAACTTGATTTCCCCTGAAAACACTCTAGCATTATAAAAGCTACCCAGATCACCTCCTTATCTTAAAACAGATCAATCTAAAGCCATACTCAAAACAATTTTGTAAGGGCATCTCATCTGTTTTAGATGAAATTTTTCTCTTTTCAATATGAGGCTCACCAAGTCGGCTTGAACTGAAAATTCATCTGTTTTCTAAATGCATGTTATAGATCAGGCATCCTCAAATCTGGCCCACTCCTGCAGAGTTTAGCTCTAACCCTAATCAAACACACCTGAGCATGCTAATCAGAGTCTTCAAGATCATTAGAAAATCACAGGTAGGTGAGTTTGATCGGGGTTGGAGCTAAACTCTGCAGCAGATTGGCCCTCCAGGGAAAGATTTGAGGAACCCTGTTATAGATGTTATTGTGCATTATTCAGTCATATGTTTCTTCTTCTTCTTTAATCTGACATATATATATATTTATCAAAGTGTCATATCTGGATCTTCTGGTGAAACAACAAGACTTCTCTCTGATGATGTATGCTGGACTTCACCAATCATTTATTCTGCTTAAACTCCGCCCCTTTCTTATAATCGACTGCAAGCTCACATTCAGGTCTGCATCCATCCAATCAACAACCAATAGATAGAAACAAGTCCCTGATCTATGTAACGTGCAATGTATGTAACAAATACGAAAGAAAAGATCGATTCCATTTCATCGCAACATTAGGAATCAATGTACTGAGGGCAAGTAAGCTATCTGTTTCATAGCCAGCTAGTCAATTTAAGGCTATTGTTAAACAATAAGAAACAGAAGAACAAGTTCAGCTTTTTCCACTGTATAAATTACCTTTAAGAGCTCAGATTAAATGGCACTATTAAAGTTGTCTTTAAAAAATTGGAACATGCATATTATTATGCTTGTGCCAAAGTAAATTATTGTAGAACTAATTTCTATGCCAGTTTCCATTCATTGAATCATGTTCAAATATATGTTTCAAAAATGAGCAATTTTCGGTTTTATTAAGGAGAGTGAAGGGCAATGTTCACTCGTGGTACAATTACTGCAGCTGTTACTGTCAGTTTTAGCCCAAATCCTTCAGTGAATGCAGCTTTATGACAGACATTAATTTGATGGGCTATAAGCCATTAGAGGCTGCATCATTTTATACTGCTGATAAAATAGAAATGAAATTACTGTGCCGCAGTATCTTCTTCTCTCTGAAGTGTCTCTCAGCAGCACTCTGTGGGGTGTTTCGGTTGAGAATAGAGGAAAGATGGGTATTTTAAAGCATGCATGAACTGCTCTGCATCGTTTACCTCACAGTGGGTGTCCTTAATAAAATATGCTTAATAAATATATACTTGCATTGAGTATATACAGACTTTATTCCTCTTTCACACTGAGCGCAGTTTAATCGCTGGAGTCATCAGGTCACTGTGCTGTATGCTTATACTGCTGGATTGGTGAGCTGTGTTACTGACCATAGATTTTGAAAACATGAATAATAGCTTATGAAAATGTCATTCTATTTTGACAAGGAATCAGTTCTCGTGCTGCTACAGTAAAAAATGACATGCTGTATGGAAAAGTGTTTGTTTATATGTCGCAGCAGTGCATAATGCATCATATCATGAACAAGATGAATGATTATCAAAGTATTTCTGACATGGTTTTCAGTGCATCATTTTTTATTAAATCGCTGTATGTGGGCAGAGATAAATCACATAGAACAGTGAAATCATTCACTGTGACACAAACCTCTCTATGGACAACTTATTTTTAAGACTTAGCATTACTGTTTAGAAGTTTGGGGTTGGTAAGATGTTTTAAATGCTTTTTTTTTTTTTAAGTGAAGTCTCTTATACTCACCAAGGCTGTATTTATTTGATTAAAAATACTGTAAAAACTGTAATTTTATGAAATATTATAATAAATTATAATAACTATTTGAATATATTTTAAAATGTAATTTATACCAGTCTTAAGTGTCAAATGATCCTTCAAAAATCATTCTAATATTATTATAAATAAATAAATCTTTGGTAAATAGAATATTCAAAAGAACAGCATTTATTTGAAATAGAAACCTTTTGCAACATTATAAATGTCTTTACAGACATTTCTGATCAGTTTAATGAGTCATTGCTGAATAAAGGTATTAATTTCTTGAAAATAATATAAATTTATAATATAAATTTAATCTCCTAACTATTAAGGGATATTTGATAGGGACTTGAAAGCATGACAGGAATCACCCGTCTCAAATTTGTTGAATTGCTGGACGACCCACATCACGTCGTCAGTGGCCTTGTCTCTCATGTCGCTGCAAATTGCCAATTCTCATTGAAAATAAATGACTTCCAGTTGGTTTAGTCCTCTCTCTCTCTCTCATTTCAGATAGCAGGCACATTTGGTGTGCTGTTGCTGTCACGGACAGCAATGAAATAGTCCCTTTTTCTTGTGTTCTCAGTGTGTATTCCTCACAAAAATCCAGAACTTGAGAATAAATGTGTTTAGAGGATCTGTACAGCCAGTGAACACTGATATAATTGCTGCCATTTTATCATTCTGTTCTCAAGCCATTTGTCTTGCTGTCTCCATCCTCTGTTCTCATGTTTTTTTTTCTCACTGTTCTGGCTTACTAATTAAGCACCAGCACCATGGGACTCACTTTTTTCTGCTTCTCTCCCAAATACAGGTCACACGCTTTCACAACAGGAAACATCCTGGCACACACAGGAAGAGGAAGAAGAGAACTGAAAATAGTATTTTTGCAACTTCAAGTAAATCAGGTGAATTCTGCAATGCATCTAAATGGAAGGTTTTTCTTTATAGCCAAATGCTGACTCTATGAACAAAAACAAGTTGCACAGATGTCAAAAGATAAGTTTCTATCTGCACCTTTAATCCCAGACAGTATAAATAAAAACAAACATAAAAAAATAAATAATAATAATATATTTTTTTGTTGTTGTTGTATACCACTGACAGTTATCAGTTCATTGTTTTCAATTATCAAATATAAGTTTTATCAGTTTATTTAGAGAGAATGCACATCTGTGTTTGCAATAAATATTTATTGCTGGTGCTTAATTAGTAATTATATAATAATAATTTTATTATTTTTGTTGTTGTTGTTTTTATTATTATTGTTGTTAGTATTATTACAATTATCAATATACATATACCAGTAACAGTTATCTGTTGATTGTTTTTAATTATAAAATATAATTTCATTTTTTTTATATTTATTTATTTTCATTTATTTATTTGTTACAGCTAATTTTTATAACAGATATCAATTAAGAAATAAATTCCAGTGTGGTAAAAAAAAAATCACATTTAAGATTTATTCTCTAAAATGCCTCCCACATAAATGTAAAGGATATTTTTCAGCAGTTTTTTTATGTTTTGCAATGTCAACATAAATACAACAAAGATTCCGCCTCCCCTCATATCATCATGGTGTCGGCAGATTCACAGGAGCAGGTGGCTAAGAGGGGACTGTTTCTGTGTGTGATGAGGCACACCTGAACTTATTAGAGCCTCATCACCACTGCCAAAAAGGCTCCCACACGTCTCTCTAACAGGACACGGGTCTCCCACGTGTATGACCAAGGTGTCCTCAAGGTCCAGGAAGGGTATGACATAGCAGGACCCCTACAGAGACAATGACCGCCTGGTCCTGTGCCTCTGGACCTAACCACCCCCTGCACAGCCTGACCTTCACTTCCCTGTGGACACTGTAAACCTTGTTATTTCATTTAAAATAAAAGCCTCCCCTTGGTTTCTCCCACTGTGTTCATTTGCTCTCTGCCTCACAAGAAATAACAGAGGTTCCACCAGCAACTGCAAGCTTCTTTTCCAAGTGTTGCACAGGGTCTTTGTCAGTGTCGTTCTGGATCAGTTGTGGGTGATGAGTGTTCAGCGCTGCTTAATTCTACACAACACACACAAGCACACCCACATAAGCCATTTGTCAAAACCTTCTGGCCAGTGTGACATCTGTCAATATGATCTGCATGGGGAATTATCATACACATTACATATCGTACATACATGTATATCATTAAGAATTTACTGGTTATCCCTGCTGTAAACACTATTTAGACACGCCTGAATTGGTGTTTAACTGGTTGAAGCTAGTCATAGTCTGTCAACTGGTCTCTCAGCCTGGCAAAGCAGGTTTGAGATGGTTTAAAACCTTTTACAACCAGCAAACCAAACTAAGACAAGCTAAGACCACCAACCACCGTGAGCTAGTTTAAGCTAGTTTTATTTATTTGTAGAAATGTGACTCTAATTACTGAAATTAATATTTATGAACCAGGGGGTTTCCTACTTTTTTATGCAAAGAACCACCAAATATGATGATCCCCTTGCGAAGGACCCCCTTCTTAAAATATAAATATACAGCTATTTTTTCATGTATGAAACCCCATTTATACTGTGAAATCTATCTATCTATATATATATATATATATATATAGTTGATGTGAGTATGAGGTGCCAAACAGGAAATAATTATGTAAAAATCTGAATATATAGATGTACATTGTGAATATATAGTTATAAGCCTGAATATATTGTTATGTCTGAATATATAGAAGTAAATCTGAATATATGTTTATAAGTGAATATATAAATGTAAATCTGAATATATACTTATAATTCTGAATATATAAATGTAAATCTGAATATATAGTTATAAGTCTGAATATATCTGAATATATAGAATATATAAATGTAAATCTGAATATATAGTTATAAGTCTGAATATATAGAAGTAAGTCTGAATATATAGTTATAAGTCTGAATATATATAAATAAATATGAATATATACTTATAAATCTGAATATATAAATGTAAATCTGAATATATAGTTATGTATGAATATATAAATGTAAATCTGAATATATAGTTATAAGTCTGAATATATAGAAGTAAATCTGAATATAGAGTTATAAGTCTGAATATATAGAAGTAAATCTGAATATATAGTTATAAGTCTGAATATATAAATGCAAATATGGATATATATTGTCTACATCTCAATATAACTCTATCTTTATTATAAGGCATATCAATAGACTTTTTAGTATACCTGTACATCCTGTATATAGATAAATGTGTAAATATTTTACTATATTAATTATGGTAAATGCATCTCACTAATCTAAACCAAAAAGAGAATTTTCCTCCTACTTTAAAAAAAGTCTGTCTGTGGTGCCAAAAGGTCCTCACATTTTTTCTGCACAGTTCAACATGGCTGAGAGGGCTAGGGAAATTGTCAACAACATCATATGTTTACAAATAGTGATTGGAGTGAATAGAGACAATTGCAGCAGCATACGGTAGACAGTAATAATTAAAATAATTAATATAGTACAATATCTGCATTGATACATGTACAGGATACATAGGCATACTGTTTTCATTAAAAAAGCAAGAACATCTGCTTATTGACATGCCTGATAGTAAAGATATATTTATGTTGAAATGTAGACTATATATTTTCAGATTTGCATTTATATACTCAATATTTCTAAACATAAATTGTGATTTACTCTTAAATAATTAGAATAATAAATATAAATTCACAATTTACATTTATATATTCAAACTTCACAACTATATTTTCGGACTTACCTCTATTTATTCAGACTTTTAACTATATATTCAGATTTACTTCTATATATTTACAATTTACATTTATATATTCAGAATAATAACTATATATTCACAATTTACATTTATATATTCAGATTTACTTCTATATATTTACAATTTACATTTATATATTCAGAATAATAACTATATATTCACAATTTACATTTATATATTCAGATTTACTTCTATATATTTACAATTTACATTTATATATTCAGAATAATAACTATATATTCATAATTTACATTTATATATTCAGATTTACTTCTATATATTCAGACTTATAACTATATATTCTGATTTATATGAATATATTCATAATTATAAATATATATTCAGACTTATAGCTATATATTCAGATTTACATTTATATATTCATAATTATAAATATATATTCAGATTTACATTTATATATTCAGACTTATAACTATATATTCAGATTTACTTCTATATATTCAGACTTATGACTATATATTCAGGTTTACATTTATATATTCATAATTATAAATATATATTAATATTTACATGTATATATTCAGACTTATAACTATATATTTCTATATATTCAGACTTATAACTATATATTTAGAATTATAACTATATGAAACCCCAATAATGTCACATTCTGAAAATGTCGATTATTATTATAGTAACAATTTCTTAATTGTTTTTTTTTTTTTTACTTTTGACATACCTGCAGACGCCAGTTTTAAAACCCTTTCCATAAACCATAAATCATTCATATCGAACTTTGGTTATGTAAAAAGATGAAAACGGAAGTATTTGGCAGAACACCAAACTCTACAACCCTGGACTAAATTAAACATTTCAGAGAGTTTAAAAGTTTAAACCATATGACACACTCATAAAACTCATGTATCTCTCTCATCCTCTCATTGTTTTTCATTTTTATCTCTCTTTCACTCATTCTGTTCATCTGTTGTTGCTCTGTACTCATCCTCTTCAGTGCTAATGGCTCTGTGACGGGGCCATCTGTTCACACACACACACACACACACACACACACACACACACACACACACACACACACACACACACACACACACACACACACACACACACACACACACACACACTGGACTGTGTGATGCTAAATGGCTAGTGTCCTGGTATCTGATAATCACAAGAAATTTAAATAGGGTGTGTAAATGTTTTAGCATAGGGCAAATGTGATTATTCTATAACATTACACTGCATTACACCGGAGCAATGGACTGCATGAATAAACTAGAGCACATTAAACTACAGTACAACACTAAACTACAGACTAAGATGCACCACTGAGCTACATTTAATGCATCATAAAACTTAAAAGTGCAACAACACCATAGCATAAAGTCCAGCATAAACCACAGTATTAATTAAGCAATTAGACCACAGGATTAAACTCCAGCTCTGGAGATCACTGGATCACAGCGGTGGAGACTGTTGGCAGCATCTAAAGGAATTTGACCACAGGAGTCGTATTAGCTCGGCAAGTCCTATAGGACCAGATTAGAGCATCAGAATCTACAAACCCTCACACACTGAACTATTTTCTGCATGCCACTGGCACATTTTCAGGAAACGTCAAGGAATCTGGGTACAGACTCTACTTAAACATGAGTGAAGGGAAGCTTCATCTGTGCCAGCAGCAGTCTGGCCTATAAACCTGTAGATGTGACTCAGATAGGGGCTGTTTATTTTAGGCTTGCCATTTTAAGCATCTTGTGCAGTTAATATTTTATGTCTGTCACTGAATCAACAACATTCTCAGCATGGATTTTCCTCAAAAAAAATAAATAAATAAAAGTTCAGGTAATTTAGTTGCACATGACAGCCCCAGAAACACTCATAAATAAGTATTTAGACCAAATGGGACTTTTTAAAAGAGTCAAGCTATTTTTCCTTGACTTTTCCACAAATTTACACATGTTCCTTCGGCATCACCGAGGACTGGATCTCCAGAGACATGATTAAACTTAGTAACTTGTATTATGAAAAAATAATAATAATAATAATAATAATGTGAACAGAGAAATGAGAGGAAATATATAAGAAACAGCTAGAAAATATAAAAAGATAAACGCATATATATTCAATTTGAAAAATATATTTCCTAGCTGTGGAACATTGTTGGCCACATATATTTAGCGTATATGTAATATATTTTGGCAATATTTTTTTATATATATTTATCTGTTTAGTTAGTTTTTTTTTTTTTTTTTTTTTTTTACATAAGGGCCATAACAGTCCTGCAAATGTACAGCAGAAATGTAAGTACAAAAAATCTCTTACTATTCATTCAAGTGTACTATTTCTATAACACATTTTAACATTTCAGATTATACAAAGTAACTCTGTTCTGCATTTGAACATTTCCATTAAGACACTATTTACTATGTTTATTAAGCCGTTTTTCCTGTGAGGACTGTTGGATTGTCCCAATAATTTCAGAATTTACTATCTTTGTGGAGTTATTTGGTCCTCGCAATGTAGGAAAACCCTGAACCAGCCAGTCCACACACATTACTGCTTTCACCAGAGTATGACCTCAAAGAAAAAAACAACAACATTTTCTTAGACCATAGCAGTACTAGATTTAGTACTACTATTACTGAATAATTAATGTCAACAAACACTTTACTTTGATGGGGAATGATGTCTTGTGGAATCTGGAACAGCAGAATGACAGAGGGGTCAGTTAAATGTTACCATCATGCTAGCTGAATTATTAAGTTCTGCTAGATTTAGCTGTGCAGCGTTTGGCTCCTGAAAGATCTTGGTGTCCTCTCACATTATTATGCTAGAGGGGCTCTACCGAAGAGCAGACAGAAAGATTTCTCCTCAATATTACTTGCTATTTCTTTTATCCTTGTTGTCAGTGGCATACACCCAATTCACCTATTGGCTTGTCTCTGTTGTTCTGAACACCTCAGGCCTCTTGGGCCTCTGGAGGGAACGACTCTTCTGTGAGCATGTTAAGAGCCAACTGCAGGTCACAAACATTTATCGTCACTTTGCAATTTGGGGCTGAAACCTTCCATTTCTTCTACACTTGAAAAATGAATGTCCTTTCAGACATTGCTATAGGCTGCAGAATACTGTATGTGACAAACTCTCTCTCTCTCTCTCTCTCTCTCTCTCACACACACACACACACACACACACACACAGAGTTCGGTGTGTGTACTGTGTTTGTGTGCTGGGAGGTTGCTATTAATGCATCATAATTTAGCCGAACTGCATTAAAGCCCCAACCAGTGTTTTGATGCAAATTTCTATTCGAAAAACTATGAAGACAACATTTCCAATCTCTATCCAATCTTTCCTCTATTATTGTTCATCTGCCTGGCTGATATGAAAATAATGAGGAATGATGATGTTTTTATCAGCAAACAGTTATGTAGGTCACCGATGTTAAACTTCAGAATAGTGGAAGACACACTTACACAATCCAGTCAGATAAAGCATGATTAATATGCATTCATCTGCGTGTTTTTGTAGCTATGTGTGTGTGTGTGATGGTGATAATGCTAATTTATAATCTACAGATGTTTTTGATTAAGCTGCTATCCTCTACCCACTTGTAATTTTATGCTGATTTATTCTGTAATATTTGCATCTTTAAAGCAAAACCTTTATAATTAATAAAAGTAATAATTTCTAAAATAATAAGTGTTGAAATTCTGTTGTCACGGTCACATGTGCATATTAATCAAGCGGATTGGAGTTCTGAATATCACCATGGCTGTGGCTTGGCTTTAGATAATCAGAGCCATGCTGATATCTAGGGTGATACTGTGTGATATTGCTATTAACAGTTCAATAAACAACTTTTTAGAAACGGTATTGTGTCTATGTTGGTTGCACCAGTGAAAAAAGTTCCAATTGAAGTCAAAGGTGCATTACGATGTGCGTTTAAGAGCAACACACAGTAGCTACAGTATGTTTAGTTTCTAAATGTACTAGTGTTTTTGAACAGATTGGTTTAGTGAATGATTCAAAGACTCACTAATAATGACAGAAAGTTTTTTTCACAAACACTCTAAAAAAATAACAGTTCTTTATTGGCATTAGTGGTTCCATGAAGAACATTTAACATCCATGGAACCTTTCCATTCCACAAACGTTTCTTCATAGTGGATTTTTAAAATTCAAATAAATGGTTCTGTTAACTGCTCACTGAAAGTTTCTTTGGAAAACCAAAAATGGTTCTTCTATGGAATCACAGTAAAAACCCAATTAACGTTTTGAATTAATCGGTTAACTGCATAATTCAATGACTTACTCTTAAATACTATGTACAGTGCAGAAAGAGGCATTCTTGGAAAGGCCCTCATCCAATCAGATTCAAGAACCATTACTAATTGGGGCCTAACTATCTTGCAAATGGCTGCAGGTAAACATATGCCTCACCTACAGAATTACATATTTTTTTATGCGCACCTATCATACAGTTACCACATCTCATCACATTCATATGCATCCAACTCCTAGCATTAATATGTTATGCACATGCGCACTTTCATGCGCGTTTTATAGTACCTGCTACATGTATGCACACAGTCACACAACAACCGCACAGCCATTCTTTCCCCCTTTCTTTCTCGTCTTCTTTCTTTCTTATTTATTCATCTAGCTCACATTTTATTTTCGTCTGTGCTGTCAGAGTGTGCATGGTATCTCTTCTGGCCTTTTCCCTCTGCCGTCAGACTTCATTAAATCTGCAAGTTGTATTTGCATAAGCGGCACCAAGTCTCAACACCTACATCCCAGGGTGACGTGTCATTTCCTGGTGTGTGAGAATGAGAGAAAGACAGTGCGGTGGCAGCGCCTGACAATATGTGAGTGCAGCTTTGTTCACCTGTTTGTATTTTGCCAGATTCCTACTGATTCAAGGTAGCCCAACAATCCCAGATGCTTTAGAAGTGAGCTGCACCTATTATTATTCCGCAATGTTCCGTTGAATTTTAAAACTCACAGTCTTGTTGTTGTGCAGGGGGAATTTCTGCAACGGTGAGCTTCAGTATGTGTACGTGCGCCTCTGGGTGTGTGTTTCATGATATCATGTATTACGATATCAGCATGCATCTCCATACACGGCCTATGCATCATTTCACTTTCAAATATCTCTCTTTGTGCACCTCTCTCTCTCTCTGTGCTGCCGTTGTGGTTAGTATTAATGAATTTTATTTTGGGCTAATTTCTCTAATCTCTTAATGACGTGCAAACGTTCTCAAGATTTCCTCAAAGCTAAACAGCATGTGCATTGAACAGATTTGAGCATTCGATTAGACAAACACAAATCCTATTTTGTTGTCAGAAAGGGAAGGACAGAGAGAGGTGGTGCATAGAGAGCGTATATTTACACCGCAAAGAGTTATTTTAGTTCCTTTTGAAACATGAGGGTGTGCATTTGGAGTGACTGTGGTTTTGTCTTAAGGCGTAAAGGTCAGAAAACACGATACATATATAATGCTGATTAAGTTATTTTTCTGCGTATCAGTATCGGTGGAGGAAAACTGAATAAATCATGTTATTTGTGGCACAACAACCCATTAGGTTTCAGGTTTCAGCCTCTGAAATCAGAGTACGGAGAAAAATTATTTTCGACATTTTTAATTATTGAATATAATACTGACACATGTACTCAATAGCAGTTACCAGGCCGGATAAAAACATTGATAATAAAAGTGATAACCTTTAAACTTTATTCTGCTTGTTTTGAGAATAACATTTTGATCTTTTACACTTTTACATTTTCTAGAATATACTGGTACATCTAATCTGTTATTTCAGACTGTGGGCTTGAAAAGCTTTAATTTAGAAACAAACAATATACAGAAGATGAGTCCGTTAAAGGTCCAGATCAATTTTACATGTTTAAATGCTGTTTAAAGGATTCCACAAGAAATGATCGGACCTTCTGATCGGGTAGAGCAGGGATGGTTATGGATTTGCCGCAAGAACTGAAGGACAAGGAAGGAGAGCATGTTGCTTGAAAGCTTAAACTCCATTGGGCTGCACTGATGTAGATGATCCAAATATCTTCTGTAAAAAAAACAACAACAACTGCATACGTACATCGAGACCCCCCCCCCCCCCCCCCAGCCAACACATTCCAGAGGTTATGGATCCACACCCAGAAGACTGAGCATCCGGAAGGCCAGGGGGTCCATTGTGGAGGACACATTAACTTCAGGATGGTCCTAATGTTTATGGTGGATATATTTCTGGAGATCAGTCTGTTCCTCAGACGTTTTGATTGCAAGTAATCTTCGTATGACTAATACTGATCGATCCTGTTAGCTGAAGCTCAAAGCTGTCTCTAGTTAGTCTTCATTTTCAGCACTTTTGTCCTCAGTAAGTTGGATCTGTTGGTTCCTTGGAGTGTAGAACTATCGGGTCACCTGAAATAGAGAACAAGGAAGAGTTTGACAATTTGGTCTTTTCCCATTAGACACACCTGCACCTGTGTTTACCAGCACATCTGACTCCAATAACCCCAACATATTAATCACTATGAACTATAGGGCCCCGTTTTTTGCAGAGGAAGAAGTCATCTGGTTCACTATCTCTGTTAGTACAGATTTCATTAATGCTTGACATTTATCTGCACAGACTTCTTGTCCTGGCCGCTGATGGGCATGGTCCGCCGGAGCTGTGGGTGAAACAGTTGGCGCCCAAGCAAACTCATTCATTTAGAACTTGGCACCATGCCTTTCAAGTTGGCACAGAGGGACGACTGAGGAGAGTGACATGGCACGATGCCCGATTCTTGATCCACCCTCTCAGTCTTCCTCTTTCTTTCCTCTTCCCGGTGTCTCTTTCAGTTTTGGCAAGGTTTATGTTGCAAGAGGTGTGCTGGCATAGAACGAACAGTTACCATGCTGATCAATCATTATAAACATCCATAACTGATCAAAGCAACTCTTATATTCTTACAAAGCTGCACTGTAGGTCCTTGGAATATATAAGACCTCCAGCTTCTTTCCCTTGATTTCTGTTTCTTTTAATGTGATGTATCATTTGCATGTAAGTTCACTTATTAATCTTGGTTAAAAGTTTTGATCAGCATGTGGTCTAATACTGAATACAAACTTAGAGAAGTGAGATCGCTTTAAAACATTTCAGATTGAGTTAAAGAGCTGAAGGTTCAGTGCTGTAGGTCTCATTCTGAGCACAGTTGCATCTGTAATGAGAATTAATGTGTTTGTGTGGGTTTATGTAGCTGTACTTTTATAGGACCTTATAAAACCTCTGGGGATGTTCTCAAAGGTAAAAATGATTCATAAAGTAAATAACGTTTTTGTTTTTTTCATATAAAAAGACAATATACATGCTGTAATATAAATTTTAAGAAAATGTGAGTGCAACCATGAGGCTATAGGGTATTTTGGGTGGTTTTCAGTGTGTTGCTATGCAGGTCTTCTTGGTGTTTGTTGGAACATTAGGTGGTTGCTTATGGGCCCAAGCCAAAAGAGAGAAAAGTCTTTATGCTTGTTTTGTTAGCAGGCACGGTTACACTTTATCTCGATAGTCCACTTTAGACATTCTACTAACTATAAGTAACTTTGCAACTACATGCCAACTAATTCTCATTGATTTGCAACTACATGTCTACTAACTCTCAGAGTAGACTGTTAGGTTAGGTTTAGGGTTAGTAGAATAAGTTGACATACTTGCAAAGATTCTCATAGTCAGTATGTTGTATGTTGTGGACTCATCAAAATAAAGTGTTAGAAGATATTAAGCAGACAGTCTACTAATACTCTAATGACTGCTAGTTGACATGTAGTTGCAAAGTTACTTACTGTTAGTAGAATGTCTAAAGTGGACTATCAAAATAAAGTGTTACTGCAGGCACTACTAAAAATAAGCTTTAGGTCAGATTTGGTCTGCATTGTGGGAATTAGATCTCTCTACAGAGAGAGACAGATAGAATGTGTGTGCATGTGTGAGACAGAAAGATGTGACAGAGGGCTGTGTGTGTGCATCGTCCAAAATAATATATAAACTCATTTTAACACAAACACATACAAGATTTAATTACATCTAAAGAAACATCACATACATTCAAAAACATTTCATCACACACATGTAGGTTCACATGAATTCACTATGATGAAATATGGATCAGTGTTCTTCTGTGTGCATTATATGTAGAGGTATGATGGCACAGAATAGCTTATCAGTTATTGATCAAACCAGACCCTTTCTTCTCCTCCTCTTCTGGTGTCCTCTAGTTTTTTTATATTTTATAGAACTCTTTAAAAAAATTAAAACTACCATGACTCTCATTTTTACAGTAATGGATGAAAACTCTCCAGATACGTCTCCATGTATTGTTCTCTACAATAAAACAGAGTAGAGGCTAGTAAGTCTAAGTCTAGAAGTCTAGAAAATGTATATCTGTCAAAACTTTTAATTGGAAAAGTTTCGATATTTATAACTGCAGTGTATGGAAAATACATATTCTACTGGTTAATATTGTAGTAATAATAATAATATATGTAGTTGTGTGTGCATAATTTGATTTGAGTCCTGAATACTTCCTCTCCAGCAGAGTCCAAAATTAAGTTTCTGTCACACTTATCAATGTCGGGTGAATTGACAAAAATAGCCAGTAATACATGCAATAAATTTCTTACTGGCCTTGAATGTGCATCATGCATTAGGGTAGTAAAATACAAAATAGCCTAATGCATAGTGCACGTTCATGGCCAGATATATATAAACCATTTATTTTTTGTTCCTAAAGTAAAAAACAATTTTCCTCGAATTTTCCACTTGACAAGAGTTCATTTTGTACCCTGCTCTCCAGTAACTAGAGATCAGAATAAATGTTGACATCAAGTCTTCTGGTCACTTCATTTTATTTACTGCTTTGTTCTGCCTTTGACTTTTTCTGTTGAGAACAGTCTCAGTCAGTCACTTCACATCTGTCACTCATAACTTAAGTGCTTGTGTGTTTGTTGCTGTGCTTGTCTCTCTCTTTCTCTTTCTCTGTCTCTGTCTCTCTTTGTCAAAATTCAAGAAGCTTTATTGGCAGGATAAAAAGGGGTTGTCTCTGTTTCTCTGTTTTGTTCTTCTTTTTTTCCTAAATCAGGCTGTACTGTGTTTGATGTCAGTTCCAACAAACTTCAGACTCTCTCCACATGAACTCCTAAGGTATGGTACGGAGCGTGTTCACAACAAGAGGAATTAGGTCACTGAGAGAAAGAGAGACAGACTTTGTTCCAAAATCTGGTGTGCTGCCTATCTAGACCGTATTTTAAATACTGAGAGACACATTTTAGCCACATTCTAAGGCATCCAAGGCATCATTGCTTGTATATTTCAACAACAACAACAAAAAAAAACAGTAACAAGCCCATTGGAAAAAAATATATAGATGATGAACAAAATCAGATAATGTCAATTAGGAAAAAAATTAAATAAAATCAATATAATAAATATTGACTGTTTTACTTAATATTTCTGTGTGATGTGTTTTATGCTGGAGTATTGCACTTGGAGTGTGAATGACCCTGACAGTTTTGAAAGTTACAGCATCCCACAGGCCAAAAGGTGGGTGTTTTGAGGTGTGTGTGAGTGTATACTAACCTTGGTGGTCTTCACCTTGTTTCCTGTGCTGCAGCTCCAGCCTGTGAGGTCTGGCAGGACTTTACACTCCTCACCATCCATACACGGCTGCATCTGACACCACCACTTCTGAACTACTATAGACGCTACACACACATCACAGGGAACATGAACAAATACACTAAGGTCAGTACAAACAGACACACTCACTTAAAAGAAGTAGGGGTCATATCATGGAATGGAGGGAAACAAATCAGGCAAATTTTGCATTGTTTCTAGATGGGTGTAGCAGCTACACTCTGCATTTCCTTTTGAATAAACTCACTGAAAGAAATGTATAGTTCTCAAACTATTTCAGCGCAGATAATCTTTTCACAATGTAGTGCAGGCTTTGCAAAGAAATATGTGTCAATTGTAAAAGAGGTCATTAGAGGTCTTAGCAAATGCAGCCTGCTCATTTCTGAGGGTTGAATAAAGGGTGGAAAATTGGCATGAACAACTAAATTACTAGGGCTGTTGATTTAACTTGTTAATTTAGTGCATTTAATTATAAAAAAAATCATGCATTTAATTATGTTCCCTGACATGTACACTACTAAAGGCAATATGTTTCACCAAATCATGCTTATCGAGAGCAGGCAGTACAGAATAAGTACTTAAAAAGGATGCGTACTTGTGCTCAAACACAGCTGGATGGAACGCAACTGAATGCATTTTTGAACGGCATCTTAAAAATGTGCCAATTACAATGCAAGATGTGATACAACAACCAAAGGCGTCCGTCTTTTACCCATCAGTAATTAATTATAATAAAAGTAATTAATTCCATTAAAATTTAAGCCCTACAAATTAAGAGTGTTTTAGTATCTCAGTTAAAATTGTAAGTGGACTCCAGGGAAACAAATAAAATGGGAAAAAAACAATATGACCCCTTTAAATACAGAGGATCATGGAGCAGCTCAGGAGCAAGAAAATTGCAAACAGATGAGGAGCTATTTGAGATGATACAGAGAGAAAGAATGAAGCATGAGATGGGGTGAAACATGGCTTATTTGACATTTCCTCTCACGCAGAGCGCTGTGTGTAGAGACACTTGAGCTATTTTTTCCTGAGCTTACAGTCAGGCAAAATAAGATAACGATCGATTTCTCTGTCAAGTGGACAGTGTTGACACAATATTAAATGAAAAAGCCAGACAGCTGAGGGAGACAAAGAGACCGAAAGACAGAGAATGAGAGAAAAAGAGAGAGGTGGAGTAAAAGAATGAAAAAATGCAGGACACAATTTCTCATTTAACCCTTTTAATTTATATAGGGGCGAATTTGCAAAACATTACAGTTCATCCAAACACTAAATGAATGAATTGAAGGTTCATTTTACCATCCACACAGGAGGGTGCAGCCCTTGTTGTTCCAGCGACTTGTCCTGGGAAGCAGGAACACTTAACCGTCTGTGATCGCTCCTCAATCTTATTTCTGTTACAGCAGCGGTGGGCTGCAATCACCTCACATGTGCCAGCCTTCACGTGCACTGCAACAAAACACACACACACACATATTTCATAAGAACATTTGTTTCTGAAAGATATTGCATCTCATTTACACAGGCACACCTGCAGTCAGTCATTTCACCACAGTCTGTTACTGCATGCTCATTTTGTCCTGTTCTTATGCTATGTACAGCTTTGTTTTATCCAAAATGTATAATTAGATTGATAATTAATACATTTTCATAAGATTAATTTAATAAATTTAGTAAAAATGTAGTAATAAATTCAAAATAATAAATATAGTTTAATTTGTCACTGTAATTAAATCGTTATTTCAATTTAATCACATTTTCTTTTCTTTTTCATTTTATTGCAATGTTTTATTTATTTATTTATTTATTTTTTAAAGGACATATTTCAGTGTTTCGTGTTTTTTCAGTGTTTTTAGTATCTTCCACCATAAGCTAAATGTTTTATGATATTTTGTAAGTTAAAAGTAGTTGTTTGGTTTTAGAACACTAAAAAAATGATGTAGAAACAATTTTCACTCAGAAATTGATAGTAAATTTCACAATTCATTAAAAAGAAATGGCAAGAAACACATTGAATTAAACGTGACATGTTGAAGTAGAAAGACTGAAACTCTCCAGTAATCTTTGTTTTATATACAATTTACGTTACAAAAAATAATTTGCAAGTAATTTTGCATACAGGTCAGGCGGCATGCACTAATTTTTTTTATTGTGTTATTGTTAATATAATTAATTGAAATAAATTAAAAAGTTAAATAGCCATAATTTCTAGCTATTTTTATAGCAATACTTTAGTCTGTCCAAAGAATTTAAGCCTGTTTTTCTTCTGCAGGAAACATACAAGCTTTGCCCAGTATTTTTTGAGATCTTTAATTAAAGCTCTGAGGGTCACAGAGATGAAAAGAAGACATAACCAAAAAAATTAATAAGAGAACCGCTCTGGGTGCCTGACGGCTACTTGCTAGGCCTTCAAAATGATTGAAATTCTAGCAGAGATCTTCACCATCTCACTATCTCAATATCACGTCAATGAAAAGTGTTTTTCTCTTTCCGAATGTTTGAAATTTGTAGACATGCCTTTAAAACGTTAAAACTGAAACTGCAAGACAGAAAAACACAGAGTTCTATTAGAGAAAAGAGAAAATGCCGATAATGAGTGAAAAACAAACGTCTGAATTCATTTTTTTACAGATCGCTCTTGATCTTTCTCAATCCACCCACCTTGTCTGAAGCATTCAAAACAGTTTATTGTGGATCAGTACAGCTTAGTGGCTTTCACCCCACAAACACCAGAGGCTTCAGCTGAAATTTAGTCGGAGCTTTTGAACATGCCCCTTAATGGCTGGAGCAGGTTTAGCATCAGCCGCCGTGTTTACGGGGGATACTCTTCTAACTGTTAGGTGGTATAACGTTTCTGATCCCTGTTTGTGAAGGGACTTTTAGTACAGGGACTGTTATGTGGACTTGCACATAGATCGATACTGCAGCTTTGGGGCGCTTTTTAATATCGCCCGAAATAAAACCTCTAAATCTGTGCTGGGCCCTCTATTCCAAATCTCACTTGCTTGTTCCAGATTTATTGGTCATGAAAGCAAGTTGTGCCTTAGTTTTTGGCTTTAGTTTTCAAGAAAAAAAAACTGCAGTTTTCTAAAGCCAGCTGTTTGTTCCAGTCAGTTTATATGAAGGTTTTGGATATAGACACCATGACATCATAATTCTGTTGCTGGTCTGCCTTTATAACTAATAATAAACACTCAGGATAGACAAGTGCTGAGAACTGGAACTAGCGTACAAGTAAAGGCCGATTTGCAACAATAATGACATTTTAAACAAAACATTATCTCTATTAACTTCTTCACATATTAGACTGTAACTATTCATTTTTTATTCAGAAGTTCTGTTTGCTAGGATGCTGAGCAGTTAATTCAGTAAGAACATTACACTGCAAGCTACAGTAGCTAGCTAAATAAAGAAATATACAAACCCGATTCCAAAAAAGTTGGGACACTGTACAAATTGTGAATAAAAAAGGAATGCAATAATTTACAAATCTCATAAACTTATATTTTATTCACAATAGAATATAGATAACATATCAAATGTTGAAAGTGAGACATTTTGAAATGTCATGCCAAATATTGGTTCATTTTGGATTTCATGAGAGCTACACATTCCAAAAAAGTTGGGACAGGTAGCAATAAGAGGCCGGAAAAGTTAAATGTACATATAAGGAACAGCTGGAGGACCAATTTGCAACTTATTAGGTCAATTGGCAACATGATTGGGTATAAAAAGAGCCTCTCAGAGTGGCAGTGTCTCTCAGAAGTCAAGATGGGAAGAGGATCACCAATTCCCCCAATGCTGCGGCGAAAAATAGTGGAGCAATATCAGAAAGGAGTTTCTCAGAGAAAAATTGCAAAGAGTTTGAAGTTATCATCATCTACAGTGCATAATATCATCCAAAGATTCAGAGAATCTGGAACAATCTCTGTGCGTAAGGGTCAAGGCCGGAAAACCATACTGGATGCCCGTGATCTTCGGGCCCTTAGACGGCACTGCATCACATACAGGAATGCTACTGTAATGGAAATCACAACATGGGCTCAGGAATACTTCCAGAAAACATTGTCGTGAACACAATCCACCGTGCCATTCGCCGTTGCCGGCTAAAACTCTATAGGTCAAAAAATAAGCCATATCTAAACATGATCCAGAAGCGCAGGCGTTTTCTCTGGGCCAAGGCTCATTTAAAATGGACTGTGGCAAAGTGGAAAACTGTTCTGTGGTCAGACGAATCAAAATTTGAAGTTCATTTTGGAAAACTGGGACGCCATGTCATCCGGACTAAAGAGGACAAGGACAACCCAAGTTGTTATCAGCGCTCAGTTCAGAAGCCTGCATCTCTGATGGTATGGGGTTGCATGAGTGCGTGTGGCACATCTGGAAAGGCACCATCAATGCTGAAAGGTATATCCAAGTTCTAGAACAACATATGCTCCCATCCAGACGTCGTCTCTTTCAGGGAAGACCTTGTATTTTCCAACAATGCCAGACCACATACTGCATCAATTACAACATCATGGCTGCGTAGAAGAAGGATCCAGGTACTGAAATGGCCAGCCTGCAGTCCAGATCTTTCACCCATAGAAAACATTTGGCGCATCATAAAGAGGAAGATGCAACAAAGAAGACCTAAGACAGTTGAGCAACTAGAAGCCTGTATTAGACAAGAATGGGACAACATTCCTATTCCTAAACTTGAGCAACTTGTCTCCTCAGTCCCCAGACGTTTGCAGACTGTTATAAAAAGAAGAGGGGATGCCACACAGTGGTAAACATGGCCTTGTCCCAACTTTTTTGAGATGTGTTGATGCCATGAAATTTAAAATCAACTTATTTTTCCCTTAAAATGATACATTTTCTCAGTTTAAACATTTGATATGTCATCTATGTTGTACTCTGAATAAAATATTGAAATTTGAAACTTCCACATCATTGCATTCTGTTTTTATTCACAATTTGTACAGTGTCCCAACTTTTTTGGAATCGGGTTTGTATATATATATATTTAAATATTATTTTAGTCTTGATTAACATAATTTTTTTTAAACTTCCTTCAAGATTAAGTTGCATATTTAAGTTACAAAATGGTACCAAAGACTATATCTTAAAGTTTTATTTTTTTCTTACCCCATTTAAAAGGTTTTGTCTTCTTTACCTTAAATAAAGGTAAATAAATCTCAAATAACATTTATTTACTTTTAAAACAAGAAAAAAAAATACAGTTCACTTATTTCAAGATATATTGTATAAAATATAGGGTTCTGTTAATCAAAAATATTGATTAAATAAATAGATTTTTGCATTGTACAAAAATTCTGAATTGGAGTTGGTGTGAATAGTTTCAGGACAGAGTTTTTTTTCTGTACTTTTGTGTCATTTAATTGCATCAAACCTTGTGTGAACAGACCTTGACTAGCAAAAGAACACGAGGAACAGGCTAAGCAATGGAACCGCTGTGATGTAAAAGACTAAAATGAACCAACCAACATGATCAAATGTTACAACAGTGTTCGAATGGAATGACCTTTAGCTAGTTGGAAGAGGAGATTCTTGTGCCAGAATGAAATATCCTTCAGAACAGAGCATGCTTTATGTTGCTTTTGGAACGGCTCTGTCCTTCAGTGGATGGGCAGCGCAGGGTGAAACAGCCAATCAATTCAATCTCCGCACACATTACCTCACATCAGATTAATCCATCCTGACTGGGTCAAAATGGGGGTTGACGCTGCTGGTCAACAGCCTGTGCTGTGTGTGTGTATGTGTGTGTGCGAAATGTGTAAATGTCAACCGTCCCTAGAGATCGACCTCTCAGCTGAGAAACGATTCTTTCAACCATATTCTTTCTCATCATGCATCTCACTAACTGCAGTGACAGGGCATTTCATTTCTGTGTTCCCAACATGATGGGATTCCACAATATGGCCCCTGAAGATTTGAACTGAGGCGGTGTTCACACACACACACACACACACACACACACTGTCATACAGCGCCCGGGAGGAGTTTGGGTCGAGGGTCTGGGAGTGTGTGTTTGTCCTAGGGGAGTTATGTTTCTTTATTCTTTCTTTCTTTTCATTTCTCGCTTTCTCACCTTCCACTTTCTCCTTCCTCTCTCGTCCTAGGTTTTCATTTCTGTCTTTCAATTTAGTATTTCACAATTTCCTATTTGGCTCTTTCCTATGTATGTATGTATGTATGTATCATTTAAAGATAGCACTATATTGTATATTAAACATATATTATAAAAAATATATTATTATCTTATTATTTAACTTACATGTACCTTTATGGATTTAGCAGATGCTTTTATCCAAAGCAACTAACAAACGAGGAACTACGGCAATTTGGCAAGGAGTTAACAATATTTGTAGCATACTATGCCAGGTTTATTTATCAACTATAGGCCTATACATATATATATATATAAAAACCAGTCATCAGCCACAAAACCAGTCATAAGGGTAAATATTTTGAAATTGAGATTTATGCATCATCTGAAAGCTGAATAAATAAGCTTTTCATTGATGTATGGTTAGGATATGACAATATTTGGCCGAGATACAACTATTTGAAAATCTTGAATCTGAGGGTGCAAAAAATAATCTAAATATTGAGAAAATCACCTTTAAAGTTATCCAAATGAAGTTCTTAGCAATGCATATTACTAATCAATTTTTTTTTGATATATGTACGGTAGGAAATTTACTAAATATCTTCATAGAACATTTACTTAATATCCTAATGATTTTTGGCATAAAAGAAAAATTTATAATTTTGACCCATACAATGTATTTTTGGTTATTGCTACAAATATACCTGTGTGACTTATGACTAGTTTTGTGGTCCAGGGCAGGGCTTGAAAACAAAAAAAAAATTCAATCGGTTCACTCCGAGCAGAATCGATATTTTAACGTTTCTGTTCCTGGGTTCCTCATGTATTATTATCGTTCCGAAACCGGTTAATACCGGTTAATACCGTTATTTTTTTATTTTATATATTTGCCTATAATAATAATAATAATAATAAAAAGTACAGCGTTTTCTTTACTCAAAAATAGAAAAAGAAAAAAACAACAACACAGAAAATCTGGTAGGCTATCTTAACCCGCTGCGCTTAATCATAGCCAATACAGCATCGTCTTTTATAGATTTTGGCCAAATGTAGCCTACTAAACAAAATAAAAAATCTGCTAACGCTTTAACGACATTAAAGTATTTTTTCAAGATATTTAAAAATGTTTGCTGCATTGTTAAACGCTCTTATAAAATTGTGTTTTTGAGAGGAAAAAAAAACATAGGCTAAGTCGCATTTTATGATTACATTCAGAAATAATGTAGGCTAAAATGCCGGTAAAAGCAGAATGTTTACAAACATTATAAACACAGTTAAAGTTCCCTTCTCTCCACAACAAATCCTCTAAATTTAAGACGATTTAAAGCATTTAGGCTATATAAATGTAAAGCCAAAACGAATTAATTTAAGGTGAAACTGATGCCTACCTCTCTCATTCGGCACGAATCCAAATGTTTTCATATTCGCGACGTATCTGGATGCTAAAATATTATTATTTATGAAATAGGCTTTGTGCTTCACTCGCATTGATCATCATCCTTCGCATATCAGCATAGTGGTCACGCTGAATGCAACAGATTGTACAACGGAGCAGTGCTACTTATTATATGGTTCTTTAACTGTATTTTGATAATGAATTTTGATAATGAACAGGCTGCAATATCGCAAAAATATGTTGTCTGTGTGCGTGTCAAGCGCCGGCGCGATAGCCATACTGGTATACAGATAGAAGCAGACATTCAAAACTGTCAAGCTTTTGCAAAGTAAAGAAAACGACTTTCTGCTGTCGTTTTCCTTTCCGTGAACTTTGGATCGTGTAACAATAAACTGAAACTCAGCTCTTTTTTTTCTTTCATTTTGTTAATCTGTCAATGATTTAAGTTAAATATATTTCGTGCATATAACCTATACATATTCCTTTTTATGTAAGCCTATAGTTTTATTGTTTTCTCCGTTCACAGAAGCGCTGCAGGTGCATGTGATCTGTTGAATCCATCTTACACTCCTCGGATAAACTCTAACGCCGGTGCATTGCCATTGTGACTATGGAGTTCACAGCTGAGCGGGCGGGCATTTCACGCATTGGGAGGCGTCAGCGCCACATTTGCAATATAGGGCGTAGCCTACTACTTGAATTTGTGATTGGTTGACAGCAAATTTCAAATATTAAATGGAACGATAAAATAACGTTATTAACCGGTTAATAGCATTTCAATTTTTTGATTCTGTTCGGAACTATAAAATTTGATTTAGTTTCTGGTTCTGGTTCTGTTCCTGTCAAAATTTCGTTCGTTTCCGGATTTCGTTTTCGTTCCTTGAACCAGTTCAGAGCCCTGGTCCAGGGTCTTTGTTATTTTTTCCTCTTTTAGTTTAAATCTGTTTTACAGTGAAACTGATATATTCTCTCAGTTTCTGTGTGGTTTCCTCTCTGCTTGTTTTAATACCAACTTATCAAAGTCCGCTGACTGAAATGTCAAGATGTAAATATTGCGAGTGTTGGATCCTCTCAGTAGGGTGAATTATATTACTCAGTCATTACAGACAGAAAACCTTCAATTTGTGAGGGAAACATTGCGTAGCTCAGAGGGAGTGCCGCCCAAATCAGCTGTAAATGCCAAATGCAAATATTTGTGTAATCGGAATGAGAGGGCGATAGCTTTCCTGTATCGTGGGACCACACAAGACGGCAGGGAGACGGGCTTGATGCATCAGAAATCATCAGGATGGAAGGAAAAAGATTTGTATTCTGCACCTTAGGAGCAGCTAGCCACAGGAGATGCTGTTAATTGCTCAGTATGTTAATGATATCTTCATGGTGTTTGCCGGATTTACCAAGACAGCTCACTTAGTCTCCAGAAACTCTCTGTCTTGGGCTCTAATGCATCACTGCTCTGCTTTTGAGATCTTCAGGTTTATATCTTGCACAAAGCTAAACAAAAGCAGCAAACGGAACCCTTCTAATAACATGGATTGGCATTAATTGCAATTTCTTCATGTACATACATGGGTTAGACAAAATTCATAATTTCAACACAATGCAACAAATAGCCCATATGTCATCATTATTTTCCCCTGTTTACTTCCTGATATTGAATATATATACAGGTGCATATCAATAAATTAGAATGTCGTGAAAAAGTTCATTTTTTCTTTTAACTTATTTCAAAAAGTGAAACTTTCATATATTTTAGATTCATTACATGTAAAGTTAAATATTTCAAAAGTTTTTTTTTTTTAATTTTGATGATTAGAGCTTACAGCTCATGAAAGTCAAAAATCAGTATCTCAAAATATTAGAATATTTACATTTGAGTTTCAATAAATGACCATCCCTACAGTATAAATTCCGGGTATCTCTTGTTCTTTGAAACCACAATAATGGGGAAGACTTCTGACTTGGCAGTGATCCTGAAGACAAACATTGACACCCTCCACAAAGAGGGTAAGTCACAGAGGGTCATTACTGAAAGGTGTGGCTGTTTACAGAGTGCTGTATCAAAGCATATTAAATGCAAAGTTGACTGGAAGGAAGAATTTGGGTAGGAAAAGGTGCACAAGCAACAGGGATGACCACAAGCTTGAGAATACAGTCAAGCAAAGCTGATTCAAACACTTGGGAGAGCTTCACAAGGAGTGGACTGAAGCTGGAGTCAGTACATCAAGAGTCACCACGCTCAGACGTCTTCAGGAAAAGGGCTACCAAGACACTTTTGAACCAGAGACAACGTCAGAAGCGTCTTACCTGGGCTGTGGAGAAAAAGAACTGGACTGTTGCTCAGTGGTCCAAAGTCCTCTTTTCAGATGAAAGTAAATTTTACATTTCATTTGGAAATCAAGGTCCCAGAGTCTGGAGGAAGGGAAGAGTGGAGAGGCACAGATTCCATGTTGCTTGAAGTCCAGTGTGAAGTTTCCACAGACAGGGATGATCATCTGCTGGTGTTTGTCCATTGTGTTTTCTGAAGTCCACAGTCAACGCAGCCATCTACCAGGAAATTTTAGAGCACTTCATGCTTCCTTCTGCTGACAAGCTTTATGGAGATGCTGATTTCATTTTCCAGCAGGACTTGGCACCTGCCCACACTGCCAAAGGTACCAAAAGCTGGTTCAATGGCCATGGTGTTCCTGTGCTTGATTGGCCAGCAAACTCGCCTGACCTGAACCCCATAGAGAATCTATCGGGTATTGTCAAGAGGAAGATGAGAGACACCAGACCCAACAATGCCGATGACCTGAAGGCCACAGTCAAAGAAACCTGGGCTTCCATACCACCTCAGCAGTGCCACAAACTGATCACCTCCATTGCCACGCCGAATTGAGGCAGTAATTAAAGCAAAAGGAGCCCTTACCAAGTATTGAGTACATATACAGTGAATGAACATACTTTCCAGAAGGCCAACGATTCACTAAAAAACTTATGAAGTATTCTAATTTGTTGAGATAGTGAATTGGTAGGTTTTTGTTAAATGTGAGCCTAAATCGTCTGTGTGCATTGAATTTATTTAATACACGAGTTTCACAATTTGAGTTGAATTACTGAAATAAATGAACTTTTCCACGACATTCTAATTTATTGAGATGCACCTGTATATATATATAATTGTATTATTTTTGTAATACATCACACATAGTGTCCAGCACATTCTTTTCACATAACTTTATAAAAATAAATACAGACTAACTTTTAATCTATTGATGATGAACTGATGAACAACAGTACAAATCATTAAACGCACTGTAATTCTATCCCTCACAGCCTCGTTTTCATTCCTGCCAAAAGTCAAATATGGCGCTACCCTGACTAAGGTCTATTAAAGTTAATTTCACATTTGGGAATTAGAATTTAAAAGGCTTTCTTAATTAAATTCTGAATAACATATCACAACACATTACTGTAATTGCTGGTGGTCATTATGATGATGATGATGGGAAGTTTTTGATATGCCAACACAAAACACAGTCTTCAAGAGCCAGTTTATCTATATAATTATACAATCCCACACTGATATATCAAACAGTTTCTCATTCAAAGATCTTAAATGTCTGTAGGGAAACTGACAGTCATTATGTCTCTGAAGGCGCATCCCCTGTGGCGTAGCTTTAAAATTGGCTTTTTAGAAGAAGAGCCCTCAAATGCATAAACATATTCATATACACATGCACAAAGATGAGCTAATGATTTTACAGATGCTTTTAGGAGGTTCACACGAAACCGGCAGAAACAGCATGAAATATACACCAATAATTTATTTATTTTTAAAAGAAGGACACACTGTTTTGAAGTTGTTAAATTCATAATAAAATGTGTTGGGTTTAGTACACGAATCCAGGTGAAACACATCTGAATGAAGGGGTTTATATTTGAAAATTATGTGTGATATTGCTGTGCTGGATCTAAACTCTGGAGGAAGGACGATCTTCAGGAGATTGACAATATCTATAACTCTCTATATCAAATTATACCTCATATCCTACAGATAGAGAGACAGAGGGAGAAAGGAAGAGGGAATAAAAAAAAATATATCTATCAAAGAGATATTCTGCCAACAGAAAAGTGTAGTGAGAAGAGCACAAAGCTATTGTTGAAGTTACTGTGTTATACTAGCAGGTCTTAAGCTTTCATTTCGTTATCGATCTTTTGGATGGCTTTAATATATCACTGAATTCACTCTGCTTGTGTGTGTAGAACTCAGTTGTTTGTTCACTGCACTGCAATACACTGTAAGCAGATTCCTGGCAGGTTTTATAAAACAATGCAGTGAACGCAGACACATGTTCTCATATTAACCTGTCTGACTGTTCATAAGACCAGATGTACAAAGTATAAAGAGACACATTGCTGAAGGTAATGGGTTTTTATCGCTCCATCTCTAGGTTTGAAAGCACATTCAAATTGAAATTATTTCTCAGCAATACAAACTTACACGTTAGAAAACTACTGTACTGAGGCAGCGAGAAATAATATCTTAACAACTGCTAGAAATGTGAGGGTACAAGGCCATGTGTTGTGTTTTGGTCATGTTTTTTTTCAGTTGTATGCCTTTCTTCATTTTACATCTAATCAAAATTATCTGATTTTGCCTTGGTTTAGGGTTTTAGATTCTTGTACATGCGAGTGTTTCTTATGTGAGTTGATTTTCAATAAACCTTACAGATTTCAACTATTGTATTTTTTTATATGAAGGCCATGTTAAACTAAAAAAATCCAAACAATAAATAAATAATAAAAACTGAAAATGATATATTTTTTTAATATTTATTGTGTATATCAAGTTAATGTACAGTACTTGCTAACCAAGGAGTCAACATTGTCCCTAAAGAGCACGCTTGAAGTGAAATATGTGATGTGAGAACAAAACAATGAAAAATAATGGTAAATATCACATGAACTGAATATTTTTATTATGCATAATTTCACAAAATTGTAATTGACTTAAATTGACTTAATTATATCATATGCCCACTGTGGTTATTAGTCAAATAAAATAAAAACAAGTTTTCTTAAATACATATATTTTGGATGGATGGGTGGAAGAATGAGATCTAAAAGTGTCCATAGTTGAATAAACACCATGGTACACTTGAACACACTCTTCCAACAGTCTGGCAATGAATAACTCATCTACCAAAATGTGTTAGTTCATCACAACAATAGTGCTCTAGACACCTTTTAACATAATTTCCGATTATTCCATAAAGCAGAATCTCTTTCCTCACTGTGACTGTCTGTGTGTATTGGAAGTAGTTTGTATTAAATTATTACTACTGTAAATGTATCCACCTGTTCCATTTCATACATGACTACTGTGGACAGGTAGCTTATGTAAGCGTACTTACTGCTAACATCTGTGCTGTATTATCCATGTTGAGCACAGCGATTGCACAAACTTATGTCATTCATAATATAACTAAAAATATCTCCCATATTGCACTAGCATATTCTGCGTCATTCAAACACGCAATCTTATACATTATTTAAACATGTTATATAAACGGAAGATTGCAGAGGCTTGACAGAGTATGTGATCTAGCGTGTGGTGTCTGTGGTCTTATGTGTATTATTGTAGCTTGTTGAGGGAGTGTGCAATGTCAGGAAATAGCCGTCTAGGTTACACACAAATAATTCAAACATGAAATATTTCTGCCATAATATAATATAATGATTTATCTATTGTTTAATATGTGCTTTGATTGGTTGAGTTGAACTGAAAGGTGAGTCTGATGACATCTGATCTCCTCTAGAGATCCAGCCCTATAAACATCCCCAGGGACATATTTCACTTTTACAAGCAGATTTTTCCTCCCGCTTCGTGAGGGGGAGTTTCATGACATGGCTATTAAAGCCTGTGTCATTTTATGGCCATTTCAATCAGGCTCTATTTCAGAGGACAATTTGAGCTCCACCCCACACCAGAGTTCACCAGATCCCCACACACATCACAATTCATATAGATTACGGATCATTTACCATCACACACACACACACAAATACAGTATATAAGCAAGAGAGAATCGAGCGATCAGTCAATACACAGTCAGCAATCTGTAAATCTTAAGAGATATCATACAAAGACTAAACAAATGAAAAATGACCACAATCATTATCAGGTCGATGCTGCTTTTTTAATGATGTACTTTTGGTTGGGTTTGTTCCATCATATGTGTGTGTGTGTGTGTGTGTGTGTGTCTGCTAGAGCAGGCTTCACTAGCTGTGTGTGCTTTATTGCAGTCTGCACAAGTGGAGGCGTGTGTTAAAACAGAAGCTAGATGGATTGGGAATATGGGCGTCCCATTAAAAACCCTTTTAACCTACTCTCTAGTGTCATCCACTACATATACAATACCCTGCTCTGCTGTAACAGCTACAGCTCTCTCCACATGGACCACCAGAGTGGTTTGATCTCTCTCTTTTAATATCTCTCTCTTTTTTTTAGACAGTGAGCGACAATTTTTGCAACCCTTTTATAAAACCTGGGACATTTATAAATACAAAAATAATACTGTAGAAACAACAAAAATACAATATGAAAGCAATTCCCTTTTCATTAATGTTAAATAAACAAAGCAATTATTACCTAATAGTACTACAAAACAACAACTAAAATAATAAATTGCTTTTTTAAATACTGTACATGAAATACACCAAAGTGAACCACAAGTTAGGCCTACTTAAACCTGAAATAAAATATAAATATTAGATGTACAACTTCATATATATTAGAAATGAGAAAATAGTTGCAACTAACTGAAATGAAGTTTAAGCTGAAGTAGCCTACTAAAACTAAAACTGAAATAAAAATAAAATCTAAATGGAAATATTAAACATATATATAATAAAGCACAACTACTGAAATGAAGTTTAAGCTGAAGTACTAAAGCTGAAACTGAAAAAAAAAACACCGGAAATTATATATATATTGAACTATATATAAAACATTTTACCTTTTTTACTACATTAACTACATTTATAATGGAATCTGAACCATAGTATTTGGAAAATTTCCATTTACTTTGAAAAACAATACATTAAATACACAAAAGCGTATCATATTCATGCAATTCTGTGGAAGTGTATGTGCAACTGTGTATCTTGGCCATCACGACAGCCACTTCTGGACGGCCCATTAACCAAGAAAGGATGAGTCACTTTAAAAGTCTTAAAATCAGTGGGAGGGGTTGATCTCAGGCTATCATCCAATCACAGTCTGCACTTGTGCAGTTATTATATTCATTAGCGAGATGATTATGAAGCTTTGATGAGAGGAAACGCCCTGCTGCTCTCGAGCACTGCAGACACCTGGAGCAGTTGCACTACTGAGAGGATAATGGAATTACACCTGCACCAATGCACTCTCTCTTTCTCTCTCTCTCCCTCTCTCTCGCTTTCTCTTCAGTCATTAAGAGATTGTTTCTCTATTAAAGTACAAGCCCATTGCTCTTTTGTTGTAGTGTCTATTGGAGCATGTATAAACCCGATTAAAGCAGGATGGTTCTTATGAATCCTAGTGTCTCTAATGAGTTCCACTGATATAATAGCTCTGTTCCAACACTTAGTGAGCTGCCTATATAGACGGCATTTTAAGGTTGCTGACACAAAGGATTTTCCAAAAGATAACTTTCTCCTTTTAAGGTAACAGCTTTTGCCCAAATTGTAAGAAAACATGTATCTTTCAGAGTAATGGCAATCAATGGATTGCCATGCATCTATTGGGAAAAAAAAAATCTTATTGGAAAAAGATGGTGGAGGAAGTTGAGAGAAGTGTTAATTTATAAATATATATTGACAGTTTTGAAAACTAAAACTATTCAACATTGTTTTTTATTAATTGAAAAAAGCGGAAATAAAAAATATTAGACAAAAAATGAAGTAAAAAAAAAAAACTTATGTAAATTTGAAGTACCAAATATAGGTTTAAGTTGAAGTATTAAATTTAACAAAAATAAAAGCTGAATGGAAATATTAAAAAACTAAACAAAAAATATACCAATAAAAATGTCAAAACCACATAATTACTAAAACTTGAAAGACTGAAAATAAAAATTTAAATAAAAGCTAATTCAAAATATAAATAAATATTATAGTAGTAAATAATACTAACATATCACTGTATACTGAACTTACTATCCGAAATTAAAGATTAAAAAAGTGACATTGCCCAAATGGAATCTGTACTACAATCTCTAAAAGGTTTCTATTTAAGAATTTAAAAAACATATTTTATACAATTTTATACTAAGGAAATACTCTCAAATTGTTCAGTGCAAATTAATAATTACCGTTTGAAACTTTTTTTTTTTTTTTTAGTTTTCCCACAAAATCAGAACAAAAATCTGGGGAGAAAATAAATTAAACCAAACCAATTGCTAGCTTAGCGACATGCTAACCTACAGTATGTGCAACGAGTCAAGTGTGAGTCAATTTTCTTGTGCACTTCCTGCAAGGAGCACTATAGACAGCTAAACACCATATGATACATATAATAAACCAGTCAATGAGGATCCAATTCCATTCGGCTGATATCTTAGAAAGCAGTTGCCTATGTAGGCAGCAGACAGCAAAGAAGCTCAACAGGTTTAGGAACAGAGCTAAGAGCTTAGACGGGTACGATGATGGCAGAGTGTGGTAAAAGAAAACAAATCCATGAGACTAAAGTAAGGATCTGTCAGGCAATATCAGGCAATCGAACCGGCCTGAACAGTTGTTGTTGTTTACTGTTTTCCCTAAGCATATTTCTGTCATGTGTGATTATGCGTCACTTTTGAAAATCTGTACGGCTGGGAGCAATAATGACCTCTCTTGCACAGAAAGAAAGCGTTTAGACATCCTGTTCCCACAATGTGTCATAAATATAACTCTGACAGATGGTGAAAATGTGCTGTTAATGACATCACTTCCTGTGCAGATGTATAGAAGCATCATTAAATATCAAAATAATGGGAAAAAAGTCTCTTTTGGCTCTGTCTTTCTCCCACACACACACACACACACACACATACACACACTCTCTCTATCCCCAGAAAGAGTATGTAATATTAAAGTCGGATTAGGGCAAAAAAGCGGATTAGTATTTTAGTAGCATTTGTGTTTTATTTAAAGTTCTAATATTAAAGGACTAGCAAATATAAACCCAGCTTAAGCATATTTCTCTTACACATTTCAGATCGCTGCCATGTTGGGGATATTTATTCTCACTTCTGATCTGGTTTGTGTCTTGTCTCCTTCCTGTGCCGCTGGCAGCGAGGGGTCTGCGAGCGGCGTTGCAGGTGGAGATCTCCGCTCTACCGCCCTCTAATCTGCTTAGTTAAAACATGCTGTCCTCCAGCATACGCTCTCTTTGGGAGAGTGGGGTGTTAGATTATTTAAGCCCCCGTAGCAGTAGACAGGAGATCATCCCTTCCTGATAACTGTGAAATGGAGAGGTTCATGTAAAATGACGGCTGAGTGCAAAATCTGCCCAGCCAGCACTTTGCCCTAGCCTGTTTTTTCCCCCTCTTATGATTATCTCTCGCTCTCCATCTCTATCAGGGCATCGGCAGCATTGACGTTAATTACAGACCATCAAATGGAGGTAAAAAGCACCATCAATCAAACAGACACACTGAAGATGTGAGACTTATTGAGAGTGTGAGACACGCTATAGGGATAACATGCTTCAAGCCCACATTGAGATTTTCATTGACAGACAAGAGGCACAGAGGAGAAGTTTTATAGGGTTGTATTGGGACCACGATTTTTAGACTTAAGGTATACCAGCAGACTTAAGGTATACAAGTTTAGTATTTTAACAGTACAATTGCAAGGTATTTTTATTAAGTACATAAATATATAAATGTATTTGTAGTATACTTAGCATGAAATGAATTTATTTTAAATACATTTTAGCATATATATTTTTCACTAGGGTTCAGATCTGGCTTCATCCAATCAACAACCAATGGATAGAAACAAGTCCTCGCCCTACAGTTTTTTTTTCTTTTTTTCTTTTTTGATAATACATTTCATTCAGATGTGCATCACAGTTTGGAACAAATAATGATGTTTGTGGTGCAATGTTTGACCGGAAGGGTAAAAATGAAGTTTATTTTCCTCAGTTACAGCTAGTTAGAGCTAGCCTGCTTCCAATCAGACACAGAAATGAAGTAGTGCAGTAAGATCACATTTGTTTGAATGAATTATAGCATTTATTTCAATTAATTATTGATCGAATGAGAGATAGAGAGATGAAAAGTCTGTTTGTAATTACCTGCATCTGCATGTGCGCCTCTCTCAACAAACAATGAAGCTGTAAGTTTAGTTACTTCAAAAACAGAGATTTTACCTCCTTGTTGCTGAGAAATATAATGTAGCGATTCAGTATCAAAGCTATTTTATTAATAAAAGTAGCAGTACAGTGTTGACAACAAGTTTCTGTGGATGTTTTTGTGTGTGCGCAGCACGATCTCCAATCCCCAACATATTAGGACAGCTATTCAGTTGGCATTTCATAAAAAGGCAATGTATTTTTAAAAATTACAAATTTTTCATACATCAAGAAAAAAATTATTGACAACAAACACATCAAAGTCAGTACCCCACATATGTTGAAAAGTAAAAACCTTCCATGGTGTGAACTAACTTTTTCACAATACTGAAAATAAAGACACTGAAGAATGGTATTGCTCTCACACATTCTATATTTCTCAAACTGTAATTAAAAAATGTATTCAAATCTGCAATAATGCAATCCCATCTGGATTGGATTGATATATTTATTACAAAAAAGAAAGAAATGGGGGGGGGGCATAATATTAATTAATCAATAAATTTTTACGCTTCATGTCACAATGCCTGAACCAAAATGCTGATACCCTTTTGATTCTGCCGTATTGTTTTCTTATACTATATGAGATGCAACCCTATACATGTTTGTGATTTTTTTTTAGACAATCTTTTGTTGTTTAAGTCCTGTTTAAAGAATGCATATAGGCTGTGGCTTTCTGAAATATTTGGAAATGTCAGACAGAGGCCTGTGGGAATAAACGAGAAGAGAACATGGGCAGACATGAGTATCACACGACCTGTCTGCTGTGGTCAGGCCTCTTCCAATAATTCAGAGGTCAGTGTTCCTTCCTTCTCAGGCCGACCCACATTTAAACACCTCAGTCAAACTCCCAGTGCAAACAGCCAACTCTCAAACAAATATTCTCCTATACACTTCAGACCCTTGAGAGAGACAAAAGGAGGGGTTAAGAGAAAAAAGTGACATCTTGACGGCTGTCCAATCCCGTTGAAGCTGAAGATGTTATTCTTTGGCTTCAATTTGAGAGGAAAGGAACCTTTCCCCTTTCCTGTCATCCGGCGCTTCTGTGTTTCTTCCTTCCCTCCGCACTCATCTCTTCCTCATTTCCGTCTTGTCATCCAGAGTCTCATCAAATGTCAGAGGACAGCATGCTGTCCCAGAGTGCTGGCTCCATCTGCATCTTGAAATACATATTTGTGGTGAGACCGATCTCCCTCAGGTCCTGTGGAAGGGGTCAGCACATTTATACAGAACCCTGATGAGACCACCTAGTGAGAATGTGACGGCAAACGTCCCAGGAGACGCCACTTTCTCTCTCCTTTTCTCGTATTTTAAACTGCTCTTGTCAGTTAAACAACACTCTTCAGAAAGCCCTTCACAAACTTGCATGTACAATGTAAGAACAGGCTGCTATTATTTGACTTTGAGGTTCACCCAAAAATGGCAATCCTGTCATAAATAATGGAACACAAAAGAAGATGTTTTGGAGAATGTTTGAGCTGTTTAATGTCAATTTCAATGGGGTTAAAAAGTTTCAAGCCCCAAAAAGGACATATACAGGTGCATCTCAATTAATTAGAATGTCGTGGAAAAGTTCATTTATTTCAGTAATTCAACTCAAATTGTGAAACTCGTGTATTAAATAAATTAGATGCACACAGACTGAAGTAGTTTAAGTCTTTGGTTCTTTTAATTGTGATGATTTAGGCTCACATTTAACAAAAAAACACCAATTCACTATCTCAACAAATTAGAATATTTCATAAGACCAATAAAAAAATATTTTTTGTGAATTGTTGGCCTTCTGGAAAGTATGTTCATTGACTGTATATGTACTCAATACTTGGTAGTACACAGCCAGGTTTTTGCTTTAATTACTGCCTCAATTCGGCGTGGCATGGAGGTGATCAGTTTGTGTCACTGCTGAGGTGGTATGGAAGCCCAGGTTTCTTTGACAGTGGCCTTCAGGTCATCTGCATTGTTGGGTCTGGTGTCTCTCATCTTCCTCTTGACAATACCTCATAGATTCTCTATGGGGTTCAGGTCAGGCGAGTTTGCTGGCCAATCAAGCACAGTAACACCATGGTCATTGAACCAGCTTTTGGTACCTTTGGCAGTGTGGGCAGGTGCCAAGTCCTGCTGGAAAATGAAATCAGCATCTCCATAAAGCTTGTCAGCAGAAGGAAGCATGAAGTGCTCTAAAATTACCTGGTAGATGGCTGTGTTGACTGTGGACTTCAGAAAACACAGTGGACCAACACCAGCAGATGACATGGCAGCCCAAATCATCACTGACTGTGGAAACTTCACACTGGACTTCAAGCAACATGGAATCTGTGCCTCTCCACTCTTCATCCAGACTCTGGGACCTTGTTTCCAAATGAAATGCAAAATTTACTTTCATCTGAAAAGAGGACTTTGGACCACTGAGTTCTTTTTCTCCACAGCCCAGGTAAGACGCTTCTGACGTTGTCTCTGGTTCAGAAGTGGCTTGGTAGCCCTTTTCCTGAAGACGTCTGAGCGTGGTGACTCCAGCTTCAGTCCACTCCTTGTGAAGCTCTCACAAGTGTTTGAATCAGCTTTGCTTGACTGTATTCTCAAGCTTGCAGTCATCCCTGTTGCTTGTGCACCTTTTCCTGCCCAAATTCTTACTTCCAGTCAACTTTGCATTTAATATGCTTTGATACAGCACTCTGTAAACAGCCACACCTTTCAGTAATGACCCTCTGTGACTTACCCTCTTTGTGGAGGGCGTCAATGTTCGTCTTCTGGATCATTGCCAAGTCAGCAGTCTTCCCCATTATTGTGGTTTCAAAGAACAAGAGATACCCGGAATTTATACTGTAGGAATGGTAATTAATTGAAACTCAAATGTAAATATTCTAATATTTTGAGATACTGATTTTTGACTTTCATGAGCTGTAAGCTCTAATCATCAAAATTAAAACAAAAAACTTTTGAAATGTTTTACTTTACATGCAATAAATCTAAAATATATGAAAGTTTCACTTTTTGAAATAACTTACAAGAAAAAATGAACTTTTTCACGACATTCTAATTTATTGAGATGCACCTGTAGGTGATTTAGCCATACAACTTCTGAAGCAATATGGTCACTTATATCAACATAAGTGTATAGATTTGATTGTATAAATAATATATAAGCCTATGTTCACTTTCAAATCAAATCAAAACACTGATCAACACATGCATACACTACATTAAATATGGTAATATGAACATTAAAAGTCAAACCTCCTTGGTTCTCACAAATCATGTGACTAAACATCATGGTTCATGCATTAAGATCATGGTTCTACCCCTTTTGCATTGTTTTATTGTTAACCAAAATTATTTAAATGAAGTGAAATAAATGTGAAATAAAGTACTGACATTAGATTGAAAAGATTACACTTGCATGAAAGTTTGAAATTTTGCCTTGCAGCTAATTTAAGTTTATGTTCAGGTAGCCTAATAAAATTACTAAAACTGAAAATGATAGAAAAATAAATAAAGCTAAATAGAATGATAAAAAAACTAAAACTAACAAAAACAAAAGCATAAATTACTAAACTTTAAAATCTAAAAATAAAAGCTAATTCAAAATATTAATAGATGCTATAATAGTATACACATAATCCTAAAATAAAACCTTTTTAGTGTCTTGAATCATCTTGGATCCCCATTAACATTCATAATATATAGTTGAAACATACTTTAAAATATCTTCTTTTGTGTTTCACAGAACAAAAAAAGTCATATGACACGAGTAAATGATGACAGAATTTTCATTTCAGGGTGAACTATCCCTTTAAGACAGTGAGGAGAGAATATTTCTAACTAGTCTGTTTTTCCATATTCTCTTAAACAGAAGCAACATTCAGTACTGTTTCTCTGCACTGAAAGACCTAACATTAAAAACGTTAATCTATTAGCAGGTTCACAGGTAGGGTATGATAATGTTCCACATACTGTAGTTATATAAAAGTTCTCTTTCAACAGCTCTCTCAAAATAACACCTCCACAATGTGAGCACAGGAATCACACCTATCAGCACGTTTTTCTTTATCCTATAAGAACAATGTGTCAGCACCTTTTCTCATGCAGAATTCTGCCTGAACACATGTTTGATTCCGCGGTAATCAGGACGCCTGATGGATAGGAAGCTGTTTTTGTTTATGGAGAGTGTGAGCTCGCTGCCATCTGCTCAGAGATTAAACACCATGCTCTGATGGAATACATAAACACCCATCAAGCTCAAAGCAGCCTGCTTAAGACACTCATAAACGCCAATTTTAAATCACTTACTCTAGTGCGCTCTAACACACACACACACACTCAGGGAAGCCTCTTTTGACCAATCACAGGCGAGAGTATTAAATATGTCCAGAGCCGCCACAGGCACTTCTTTTATAAAGCAACAGCCTTGCTAGAATTATAGTTAGCAAATTATAAATAAAAGCACAAAACATATAATAACATTGTTTTGAATAATCAAACACTAATGGAGCCCAGAGCCAGCTTTAAAGGGCGCCGCAATCTAAATTAAACTGAAAGTGAAGGCTAATAATTAATGAAACAAGGGTTGCATAAAAATACTTTACAGTAAAGCAGTGAAAATTAGCTAAGCTAAGCTGAAAATAGATAGTTACTGCACCCTACATGGCAAACATAACTTGCTACATGTTTACTACTTGATATGTTTATATTAAATATAAGCATAAATACTAATACGTTAAGTGGTTTCAATTGATTATAGATAAATGTTCCACTTTATCCAGCACTCTTTTCGTTCTCTTTTCTAAAGTATCATCTTACATTTTTACAGACTGAAAAACCACTCCAAGCTATTCAGAGTGTGATTCAGATTAAGAATCAATCATAAATTGATTCAGAACATCTGGTAGCCTCTACACCTGGTTTATCAAACAAAACAACTCAAAAGAGTGATTCATTCAGGAATCGTGCAGTCTACTTCTGGTTCTAAACAGTCACTAAAACACTACTGTTCAAAAGAAATTATCATTTTGAACTTTCTGTTCATCAAAGAATCCTGAAAATAATGCATCACCATTTCCACAAAAATATTAAGCCGCACAACAGTTTTCAACATTGATAATAAGAAATGTGGATATGTAAAGGATCACGTGACACTGAAGAATGAAGTAGGCTAATGGCTGCTGAAAATTCAGCTTTGCCATCATAGGAATGAATCACAATATATGTAAATTATATTAAAGTAAGCAGTTCATATAAATTGTAATGATATATTTCTAATAAAAGCAGCCTTGATGAACTTAAGAGACTTCTTTCAAAAACATCAAAAAATCTTACCTACCCCAAATTTTTGAGTAGTGTAAAATTCTGGACATACGACTAGATTTCTGAAATATTCTTGGAGAAAATGTAACATCTGTCAACGCTTCCCTGCTATGTAATGAATTGAATACAATAGCTTTGCTACCAAAGTGACATGATTTCAAAAATAGCGACACTAAAGCCCAAAAGTGGTGAAAAAAGATGGTTGAATAAAACTGAATGAGGCTGGGGAGCTCTGGGAGGGTTTGATGGTGGTGTGACCTACATGTTTTATGCCACAGATGAAACAGAGCAGCGTGCTTGAAAATTTCACATTTTTAATTCTCCTTCTGTGTCTCTCACAGGCCATATGGGCGCCTTGGACAGGCTGTGAACAGTCACAGGAAGAGCTAACACATATCAGAGAATCATGCACGGAGTTCATGCTAGAACTCAAGCAAAAAAGAAGTTTTGCGATTGTGAATCGGTTCTTATAATCTTTTGTCAGACAGTCTGAAATGACCTGTTTTCAAACACCGAAAACTCATGCTGGTTAAATAACCAGGGAGATCTGATACATCAGTAGCAATACAACAGCTTTGAAATATAACAAAGCATGTGTGTGTGTGTGTGTAGGGGGAAAATGTATGAGAAAAGTATTTTCTCTTTATCACTTATTTTGTGAAAATGATCTAAAATTGAAAAATTGAAATGAAAGCTATCTACAAAACATCTCATACCGACAAACACTAAGTGCTAATTTATTTTGTCACCATTCAAATGCTATTTATGAACATATAATCTATAAAAAAAGGTTCACTGACATCTCAGAGATCAGTGTTTGAACATAACAGGGAATGTGACTTAGAAATATCTGGTTTTATTGTTGATGTTCAAACACAGACAGAAAGAGACAGAGAATATAAGACAGGCGGCAGATTGGGGATAAAACAAGGTCAGGGGTGACAGAAATCATAAAAACCAAACGCTTCGGTTCTGTCACATGACAGCACCATCGGTCAGCGAGCTGTGTGGCAATGTGATCCTCACACACACACACACTCAAACACACATCAGTGTTAGGGAAGCAACTTTAAAACTCAAAGCTACTTAAAATTGAGTGTTAAACTGCAGTCAAGCTGATCTTAGAAAAATCTGTAAAAAGATATGTAAGCAGGCAAAAATCTTGAAATATTAGGATATACGGTATCATTTTAATTAGAAGAGTAGTTGTTTGTTGCTAGTATCTGTTTTAAAAAAGGCTTTTTGAATGAATGACTCTCAATTAGGGTGACAGCATTAAATTTAACAGATACATATACACTAAACAACTATTAATACTGGGTTGTAACTACCAGTAATGTGTACAAAAGCAGTTTGAACTTCATGAGAAAAAGTGTTTAAGTAGTTTGCTGTTCAAAATAAATAAATAAAAATAAATTAAAACTTGAATTATACTTGCAATATCAAACATAGTTATGAAAAGCAGTTTTTAAGTATTTTGCTATACAGATGGTACACAGTTATTCTGTGAATTGATTATGTTTGAACATGTTCATTGCAGTTAATCTTCCAATGAACCAATTCACTAAAACAGTTTTTTCAGACCAGTGCTACAAATCAAACTAATATATAAAACGAGTTGAAAACACAGTCATGTAAAAGCAGTGTTTAGCTATGTATTTTGTTTTTCAATTAGTTGATTTACATGAATATCACCCTAATGAACTAAATCACTAAAACTTCAGACTTACCAGTGCTACATATTAAACTAATATATAAAATGAGAAAAGTAGTTTGCTTTAAGATGCAGTAAGCTACATGAATGTGACTTGAATGTGTGAATCGATTCGTTTTGAACAAGTTCCTTGTATCTTCCCATTGAACCAATTCACTAAAACAAGCTTTTTTAGACCAAAGCTACATATAAAACTATTAAATACAATGAGTCTAAAACATGTATATCAGTTATGAAAAGCGACATTTGCTATTACAAAAAGGTGTAATATGCTAAACAGCAACTCAAATTAGCAAATTAATTATTTTTGAACAGTTTAATCTCGATGAATAACAAATATTTCAGACTATCCTCTACAGTTTTGTTCGGCCATAAAGATTCTTGCACATTTATAAACTCTTTCCTCTGTGTCCTTGCGACACACCATCCCCACTGAATTGAACTATTTCTCTTCATAGTTTTGATGTCACTGGTCTCAGTGTCTTGTTTAGGGTGGGCAGATTTAGGACATGTCAGACAGACAGAGCGAGACTCATGTTTTACAGGCCAGAAGGGCACAGGACACACACACACACACACACACACACACACACACACACACACACACACACACACACACACACACACACACACACACACACACACAGACACAGACACACACACACACAGAGGCCAGGAGAGCTCAGGACTGCAGTCATCCACAAGAGCCATGTCTCTTCCTGTGTTTCATCTCATGACACACTCATCTGTCTCTGTCTCTCTTTCCACACTTCTGTCTCTTTCTCTTCTTTATGCCCTTCAATGGATTTCTGCAGCCTTTCTCCCTCCTTTACTCTCTCTGTCTTTCTCTCTCCAGGGATATTAGTTTTATTGAGAGGATGAGCCTCATAAAGAATGACCTACAGTAGCAGCAAACTTTCTGGCTATATTCCCTGTGTATGTGTGTGTGTGTGAAACAAATACTTCACTCTCATTTAGCTCATTGTCCCTGAAGCTTTTGCTGCTCGTAGAGAAGAAGAGTTTAGAGTTATTAGTTTTTCCCTCCCAGTGGTTTAGTGTGTGTATGTGTTCAGTCACCTTGCTCTGACCTGTTAGCAGTAGTGTGTAATTAACTGATTGTCTGAACTATTTCCCACCTCTGATTGGCTCACACGTTTAACTCCTGGACTACTTATTCAATCAAAATGAAGAACTACTGTGTAGGGAAGAGTGTGGTCAAGAAAAGCAGATTTTATTTTCTAATGACATTCTAGTGATAAGTGAGCCACATCAATTAATTCCAGCAGTATGCTGTATAATTACTTAGATGTATTTTTACATCACAATAAAAGGCAATGCATTCACAAATCATTCTATATGTGACATTTTGAGATTTTAATTTATGGTCCCCTCCACCCTCTTCAAAAAATAGTCTGAGCCACCATTCTGCTGCAGCAGACGAGAGAAGTTCACACAATGAGTGAGTCATGTTGTCAAGAAATGAAATCTGCTCACCACAAAAGAAAAGAAACCGGCTGTGAAGCTCAACACTTTACCAGAGTTTCGTTTTAAAACCAGTCATATTAATAGTATCCAACAATTAGCTTAAAATTACTGCATAAGTCTGAAAATGATGATGAGGTTTATCACCCTCCTCATAGCATTTTGATTTATTTTAGTGGACAAATACACTCAAAAAAAAGAGAAAATTACACTGCATTGCGTCACCGGCTTGTCTACAAAATCAGGTAGATATTGCAAGATGGTGAACATATCAAAATAAACAAACAACAAAACTTGCATTTGATGCACTGCTGATTTAAAGGAATAGTTCACCCAAAAATGAACATTTTGTCATCATTTACTCACACTCATGTCGTCCCAAACCTACATACGTTTCTTTCTTATGCTGAACACAAAAGATTATATATTTTGAAGAAGCAAACAGTTGTTGGTCCCCATTGACTTCCATAGTAGGAAAATAAATACTATCGATATTTCTTCAAAATATCTTCTTTTATGTTCAACATAAGAAAGAAACGTGCACAGGTTTGGAACGACATGAGGGTGAGTAAATAATGACAAAATGTTCATTTTTGGGTAAACTATCCCTTTAAGGTAGTTAAATAGATTACAGCAAATGACAAAACATGAGAAATCACTACCATTTAAAAAAAATCTATTTTTTCAAAGTGACAGTAAAGAGTTTTACACTGTTACAAATGATTTCTCTTTTAAATAAATGCTGTTTTTTGAATGTCTCTATTCATCAAAGCTTATATTTCTCCATTTCTATCACCAATGGAGTTTGGGTTCCTTGCCACTGACGCCTCTGTCTTGCTTAGATGGGGACACTTTATATTTGGCAATATTATTGACTTGACTGCACGGACGCTACTGGATGAGAACTGCTTTATAGATAAATTAAACATCATTCCATAATTGATGGACTTTACACAGTTACTGAACCGAACTGAATCAACAATGAACTAATTTCAGCTGAATAATGACTGTTATTACTATTACAGCAGAATTAAATTTTGTTTGCATCATTGAATCACTATTTTTTTATCACTGTAAAGCTGCTTTAAAACAATCTGTAATTGTTGCTGAAAATTCAGCATTGCCATCACATGAATCAATTACACTTTAAAATATATTAAAATACAAAACATGTCATAATACAAAATGTAATAATATTTCACAGTATTGCTGTCTTACCAACCCCAAACTTTTAGTGTTACTTATATAATCACAAGGCCATGGGAATCTCAGTAATCCATAAACTGATAAATGTACCCCTCGAATGCAATGCAACTCACTTTAGAAAGTGTCAGCCGGTTGCATAAATCAGAATCAATATCATCTTCAATTACTATATAAAAGAAACAAGTGCTGATTACAAATAAACTCTTATCACTTTGTACTGGAATGTTCTGCAGCGGCCTCTACATAACCCCAGAGACGTCAGTGTCCTGCGGTCCATCAGCTATTCTCCTCATAAATAGAGAACATTCTCTAGACTATTTTAAGCTGATCTAAGCATCCACCTACCACTGAGCTGTCTACAAAAACACGCTGCTTTCTGTCTTTGGTTTGTGTTTTTAACGTTCAAATTTCTTATACAGATAGACACAAGAACCAAACTTCAGATCTTTAAAAACAGAATGAAAATGTTTATGGTAATATCGCCCCAAATCTAACTTCATGCAATCCACATAAGCTGTTTTTTAATGAGACGGCTCATTAAAATAATCAACACTGTAGGTTGAAATGAAAATAAGGCTATAACAACAAGCTTGACCGAATGAACCTTGACCTTGACTTACCGATGTGACTGCGATGAGAGGAGGCATCAGACAGATGACCCCAGAGAGACAGAAGGGTCAAAATCACCAGCAAGAGCCACGCGCACACCCTCTGTACCGCCCGCTCCTGCATTCTGAAACACACACACACACACACACACACACACACACACAAAGCATATCAGCACATGAGCGTAACACTGATCAGAAAGGCTATTAGACCGCATGTTTCTAGAGGGGATCTCATTCTCTCCTCCAGCGCTATCTAAATGTCATCATGCTCTTCCTGAATGTTTTCTGATACAATGCTGAGTGCTCCACAACACTGAATTATACAATTACTTACAGAGAGAGTAAGCTTTCAGGGGTGGGTTGGGGTTTTCTGGTAGATACTGAGCCCCTAGTGGTTGATTTTGGTACTGATTTTGGTAATGTTGTTGTCTACTTGTTTGGGGTGGGGATTTTGTTGACTGCATTTATTTAATTAGAATTCAGTAAAAAAATATATATATATAATAATAATAATACTGTGAAATATTATTATAATTTAAAAAAACGTTTTCTATTTATATATGACGGCAAAGCTGAGATGCTAAATTGGTGCTCAGGAAACATGTCCCACTATTATCAATGTTGAAACCAGATCCAGTGCTGCTTAATATTTTTCTGGAAATTGTTCCAGGATACTTTGATGACTAGAAAGTTAAAAAGAACAGCATTTATTTGAAATATATTTTTATATCTTTGTTTACCCTCACTTTTGACCAATTTAATGCATTTTTGCTGAATAAATGTATTAATTTCTTTTTAAAAAAGTCTATTGTAAAATAAGACTGCTGCTAAGAATATGACGTGGATTGGGGGTTTAAGCTTTAATTAGCAAAGTCAGTTCCCTTCCAACCTCCTCACAATTCACACTCTGGACGAAAATAATTGACACTTCTGAGGAATGTTTGTGTCGGGTCTAATGAAATTAAATCGTAAAACTACATAGACCATTGGTTTAGACTCCGCAAAATAAAAAGCACTGCTCAGCTTTCTTCTTATTTCTTTTATCTCAGACAGACATATTTAAGCATTTCATTTGTAGAGAAAATGAAAGCTGATCATTCATTTACAATGCACTGACATCTGAACGGTAAACGGTGCTAATAAACTCTCCATATGCATGTGTGCAATTGTTATGCTATTACTGTAAGCACTAGTCTGTAATTCTATATAACACTTCTGAGAGGAAGTTCAGAAGACATCATGTGAGAGCATTTAATAGTATCAGCCAACCAATAAGAGCACACTTTTATCATTTAGACTTCTGTGGAAAACGGACGGTTAGCATAATTCTCTCACAAAGAGAAGTTTGTGTACATTTTCTATTGATCATGGCAGCAGTACCTCATCCAATGACGATCAAATGATAAAGAAAAGCGTTATAACCGGGCACATATCCAAAAACAAGGCATTGATGAGAATCTGCATTTTAAAGAGCTGATTCAGGTGCCTGGACTGCAGTGGAGCAATGCTGTACAGTAGTTTCTGCATCCTCCACAATCTAACATACACAACCAGCCTGCAAAATGGGGAATTGCACTGTGCAAATTGCCTTCAGCACTAATTTTGGGGCGTGTTTGCACTGTTACCTGATTTGCATAATTCCTTTAGTGAATTGGGTGCTAACACAACACAAACAGCATGCACAAATAAATGACATTATTAGTGGGCACAGTTCATTCTTAGTGAACTCTCCCCTGTTATTCCCCCATGCAGTTTGGTAATGGAGGCCTGTGAGTTGCTCTTCTGATTAGTATCAGTTTAATAATGAATTTGCCTCTTTTTTACATTCATGGAGCACAACACACACATACTCCGATGAAGATCCAGACACAAATAGTTACTCAGCAGACTGAAAAAGATTTAGACATGTGTGGAAGATAGAGAGATAAACAACATAAAGAGGTGTTTTGGAAATAGTTTGCCTGGCTCAGGGAAGTCTGAGTCGCTGTGGGAATGTGTCAAATTATGCAGATTTAGCGTACTAATTATCTTTCAACCAGCAGGACTCACTAGAAATCTCTCCTGTTTAAAGCTGAGGGGTGGGCAAGAAAACCCCTGCCTGGAGGGAGTTTTGCAGTTTGCAGGTGGACGGCCATGAACACACAAAAAGATACTGTCGCTGTCATTTATATTCTCACATCATACACAGAAATCTGCAGTGTGTTATTTCTGCACCAAACCGTTTTCCTAAACACTCCCATCTCCTCATTGTTTAGACAAACAGAAAGTTATCCAAGCTTGAACCTTTTTTTGTGTTTACTTAGTCATTAAGCTTGGATAGTAAAAGTATTTTAAAAAAGAAAAATATAAAACACATCAATATTAACATTTAATTCTGTAACCAGTACTACACACAGATGCAATTTAGAGTGTAATCAGCAAAATAACACCCAATGAGCTTCATTATACTCTCTAACTTTGTCCTTTTGGAATTTCAACAGGCTGATTACACAGAAGAAAGGTATTGTGTGTGTTGGGTTGAGTGTGTGTATATCTGTGTTTGCTCTGGCTGCTCTTCTTTGATGGCTAAACTTCCGCTGTGTGTTCATTAGTTCTTTAGGAGCTCTCAGTAAACACTGCCAAACACCCACTGGCTAGCATCATCAACATGTCTCTGCACTAATACCAGTCAAGCTTAATCACTAGCAAATCTCTAGCAAGACTTTAATTGCTAGCTATTTCGTTTTTGCAATTCATTTCAATGTCAGAAAAAGGCAAAGCGTTTCAAATGGATGTAAATTAATATCTATTTTTACTGTAGTGGTATATGCCCTTTTTACTTGTTTTTCCTTCCTTTTTTAAATTATTTACTTTTCAGTTCTCTGCTAAGAAAGGCCTGCAGCTGCATCAAATGTACTGTTATTTTTCAAGCCAAAATGCATGCTAGAAGTGAGACTGCAAAAGTGAAAAAGAAAGGAGAGAAAGAATGGCTGGAAGTGTGCATTGGGAAAACATCTTTCTGATCAATTGATTCAGCAAAAAAACTTCATACACTTTTTCCTACATCCAAAAGAATGAATAAAGTGTTCATTTACAACCACAAATGCACTAAATCAGCAGTATTTTGGTAAATCAGAGTAAATGAACAGTATTTTAGAGTTGTAAGGCTGTATTAATAATAGAAGGGGCAGTATTTCTTACAAAAATTCCATGAAAGGAGCAGTAGGTCAGAGATAGAACAACAGTATTTTTGAGGTATAAGACAGTATTTCAGAGACAGAGCAGCAGAATTGTACATGTATACAACAGTATTTAACAACATAAATAGAGCAGAATAGAGCAGAACTTTCAGACAGAGCATCAGTATTTCAGAAGTACAGAACAGTATTTCAGAAACAGAGCAGAAGTGTTTCAGAGGTATATGACAGTATTTTAGAAATAGAGCAGCAAAATATCAGAGGTACAGGACAGTATTTCAGTGATAAAACAGCAGTATTTTAAAGTTATAGAACAATATTTCAGAAATAGAGCACACAAGAGTTTCAGAGGTATCAGGCCATATTTAGAAAACGAACAGTAGGAAAAAAGTTTCAGACAGAATTTCAGAAACCGAGCAGCAGTACTGCATTTCAGAGGTATTTCAGATATACTGCGGCATTATTTCAAAGATATAGGACAGTATTGCATAGGTACAGGACAGTATTTCAGAGATAAAAGGGCAGTATTTGAATGTTAAAGGTTGTATTTTGGGAGTCATAGATAGAGCTACAGTATTTTAGAGTTATAAGTTTATATTGTGAGAGTTGTAGGCTATTTCAGAGGTAAGATGGCACCCATTGAAAGGTATAATAGCTATATTTGAAGTGTGAGGGGCAGGAGTGTTTCCACAGTGAAACCATATTAAGCCTATACTTGCAGTAAGGCTTTTTTAACCCAGTTAGTGTTTCACCGTACAGCAGCTGCATCTTAAACATTTAGAGAGGGGGGGGGGGGGGGCAGGCGTCTCCGTCCCATTCATTTAATTAGTCCCACTGGAATTTTTGCAGATGGTGACATCATCACACACAGACATTTCTGTTTCATTTTCTCCCCAAGTACAGTATATGTCCACATCAAACCTCTCTCTTTCTCTGTCTCTCTGTTTCTCATTCAGTATTTTAAACCATGGCCTAATGGTTCCAATCCTTATTCGGTTGGCCAAGACTGAAACAATCATACCATTTCAGAGAGCTCACATCATTTCATGTAATGTTTCAAGTTCAAACACTAGCTACAAATCAACACAAAAAATAAATACACACACACACATACAAATATCCATGCAACTTTTGCATTGTAGACCTCATTATGACCGACAGACCAAAAGGCATCAAAGAATATTCACCCATCACCTAAAGCCCCTTTCATCTTCCCTTCCTGCTTCTATTCAGACAGGTTCTCCAGTCCTGTAACAAATGCTGCAGGCTGGTAGCTGTGCAGCTTTGTGCACTATAAAATTAATGTGTTTGTAGTTCTACTGTTCTCGCTCTACTCTCCCTTTCTCCCTCTCTCTCCCCTAAAGGAACAATCTGCATATCTGAACACACGGCTGCATAAGAATGTCTGAAGATATTAATGCATCAGCACTCATAAGAATATTTTTTTATCTATCAGCAGTCTTTAAAATCAATGAACAATGCACACGTTGAGAAGCTCTGGGGCTTAATGTGCAGTAATCAATACTGGCATGTCAGGTTATGCTGGTAAATAACAATTTGTTTTGAAGTTACCTGCCTGATTAAATATTTAGTAGTTCAGATTTTTACCTGACCTAACAATATTTTCACCATCTACATAACCATAGAAGTGCTACATCAGAGGTTTTCAAACTGAAAAGGCCACAGGGCGGTACTATCAAGTCTGCGGAGAAAATGAGAGTAAAAAATGTTTTACAAAATAAAATATTAAGTTAACATAATTTAAGGTATTAATTAAAATGAGTAACATGCATTTTAAAAAGACATTCACCTCTTTTCATAAACACTGATTAGATTATTTTAGAAATATATTTATTTCAATAAACAATATTGCATTTATTATATATTTATTTATTAACATTTTCTTAATAATATTTAAAATTTGCTTTAAATAAAATGTACTTTTATTTTGAAAAAAAAAAATACATATTGCCTTTATAATATTAATATATTTATATTAACAGTAGGCTATATTTTGTAACCTTGACATCAAAATGTTTGAAAACCTCTTTGCTAAATAGCTATTTTTAGCAATATTAGCTAAAAAGTAATTCCATGACTGCTATAAATTCACCTAAACACACTTTTGCTGACAACAATACCAAACAATAGCATACATGGTGAAACTGCGAAAATTACTTCATGAACAATTTATATATTAGTAATGTTTTCCAATCTATATAATAGTCCTTTGGTGGCATTTAAATTAGCAGAATGTGACATTAATACATTACAAAAATAAAGTCTGCAATACATAATGCATGTACAATATCAATTATATAGAGACAGTGTAACACAATTTTTCAAATTTAGTGAAAACGCAATACTAATCCACACAGGACAAATCAACAGACTCCAAAACTCTCACAGTCACCCAATCCATAATGTTGAACCCCGAATTGGGATTCAGAAGAGAACATGTCTCAAGAAGAATCTGTTGAGTTTTCTCTTAAAACGAAGACTCTTTTATGAAACTCCTGGGTCTTTATCTGTGTATGTGTTTGTAATCTGTATAAACCTACACTAAAACGCAATGTCTCGGTTGTGGGTTGATAAGATCAGTTAGTGTGTATCAGTTTACTCAAATGACCACAAATCATGTCCGACACACTGGCGGATATCAGCCTCCGACTGAACCAACTCACTAGATAGAGAAAGACAGACATCATGAGAGAGCGGGTGGAGGATTTTTATTTTTTTTTTTTTTCAAAGGGATATTTTTTTCTGTCTGATAGGGGTTTGTGGCCAGTGTGGCTGGCAGAGACAGCACTGGTGAAAATAATGACCATGAGTTGGCATCCCTTCTCTGTCATGTGGCAGATTCTGTCAGGTAACGGGCATCTGATGAAGATCTGAACTAGAAATGGTGACTCGCTTTCTGTGCCAGTGGACCGAACAGGTGGTCAAACCTGGCCAGCAATAAATATGATGGTTTACATCAGTCATTTAATCCCACCCACACACACCTGATCTCAATCACACACTGGCACCAGAAATGACAACCAATTAAAAATGAGAAAACTGCTGCCAGGACATCGACACCAGACAGGAGAGCAGAGCCAGAGAAAGAGAGAAGCTCCTGGATAACAGAATGGAAGACTTCCTAATGAAGTCACGCTTCAAGAAATACTCATTAGGACTCTACAATGTCAGTCATTATCCTTAAAACAAACATGGCAACTTGTTTAGAAAAATACAAAAAAATGAATGCATGAACAAGAATGCAGAAATAGCTGGTTGAGAAGGACCACTCTGAATTGCCAGGCTGGTACAAGCTAATTGTCTAGCTATAGGAAAAGAACAGCCATATTATGCAAGTAATGGTGAATTAATTAAATTAATTAATGAATTTCTTCAAGGGGGTTTTTAAACTGGGGTCCACAACCAACGAAGGATGCAAGAGAATCTTTGGAAAAATAAAGAGAAAATTGTGTAAAAATAAATAAATAACATTTTACAATTTACAGAACACTTATTACAAATTAATATTGCACACATATTTATGATTTCTTACTGTATAAATGGGTTGTTGTGTTATTGTTAATTAAAAAAAATAAAACTATTAAATACAGAATTTGGTAAAATTAAATAAAATTAAAAAATTAGAAATATTGCTTTGTCAACACTAAATTTACTAAAATTACAAAAACAAATAATTAAATTAAATTGAAATTAAATTAAAACTAATGCAAATATTTTAAAAAATGAAATATAAAAAAATACTATAACAAAAACATAAAATTACTCAAACGTAAAAATAAACACTCAAAATATAAATCAGTAAAGAGAAAATCGTGTAAAAATAAATAAATGAATAAATAATATTTTAAAATGTATAGAACACTTATTACAAATCAATATTGCACACATATTTATGATTTCTTACAGTATAAATGGGTCTTTGTGTTATTGTTAATTAAAAAATAAAACTATTAAATACAGAATTTGGTTAAATTAAATAAAAAAATATATATATATATTTTTAAATTAAATCAAAATTAAATTAAATCTAATACAATATTTAAAAAATGAAATATAAAAAATTACTACATATAACAATTGAAAACATTAAAATAAACACTCAAAATATAAATCAGTCCTATAATAGTATATAAATAATACTACAATCTCAAAACCTCTATCAAAAAAAAAAATTAATAATAATAATTCATCACATTTACTGTAAAATACTGGCAGCTGTGGTTGCCAGAACTTCATTGTAAAAATATTTTAGGTAAAAACATTTTAGGTTTTACAGACTTAACTTAAATTCACAATAAAAATATTTATTTCATTAACTGATGTAATGTTAATATGCCAACATATTGAAGTACTAATATCTGTTTGTAACATTGTAATACACTGATAACCACCAAAAACAGGTGTTGATGAGAAAGTCACATGACGAGTCAAAGCTCATCACAAACAGCTTTACAACAAGCTGAGGAGGGAAATACTCATAGGTGCACAGTGTCATTCACACAAATAATAAACACCAACATGGTAACACACATGATACTGAAATAATGCAATAAACATGCATTTAACAACATTGCATGTAAGATAATAACACAACTGACAAGACAAAACTAGAAACATTCAACGAAACGATATTGCAAAGAAAAAACATCAAATGTGAAGTGTCATGCAGGGAATTCTGGGAGTGTTAATTGATGTTTTTTCACTGTAAATTATACAATGACTTCTTTTTCACAACCAAAAACCATAATTTTAACAGTATTTTACTGTATATAGTACAGTATGGAAACTTACTGTTCACCAATTGACAGGTTTTTAATGTAGCATTTTTGCAGTCTTTTACTATTAAAATCACAATTATTTTTACAGTGTAATCAGTGTTGGGGATAACTAGTAAAGTAACGGAAATACGTAATTTAATTACAAAATAAAAGTAATTGTAATCGGTTACAGTTACTGAGAAAAAAATGTGTAATTAAATTACAGTTACTTATGAAAATGTTAAGGATTACAAAGGGGTTCGCTGAATTTTTTTCAACACACTCCCACATACAGATTTAATTGATTTCTTTCAAAATTGCAACTGTCAAAATATGAAACACCAATGTTTCAGGAGTTTAGAACATGCTTATTGACAACTCTTTTATTTCCTATATGGGTTTATGTATAACAAGGCAGCTTCATTTTTTAAAGATGAACTGTTTTTTCCACGCATTGTTAGATTCCAGTGTTTCACTGTATTGATAAAATTCCTCAGTGGTTGTGTAAAACAACACTTTTTTACCTTCTCTGTTCACAGCGACTCTCTTGGGGCATGTCCCTTTAAATGCAAATGAGCTCTGCTCATTTCTTCATGAAGAGCAATGGTGATTTGAAATTCTCAAAAATATAAAGTTAACTTACTTCTTCCGGAGGTGCAGCTGGATCACGAACAATGGGTACTGATCTTTCCTTTAAAAACAAAACTAATGCACTGCGTCCTCAGTGGCACTGATGTCGGGAAAAAATTAAGATTCTTATGTTCTTCTACACAAAAACTACAAAACACCTGCATGCTTAAAGACTTGTTGCTCACAGCTGCTGGATTGGAGAAAATGATGGACTTCATACAACTGGCTGAGGGCGAAAATATGATAATATTGGACAGTACTTCAGCGGTTGTGGGTGGGGCCTGAGCAATATGACATCATACTGCTCAGAAAATCAAAACGGCTTGATAATTGAGACTGTTTAGGATTTTGGAGGATTAAAAAAAAAAGTGAATGGATATTTATCACTGTAGGGTGGTTGTGTCCACACACTGCTAAGACACATTTATATGCACACACCATGTAAAAGTAAATTTTGCATCCAATGTCTACTTCAAACTTGAAATCTCCAGACTCTCTCTCTCTCTCCCGCTGCATGTGTGTGGGCTTGTGTATGCATGATGGAGCAGCTTCACTGATGCAGCACAGCTAAGCGCTGATATTCTCAAACCCAGTGTGAGGAGTTTTACACAAATGAAGACTCTGCGCATAGGATAAAAAAGGTATAAAACAAGATCAAAGTGAAGCAGCATGGTGCATCTGCAGCCTTTATATTCATCTTTTAGGATTTACAAGGAGAGAAAAGTCCCTCCAACACTGTGAACCAAAGCAGCTCGAGCAGGATTGGTTCCAGGGACACATTTGGGAATTTAAGAAATATATCTGAAATGCAAATAGCACAGCGTGGAAGTCTTTGAAAAACAATCAGCGTGTGGAGACTGAGGGGAGAGGTGGAGAGAGACCACCGATATCAGGTTTACTCAGAAACCCCTCAGCCTGCCCCCAAACAGGCTCTAATCCACTTTAAATCCACACTCTGTTCGAAATGAGTCCCATGGATTCAAATAGGATTGACCAAGTGCTACTTTGAACTCTGTCAGTGTCTTGGCCCGAGTCAAAATGCCTCCTAGAGGAATTCTCGGTATAATGAAGAAATGTCTTAGGAACGTCTCACTTTCTCTCTTGCATCTCTATCTTTCTCTCGCTCCTTTTTTTTCTGCCGTTTCTGATCGTCATACTTTAGCATTACAGCTATCCAATAGGAAATGTGTATTAGTTGTTTACACCTGGTAAATATCCATTACAAGAAACATACCTACACAAACACAATACACAGTGCAGGTACATATTTACCCTGAGCATTTAAGAGAGACTTTCTAGGCCACTTAGAGAAACTATAGATGAAATATGCACTAAAGGTTTACGACTCCACTGAAGTATTAAAATGGGCCTTGAAAACTGTGCCGAAGAATGCTGTGGTTGAAGAACCTAAAATGGAGGTTTTCAAGAACCAAAAAGCAACAACATGGGACTCTGGGTAGTTTTAAAAGTTAATGAGAGACTGTGTGGGGCTAGGTGCACACGCGCTGAATCATTTATGCAAGAGCAGCTCAGTGTCTGTTTCTGGTGAGGAAAAAAAACACTCTGCATGCAGTTATGAATTATTGAGAACAGAAAGGAGCATCCCAATGGGAGAGCATTCCAACTCTCACGGCACACAGGAAAAGAGACGAGACGAGAGAGAGAGGAGAGGAGAGGAGAGGAGAGGAAATCAGATTAGATAAGAAGAAATGAGACAAGAGGAGAGGAGAGGAGAGGAGAGGAGAGGAGAGGAGAGGAGAGGAGAGGAGAGGAGAGGAGAGGAGAGGAGAGGAAATCAGATTAGATAAGAAGAAATGAGAAAAGAGGAGAGGAGACAAAAGGAGAGGAGACGAGAAGAAATTAGACGAGAGGTAAAAAATGAAAGGAAATGAGAAGAAATGAGACAAGATGAGAGGAGAAAAGATGTGAGAAAGTAAGAAATAAAGAGATGGAAATGAGACAGGAGGTAAAGAGATGAGAGGAAATGAGATGAGAAGAGACAAGATAAAAGGAGATTAAACAAAATGAGAGGAAGTGAGATGAGAGTAAAGGAGAGAAGTTGAGATGAGACAGGAGGAGATGAGACGAAAGGATTAAATGAGAGAAGATGCGATGAGAAGAAATTAGATGAGAAAAAAAAGAACAAGATCAGAGGAAATGAGATGAAATGAGACTAAATGAGAGGAGATGAAACGTGAAGAGAGGAAGGATAGAGGAAATGAGACAAGAGGAGATGAAACATGAAGAGACAAAACAAAAACAGAGGAGAGGTACAGTGGCCCAGTAGTGCAAAACACAATGCAATTAAAAAAGCAAACATAAGCGTACAACACAACAAAATTCAGAAAGCAAACATAAGCTCACAACACAACGAAATTAAGCGACAACAAAACGGAAATTCTCCCGACCACTAGGGGTCAGTGTTGGTAGTGAAAATTGCATTGTGTTGTGAGCTTATGTTTGCTTTTTGAATTTTGTTGTGTTGTGAGCTTATGTTTGCTTTTTTACGTTTATGTTTGCCACCGTAGAGAGGAGACAAGAAGATAGGAAATGAGATGAAAGGAGGGGAATATTTCAATATTCGACTAATGAAAAAAGAGACTAAATAGCAATAATACATCTTTTAGTCAATAAATCTTCTCACCAAAGTGCCTGTTAAAACACGAGAGATCAAACAGTGATGTGAATGAGGTATTAACTATATCTGTTTTGAAGGGATTTCTCTCTCTAACCCACATACAGTAGCGCTCCCTATAATCAACCTCAGGAGGATTTAATGCACCACTTTCCTTGACAAGCACAAGTTTAGAAGTCTGCAGTACTGTTTCCTCCTTAATAAGCTCTGCATCAGCACTAAACACTTGGAGGGTGCCAAAAGCGCAACGCAAGACCGTGAAGCTGAATGAGTTTTTTACTTCTGTGACATGAAAAACCCAGGTCACACCAGGTTCCCACTGATCAATGCATTTCCAGTGACCTTCCCATTACTTTTCATAATGAAAGGATAAGGAATCATTCAGTTTGCTTTATTAATATACATTACTTACTAATGTACATTATTGAGTATATTGTGTAATATATTTAATAAGACAAACACATCCTGAGTATACATCTCTCGTCCTGAATTCATTTGAATCAGTCACAACTATTTCATTGTGTTCATGTCAACATACACTTCATAGAAAGCACATATTTTACTGTTTGCATTGTCTATTTGTATGTGTGTAATTTCCTAAGACCGTGCAGAATGAGATTTCTAGTTCTGCATCTGGTTTAGTGAGAGCAGCATGATTGTAATTGGTCTGCTGGAGGGAGTTCGGTTTTTTTGATTGGCTGGCTCTTTTTAGAATGCATCTCTACTGAGCCTCATAAATTAGGTGACTGATTTTTCACTGTTTGGATGGTTGGAAAAAATACAGTTCTGTCTCAAAACCTAGTAAGCTGTCTACATAGGCAGTGACCTTGAAGGCAGAATAGATGTTAATATATTCTGGATTCAAGCACGGCTGAAATTGTCTATAATAGGCAACTCACTAGGTTTTTGGAACAAACCTTATATATTATATATATATTAGTGGTGTCAAAATTAGTCAAAAGTCAAAGTCAAAGTCTGCTTTATTGTCAATTCTGCCACATGTACCGTACATACATACAGAGAATTGAAATTGCGTTACTCTCTTACTCCCTGGTGCATACAGATAACACTAAACACTAACAGTAGAACGCAAAAATACAGATAAGTACAAATCAAATATATATATATATACAGTATATACTGTATATATACACACCCATACATACACACATACATACACAAATGCACCTATTACAAATAAGGACATGTAGAAAAAATAAAAATAATAATAATAAAAAATAGATAAAGTGGCATAAGGCACATAGTAGATAGAGTGCAAACCAGTGAAATAACCAAACAGTGCAGAATATGAATGGTGCAGTGCAAAGAGCTTATTAAGTCTATTCTATTAAAGTGACAAAAAGAGAGCAGTCTTTATTCAGACTGTCAGAAGAGGTAGTTGAATGAGCTACCCCATACAATTAGCGCATTAACGCAGGCGATTAATTTTTTCAGATTAACGCGTAAAAAATATTTTACGCAATTAACGCAGGGGCGGGGCTAGGGTTGGCCACCCCATTCACAACTGCTGCCTGTGTCTCTTTTTTCTTGAAAAGGATTGTGTTTATTTAGATGCAGAACATCTTTATGACCACATCAAATGGGAGACGTTTCAAACGCGTTTCAAACTCTTCAAATACACAAACAAAGGTGCCGGCGCGCACTGTAGCCTGTATCATTTCATATCAAACAGCGAAAGAAAATACGTGCATGCAATGTCCTAGTTACGCCGTCAGTTAAGACATGAAGTTACTAAAACGGCGATTAAAGCTGTGTGCATGCATGCAATATGTTACATATGCGTCACATTTAAGAACATGTCTCTGAAATGGTTTTCAAAACTTTCCTGAGGCACCCCAGCACTGTCTCCCTCAACTAAAACACCCGATTCAACTCATCAGTTCATTAGTAGAGACTTTAAGACCTGAAGTGGGTCAGAAAAGGTAAAGCGAGTTGTGAAAAAATAAGATGATGTCAGATCCATGTCACTTTCAGCAGCAGCAGCTTTTAAAGCAATAGCAGGACAATAAGCTAATAACCAGCTGCTGTGATGTCTGTTAATCCAAGAACAAAAGAAAAAAAGAGGAAATCAATAACTTTTATAACTTTAAGGGGTTCATCTATATTTAATTTAGAATTTAGTGTTTGGTTACTATTCATTTTCTGTATATTTCTGCTGAAGGGCACAGGTAGCTAAATATGTCATTTATTATAATGGGTTCGTGTGAAGATTGTTTTAAGTTCACTTAAATTAGAAGTTAAGTCTAATAAATGTTAAAATTGATAGCTGTCAATTATAATGTAATGCTGAATGGCTACAGTCAATGGTTAAATATTAAGGGGAAAAAAACATTTTATAGAGACATCAGTAGTATTGATAACAGTGATGCTGGCCTTCAATCATAAAAAAGATGCCATTAAATAAATATTAAAAATATATTGTCTTTATGTTTGTACATTTGAGGATTGAATGTGAAATTATAGCAATATAAAAGTATATTTTAAAACTTTAATGTTAGGTGGGATTAATCTCGATTAATTTTAGAAAAATGGGTGATTAATTAGTTGTTTTTTTTATCGATTGACAGCACTAATATATATATATATATATTATTTATATATTTTTTTCTTGATGTATAGGGCTTTAAACGTTAGCTACTGATTTTATTACTCTTTTGGAAGTGTATGTAGTCATGTTATTATTTTATGTAGTGTTATCTAAATATTATCTAAATATTCATATCACATTTGGCTTTATTCAATCCTTAAATATGTGTTCTGCATATCTGGGGCAGTGAATAGATGGTAATGAGTAAAAACTCTAATGACATCTACAGAGGAAATGTGTGTGGAAAAGGTCAGAACGGGCACATGAGATTATCCACACACACACACACAAATACATAACAAAAACACAAACATCCTTCTCTAAGAATCTCTCTCTATTTATCTCATTAGCAGATATACAGATTGGATCTAACAGTCTAAGACCACGAAGAAAATTTGGGATTCAAAATCAAATGTAAAGCTAAAAAATGGTGTGTTAAAAAATTATGAGGTAAAATGAATATTAGAAATGCAAGATTCTCCACTATTTTAGGTCACTCATCAAATTTGTGACACTGATCATGTGACCTCTAGTACAAAAGGTCAGATTTGCATGCTTGGAAACGCTCTTCTGTATCAGCCGCAACACAAGGATGCGCTATTTTCGTTCAAATCATAAATACTAATAGAATATGTATCCTTGTGTTGCGGCTGATACAGAAGAGCGTACGCAGTTTGTGTCCAGTGGATAATCTCTAAAATGGCGCTACGGTGACGCGGAGAGACAGAGAGGAGACGAATTGTTGAAAAAAGTTGTTATTTTAATTTTCTTTACGTACAAAAAGTATTCTCGTAGCTTCATAAAATTCAGATTGAACCACTGATGGCAGATGGACTATCCTAATGGTGCTTTTCATAATTTTCTGGGCCTTGACAGTGTTATTTACTTGGCAGTCAATGGGACAGTCACAAGCCTCCCAGTTTTCACCCAAAATATCTTAAATTGTGTTCCGAAGACAAACGAAGCTTTTACGGGTTTGGAACGACATGGGGGTAAGTGATTAATGACAAGATTTTCATTTTGGGGTGGAGTAACCCTTTAATTCCACTCACTTGAATGACTGCCACAGATCTGTTTAAGTAAATAATCATCCATAAATCTGTCCCCAGTAATCCGTCCTTTCATCTGCTCCCACCAGTACATTACCAACAGCATGACAGCGGCCTGATCCAAATTCTCCTCTGCTTCTTTTCACACGCCACGCCTCAGCATTAGCGAAGCAGAAAATGTGCAAAGAACAGAAGTGCGAAAAGCCAGAACCTCAGCAACCTCTCACCTCGCAGAGCCGAGTTATATTAAACTTGCTTTTAAGACTGCATGGACCCAATAAACCCAACCCTCTCCACATGCACTGCATATCACTCCCTAGCTGTTAATTAGCATGCTGCGTGAACCAGGTGTGATTCTGCCCCTCTCTCTCTTTTTATGCCTGTATTTCTCTCTGTGTGTGTTCACGTTGAACCTTTGACACTAGAGTTTGCGTAATTACCTGTGTTATGGCCTGGTCCGTCTGCCCTCCTGCCTGCAGAGAGCTTATGAGATCCCACACCCCACCTCTCAGAACCCGGCCGAACGCTGCTGGGTTTTATTACCGGCTGGATGGTGCACGAATAATCTCTCTGCTATAATACTTAATGAAACAGTGTGCACGAGACTAAATCTCCTTTCATGCTAATTTTACAGGCGTGGCAGCTTAAAAAGAAGGACTCGCGCGATAACACACTCGCACTTAACCAGGGGTCCTCGTAAGTCTCTTGAATAATTCCTGCCACACTTTTGCTATGGATGATAAATCAGACACATTTTTAGAGACCTATTCTGCCACACACACATACACACTCATCCAATCATATGGGAGTGAGTTAATAAGGGAGGGAAACTAAGATCAAGGAAGATGTGGCTCTCTGGTTCCAGACTCCAGAGTCTCATTAGAACAGAGGAGAGTCACAGCAACATCAGATACATCCCACATCCCACTATGAAATAATTTGGGCTCTTGTAATTAATGTGACTTTTGTGCAACCCCTGAAGCTGCCAGTTCGAATAACAGGAATTGGCATTAGATTGTCATAGAGAGGTTTATAGTGTTTTGTCTGTGTCTGAGCTGTATAATTTATGCATGCTGATCATTAAGGCGGCAATAATGGCGGAAATGTGGAAAAAGTGTTCTGTCGGTTCCTTTCCTGTGTCATCTGAGCTCTTTATATCACCCTAAACAATAGAAAAACTATGCTAATACAAGAGTTGCAGGCCTAGTGGATAAACCTGCAACGATCAGCTGTTGGCGACAGCAATATGACACATGATGTCACAAATTGATAAGCAAAGTTTCAACAATTTATTGAAATATTGAGAAGAAAAAAAATCAGGAAATGATGTCACAGAGAGGATCTCTGCAGACCCTCACGGCTGCGTCAAGGTCAATAAGTCTCTTAAAATATAAGATTATTTGAACTGATAACAAAACAGGTTTAGTACAGGCTGTAAAGTGTAATGGGGTACACCTCCCAATATAACAATAATTCACATTAAAAAAACATATATAAGATAAACCACCAAACAAATTCACATTAATATTTCAGTTACTTGTAAAACAATAATATAATGAAAAATAGCTATATTCAAATAAATTAGAACTTCTCTTGATGGTATAAAAGTTTTTCAAATCCAAATGAAACCAGCATGAATACAAAGAAAGAGTACATTTCTAAGAATATGGCACATTTTAAAATAGATTTTTCCTTTATTTGTCATAACATTCCTACATTTTTACAGTGATGTACACTACAGTTTAAAAGTTTGTGGAAATAAAATAAATTAATACTTTTATTCAGAAAAGATGCATTAAATTGATCAAAAGTGACAGTGAAGGCATTTACAAGTTACAAAAGATTTTTATTTCAAACAAAACCTGCTTTCTGTTCATTAAAGGATCCTGTAAAAATCTGTTTCCATTACAATGTTAAGCAATTCTCAGCACAACTGTTTTTTTGCACAACAAATCAGCATTAGAATGATTGCCTAAAAATTCAGCTATGCCATCACTGATATAAATTACATTTTAAAATATATGAAAATAGAAAATGGTTACTTTAAGTTGTACTAATATTTCACAATATTACTGTTTTTACTGTATTTTTTATCAAATAAATTCAGCCTTGGTGAGCATGAGAGACTTCTTTCAAAAACATCAAAAAAATCTTACCATCCCAAACTTTTGAACGCTAGAGTATAAAACATCCAAATGTTGTCTTTTTGTGGGTCAATTTATATAAAATGGTGCAGCTTGTGGAGTATATGGGCTTCATGAAATATACAGTACAAATGAATGTGATGAAGGTGATACGGGGAGACATTTGAGTCAGCGGTAAAGTGACGGCCCGGCTCATGTGAGTCTTCAGTACGGAGGCCATACTGACTTTCACAGCCAAACCTCCACCTGCCAGGACACTCAACACCACGGCTAACTTCAGCAGACATGACTTTAGCAGCCACTGACTCACAAAGTGTGAGAGGCTAACAGCTGTGTACCCTAACTAACAAGACTTAGAGCCCATCCAGCCAGAACAGATCTGAACTCTGATGAAGCCTGTCAAGATCTGTGAAGTGACGGGAAAACGATTCGGAGAGAACAGTGTGTGTACATGGACATGAGGGAGAGAGAAATGGATGGTTTTTGATTCTTCAAACAACACATATCGCGTCCACCAGGAGCCTCTTATATGAAAGCTCGGCCTCTGTCACTCCATCTGTCTTTGTGGCTAATGGAGCTTACTCATCTGTCATCTGCCTGTTTTACCCTGTTATGTGCAACACCTAGAACAAGAGAACGCTTTTAGACACAGTTAAGCTCTGACATCACACTGTCTGATAGACCAGGCCTGTCTGAAGGCGAGGGAGAAGAGCGCGAGGGAATTGGCAGCGTTTCAGGTCATTTCAGGTGCCAGGATCAATATTTCTAGAGGATGTGTGAAAACTGTAATCTTAAAGAAACATGATTTCTAAACCAAGTCAGTTTATTGAACAAGAACATATGGAGTGGAACTACGATGAAATGTAGAGGAAAAAATGTCAATCACACAAAAATAACTGTGCACTGTAAAACATGACAAAGAAACAAATGTTGTTAACCAGTTAAAACTTAAAACTTAACTTAACTTAACTTAAAACCTGTTAACTCCAACTTCCATTAATACAGTGGAATAACTGTAAATGATTTAACATTGGATGTTAAAATGGTCAATTCTGTGAATTGACATATTTCCAGATGTCTCTCCGTGACACAATTTGTAAGTATATTTTATAAAAATAAATATATTTAGTTTCTTCTCATATTTGTTTTTAGTAACGCACATTTGAGAGCTTTTTGTTAAAACCACAGCTGCTGCTTTTTTACTGTCAATTTTACAGCATACATAAAAAAAATGGTTGTGATGTATTACATTTTTGTTTTCAGTGTGGATAGACAAATTACTTGTCGTGGAAACCTAGAAGCTTAGTGTTTATGAAACACATCATGAAATTCCAAGAAAAAAGTATTAACTTTAGAAACTCCATTTTCACAAGTTACAGAACACCAGTGCTTTCTCTTCCTTGAGGCTGTTTTACAGAAGAGATGTGATTTGATGTGACCCCTTTCACTAACATTTCTCATTAAACTTGACTAATTAACAGAAAGAGAGAGAAGAATGGCTGAAAAGTGGTATGAGTTCAAAGCTCACTGAAACTTTATTGGCATATCTAAATAGCTATGGTATGCAGCATGTGTTTTTTTTTAGGGGGGGGGTCGACACACGATACATATTTTTTTTAAAACTTTTTTAATTAAACAAAAGATACTATTATTTAAAAATAAATTAAAGGCTGCAGTCCGTAAGTTTTGCCTCTTTGTCGCCATCTCTGTTTGAAAACCTGGAATTGCACCCGTGTGTGGAATTATCTTGCTTGCGTGGGATGTACTCTGGCACGGCTCCAGCGCGGATGAATCTAATGTTTTGAGGAGTATGTGTAGCTGTCAGTCACCGCACCGGTGTGGATGTTTATTGTACTTCGCAATCACAGATTCTAGCCTACGTCTTGGAATATATGACCCAAATAAGAATTTTCACCGTATATTGTCATCTAAACAAGTAAGTAACAAGTCTGCCACGTTCTGCCCAACTGAGGAAAAAAGCATTACCATAAATCGTGCTACCAACGGGGATTTAATCTAAAGATCGGTTAGCTCATATCACATCAAACCGTGCAAAGTAATATTATTGTTATTCTTTATTCTCAAATTATTAATGTTAACAACATCAGCATTGCGTGACTATGAGTATAGTGTGTATTAGCATGTAGATTTAAATTCCTGTACAGTCTAATCTAATTGTCATGCCTTTCAAATTTCATATTAAGACATTCTTTTAACCCAAAAAGCAAACTTTTTGGGTTAAAAACCTTTTGGCTCCCTTCGAACTGTTTTCTTTAAAATTCAAATCTTGTGTAATCCCAGGCTATCTGTAATCAGAAGCACATTTAAAACTGGAATATAATTTAAATTCATTCACATGTGTGTGACAGTGCCACATAAGGGACATGTTTTACCACTCTGTATATAACAGTATATTGGTGTATCAGAGTTTTAATAGGTTTTACATGTTTCCTTGTCCATTTTTACTCCTTTTAAAGATGTGTGTTTGTCTTTAAGAACTGAGACTCTCCTGTCATGTGAGCGATCACATGACAGGTAACAGGAAGTAACCTCTCCATATAAAGGAGCAGTGTGGCCTAAGATGGGGCCTGACACCTCACCCAGGAAGCAGGTCACTATTTGTATATTGCCTGTGTTGTGAAGGAAGCCTTCGGAACTACTTACCAAGCAGGACTATTTTGCACTAGCACTTTGGAGTATCACATCTACTGGATGGTATATACACGGGTGGACACCTTGGACTATTACTCACAGATTGTTGTTGGACTGTTTTAAGGGTATGAACAAAGACTCTTTTAGCAGTCTAGCTATTCTCCCTGCTGTATACCGTGCTGTTTTAGTTCTGTCATTGTTTTGTGTAAATACACAACTGTTGTTGTATATCTGCCGTCTTGCTGTCTTTACTCTGATCACCCAACATCTAAACATTTTAGTCTGTTCCTTGTTTTAAATTGTGTGGCCTCAGCCAATAGGGCCGAGTGTTACATGTGTTTCATAAACACATAATCCTTTCTGGATTACAATCTGCCATCAAAATTATAAATTTAATTATTCTAGCTGCTGTGAGAAAAGGCTATAAACGATCCGTCACCTGCAGGATCCTCACATGAGATAGCCTAGTAGCCGGGACAACTTCTTTATGTTTACAGACGTGACGTAATGACGCAGTGCCATGTTCGAATTTCCTGTGAAAACCTACCCGTATCACTCAAATTAGAAAATATTATTATAAGCTAACCGTTGTGAATCGCGCTAAAGTAATACAGTAAGTTATACAGTTGTAGGATATGTATAAAAAAATCAGGCCCAGGAAAATGGACAAATTACTGTATCTGTGAATAATGTGCTTAAACTGTTTAAATGTACGTTGGCCCACTTCCTGTGGTTATCATTATATATCTGACCCGCTAATAAAATTAAATACTTTTTATATGTAAAAATCTTTATTTTTATATTAATTTTTGGTTTCATTATATTTATATAATATTTTTATTTAAAAAAATGTTATACTCTCTTTATGTTGATTCTACATTAGTCTGATTAGATATGAAAATATTTACAAATTGAATCCTTAAATTAAATCATAAAAATGTGTGATAACATTTTTATTCGATTTACTTTAGTAAAAATCCTATAATATTTATAATATGAATTAGGAACAGCTAATTTAATAAAGAAAACTCGATAGGGATTCTTAGATTACAGTACGTCTTTTTCTGATGTGATAAGGTTGCAACCACAGTAACAAGCATGAGGTTTATGAGGATACAATGTATATAATGACATAGGTATTACAAAGTGAATATGGTTTATGAGAACACTTCCTGTGTCTTTGTAAACCAAATGGCTTAAAAAATAATTAAATTATGCTTTTTTTTTTCTTTTTTTTTGTTGAAGTTTTGTGTGAGGGGTAGGTTTAGGGGTAGGGTTAGGGGATAGAAAATACAGTTTGTCCAGGATAAAAATCATTATGCCTATGGAGAGTCGCTGTAAACCACATATGCCACTTTACTCCCCAAATGGCTTTCAGGACCTGAGCAGTGCTTTTTTAATGAAACTCTACAGCTGTTCCAGTTCCAGAATCAGTCTCCAGGTTGATGGCTCTACAGCTTAAACTGTAATCACGGATTTGAGAGCACAGAAACATTTATCCACGCGCAGAGCAGCGAAGTGGCTCGATTTGTCTTCTGCACTTTTTATTATCCTTTCAAAAACACAAGTTGTTCTGGATCATGGCCAATCCGTTCATAGCACTGGCTTATTTGCATGTATTTACATAAGTGGAAGCTTATGTCCAGTACTGCTCTAATCCTCTTTATTCAAAGAGAGAGACCGATAGAGAAAGAAAGCTTTGACCACTGCCTGTGCACCAAGGTCACCGATGCAGATCTGTGACAGAAGTCACCGTTAAAGCAGCACATGGTGATCACCAGATGGGCCTCACAAACACATGTATGCTGACAAACCGTACAGGATAAGGCTGGGTTAGGGATATTTGACTGTAGAAAAGAGTGTCTCTGAAGGTGTCTGGACCTCATCAAACTCTGTTTTGCATTATAGGTGAAAGTGAGAGAGGAGAATCAAATTGTTGACCTGTTAGAAAACCCCAGTGGAGCACATGGCAAACTATCTCTCCCTCCATCTTTCTCAATTTCAAATTAAATATCAATTTAGGGAGCTTCAGTGCTTGGCATAACAAAAATGGCATATTTACAATGTCTAGATACAGTTTAGCTGCATATTGACATTAAATCATATATATATATACTGTATATATATATAATCATATAAAAAAATCTAAAGATAAAATGCACATCACTGCATAATTAGCTTTATGCGATGTGCATTTATTTGTTTGTTTGTGTTTAATTTTGTTTATTATTTTCTTTCACACTTTCTGCTGTTGTGCTTATAAGAAAAGCACATTCTAGATCCAGATATAAAATTATCATTATTATTATTATTTTTATTGTCATCAGCATCATCATTAACAACAACAATAAACTAGTAATAAAAAGTAATTTGTTGCTTTTTTATTATTGTTTTTAATTTTACTTGCACTAATTTAATTTAATTTAATTTAATTTAACCCATCTGCATTATTATTATTGTTGTTGTTGTTGTTGTTGTTGTTGTTATTATCATTATTATTAATTCTGTAGACGCTTTTATCCAAAGTGACTTACAGATGAGTACAAGTTATTTATTTTAATAATAATAATAATAATAACAACAATAATAATGGGGTTAAGCAATTACAGTAATTAAAACAATAACCAACAAAAAGGAACACATCACTAAATCAATATCAATTAAATGAGTAATTAAGAGGGGGAAAGAAATAATGTCAATGCTTGTAAAAATGAGCATAAGCATGGATTCTTGTGCCTGCTCATCTCTCTCTCTCATCCTCGGTGTGAAGACAGGCTTTACAGCAGCTAGAGTGTCTGGTCTTTGTTGTAAACCCTTGGTGCAAACCGTGCAATAAACTGCATTATATTAGTATTCTCTGACTGCAGCCCCTCTGTAGAGCAGTGACAGCAGGTCAGATCCAGAGAGGCCGAGGGCAGAGGCTCCAATAGCACAATCTGTTTAGGGCTCTACCATATACTGTTATGGCAGGGCGCATTGGAAACAACATCAAAAAGGGGACAAATAAAAGCACAGATTAAATAAATAAATAAATAAATGTCTTTGATGTTCCACACAAAGTCTAGTACATCACCTTCACTGATACTGCAGCATCACACAAGCTATAGAGAATTATATGTAACTATCCTAAGCCAAAAATAATTATTATTATTTTTATATATTTAAGAATATCCATCATCATCTTCAAAAATGTTTTCATTTGCTCTAAAATAGCTTAAAAAATGAATTCAACCAAACAGTCACTGTTGCCAAGGATATTAATATTAATATGTAAAACAAGTACACAAAACAAAATAATTAATGCATGCTTCCCACACAGTTTTTCACTAAATGAACACAAGCAACTGAAACATTGAATGAATCAGAGTTTTGACCACAAGTCCACATTATTTTTCCTTAATGCTCTCATACTCTCAACACTATTCTACAATCTTTAGAAAGCTTAGTAGCAAACTAAAAGCCACCCCAAAATTGCTGTGATTTTTACAGGCTTGCTTAATTTTATACTGTATTACCAACATAAATAATTGTAAATATATCTTATAAAAACCCCAACATACAATATCAAACAGCCTAAACACTACTATACATAGGTGAATGTACAAGGCACAAGCAACATTAGTGCATTCAAAAAGTCTGTAGAGCATCATCATGCTGTCACTTGCACAATTAACATGTTTAGTCTAAAATGTGTTTGCTTATGTCTTGTTGATCCCACCAGCAGTGCAAAACATTAGCGCCTGTTGTGCTATTATTCCATTTTCAGCACTTTTATTGATTGCTGCGATCCACAGTTAAACAGCAGGAAGTCAAGTGGAAGAGTGTTTAATTTCCATAGTGTTTCTTCTCCATCTTCCTCTCTATACATCTGTCCCCACTTTCTGCAGAAAGACCATCTGGTCAATCATTTTAAACATATTACTTAAGCAATGTCCTTCTCTCACTCTCTCTCCCTCACACACACAGAGAGAGCGTGTTTGCAAACATTCTCAATGCGTCAGGGCGAAGTGACTCACAAAACATTAAAATCAGTCTGTTCAACTTTAACCACAACTTGCTAAGTGTGTGTGTGTGTGTGTGTGTGTGTGTGTGTGTGTGTGTGTGTGTGTGTGTGTGTGTGTGTGTGTGTGTGTGTGTGCGTGTGTGTGTGTGTGTGTGTGTGTGTGTGTGTGTGTGTGTGTGTGTGTGTGTGTGAATTATAGAGAGATAGAAAGGGGGAAGAGAGAAAGAAATTACAAAAAAAATAAAGATTTATTTATTTATGAAATTAATTCAGGTTTTCAAAAGACGGATTTTTAGTCACAGTGTGTAGAACCTCAGTGTACAAGATGACTTTGGTTTCCATCAACAGCTACACGTGTCGCATTTGATGGGAAAGAGGAGGTTATCACCCAATAATGCATGCTTAGCATATCATTTTACCCAGCGCATACACACACATACAAAACATTTAGGTACACACCGCTAAACAGCAGCAATGCTGAAATGAATGAGACAAACCATCTTTAAACTTGAAGAAAGAAGCAGCAAGCAACTCCAAAGCTTCAATTCACACATCTGCCAATATCCTCATCTTTTTTCCATTTCCTGTGTTTGTGCAGAAGAATCAAGAGCTTTACGCAGAAAGCATACGAGAGAAAAGGCTGAAATAAACACACAGTCGTGCAGAGACACTTGGGGAAGGATTCCACACCAGCCTCTGTTTTCATTTCTGAGCTGCTTATCCATTTCTGAGTTTCTGATCCTGTGATCTGAAAGCTTCTCTGCAGCCTCTCAGCTCCTCCACTGTTGGGATGTTTGGCTGATGCTTCAGTATAATCTAATCTCAAACATCGTGCAGAAACACAAAAACAACAGCAGCTGCCAGAACAGCAATTCAAGACAATCTCACAAGAGTCTGGCTGGAAGATACAGAACCTCCCGTAACATTCAAAAACAATCTCACCTCGGCGTAAACAACACAGCAAATGGGAGCCAGAGAAGGAAGCACCATGTTTTCTTTATTGTTTCTTTCTAAGATTTTCTTAGAAGCTCATTAATAACTCAAAGCAACACAAAGGAAAGAGGAGAAACAGAGAAGACAAATTAACTTTGCGGAAAACTGTGTCAACATCATATACAAAAGTGAACCAATCTTTACATTGAGTATGCTCTCTCAATGAATCAGTTGATCCCATTCACAAAACGGCTCTGAATGATTTGTTGAGACAAAATGAATCGATTTGATGAATCAAAATTAATTAATTTCTTTCTCACTGATTCGGTTGCAGCAGTTAACTAAACTAAATTAAATTACCTGAACTGAACTAAATGGAACTGAACTGAATCTAAATTAACTGAAATTCAAAAGATGTGAAGTTGAAAAGTTGTGCCAATTCATCTCCACAAACTGGCAACTATTTTCCTCAATAGTCTGGCAGCAAGACATGAAAAGCAGCACATGAGAGAAAGAAAGAGAAAACAAGGCTATTAAACAGTTGTTTTCCTATTCTAAAGAGTTTTAATTAAACAGTGAATATCACTCTAGTGCTCCATGTTGCGAGATATTGCCTCAGAACATCAAGAAAATTGTCCAAACAACTGAAATCAACTGAAAGTGAGGCCACAAGATCTGCATATAACAGCCACATAGAAAAAAAGAGCTTCTGATTGTTTTTCAAGGACATTGTTCAACCAACATCTGACAGATCTCACACAGCTGAGGGCACAAACCTATCTCCATTTCATCAGCCGGCATGCTTGCACTGATCATATGTTTAACCCACATGTCAGCCTCAGTCTTACAGAACCAAAACATTGTATCAGAAACATATTCACAAAAACGCAATGGTTTCCTTGCCAGCTAAACGTGGTGAATTATGGAACAAATCACAGAGCAGCTCCCCTTATTTCCACTCTTAATAGTGTTATTAGATGCTTCAGTGACCTTCTCACATTAAATCAAACAGAGAGTTCATCATTTTCAGAGCTCTGAACCCAAAGGGAAAGATTCCGACAATGGAACCACAAACTCATTTCCCTTCAAGGCGTCTTAAAAGAAAGAATAACACAAACCAGAGCTTTCTGATCTCCAACTCTTACATATATTTCCACTTTCTAGTGGAACTCTTTTTGCATTCTAAGAATTAATAGAATGCAAGACCATCCACACACAGTTGCACGTGTGTGCGTATTGCAGGTGTCCTTAAACAGGGTAATGGGAGGGCATGGCAGAAGACTTGTCCTGAAGCCAGTTGATGGTACTTTAGCATTCAGCAGATGTTCTTCATGGTGTGCGGTGACAGGATTATAGATGTGCTGCTCTAGCTAGCCTGACTGTAACAAACACATCAAACCAACAACCAACACGACTACTGACCGACCCTAAACCAACATCAACCATTACAATCCAACACTAATAACTTCCACTACAAAGCATTACAATTGAATCAATACAGTAAAATGACGAGATAAAACACAGTTCAGACAATGTATCTGGCTTACCTTATGTTGAACATAAAATAAGATATTTTGAAGAATTTTGAAGAACCAAACAGTTGTTGGTCCCCTTTAGGCGGTTTCGCACCGTCTAGTTCTAGAAGTACTATGGAAGTCAAAGGGGACCATCAACTGTTTGATTACCAGCATTCTTCAAAATATCTTCTTTTATGTTAAACATAAGAAAGAAACTCATACAGGTTTGGAACAAGATGAGAGTGAGTAAATGATGACAAAATGTTCATTTTTAGGTGAATTATCCATTTAATAATCAGTGATTGAACACAAAATAGTATTTCTTTCATTACTTTATTAATTAAAATAATATTTTGGTATATGAGTGTAATTAATAGATTAACTTGACTGAAAAAAATGTAAGCAGACTATCTAAGAAGTTATCTGTTTAAGTCCATTTTGTTGAACTGAAAACTTTACAAAATCCTCCTGTCAAAACAAGTCGAATCAAATACTGAAAGGGAGTCAATTCTGAATTTTAGGTAACCACTCCTTTTCAAAAAAAGCAAAGCAACAAAATCAAAGGTAAACAAAACCTCAAGAATAAACACTAAAGTTTTCTGTTCACACCTTAAATAAAAGGTTTTATGCCTGCACATAACACATAGAGCTTCACAAGTGAACCAATTATAAACTGTGTGGAAACTGAGACAAAAAATATCACAGTACTTTAAGTGCTTCTTTCCCTGCTCCATTGTGTTACACAATCACATGTGGCAATACAATAGAGCAGGGATGTCTCATGGGGAGCTATGACATCTTTTGGAAAGGTGCCATAATATTATGAAGTAATCAATGCCTGGGTTCCATCTTTTAAAATATCATAAACTTCATAATGCTCGAGTATATCATTACATCAGCGCTCTGATCCCGTGAACTTCACCTGTGACACAGAATCTCTCATTTTATTTAAATAAGACAGTGAATAATGAGACATTTTCCCTCCTGAAGCACAAAGTGTCATTTTGTGCAATAACCTCTGGCTGATATGATGATGCAACGTTCAGAAATGTATCTGGCTTACCCTCTGTTTCAGTGGCTGCACAACAAGTACTAAAATCACTAACCAAAACCACCAGTCATGAACCCAAAGTACAGTGGGCCTAATTAGGGTTGTGAACCGAAAACTGAGAACTTTTTTTTTTTAGACCTGGTTCCATTAAAAAAAAAAAAAAAAAAGCATGCAATTTTCCACTGATAAGAATAGAACATACTGAAAATGACAGTTTCCTGTACTCAGTGGTGCCACAACATCACAACTGAATCTACAGCATGACAAGGACAGTGTGCGAACAGTGTAGTCCGATTACAGCACAAATTAATCTAATGAGCTGGTTCTTTTTACATAAGCCCAAAAACATACACCACAACTTGTGAAGTCCAAATTCCACAAAAAAATGACTATTATGAGGCGCCTCTTTTTAGTAATTCCAGAACATACAGCACAACCTGTGCAGTCCAATTCTCAGATAAGCCTTATATGAGCCAGTTATTTTTAGAGAATCATAAACAAACAGCGGAACCAATGTCAATCTCCTGAACACATGACTCTCAACACCCTAGAACTGACTTAAATCAGTGTTGTAATGACTGATTATTCATTTGACAGTATCTAAAAAATGTATGCATTTAAATACACATTATGCATTTCTGTCAGTAGCATCTTTTTAAATATTAATGCATAAAATGTTACCACGTTTGTTTTTGTTTAGTATTGCTAATGGATTACAGTTATCCTAGAAGTTGAAAAAAACCTTTGCAAAAATGTATTATTGTAATGATCTTATAATTTGGCAAAGGAATTTGCATTTCCTTTTTCCAAATACTTATTCCTTAAAAGTAAATGAATTGTTAAATGGAGCCTTTAAGGAATCAAAAACATTAACAGATCTGAAAAGAAAGTGGAACCAGAATCATTAAATTATTCAGTCTCATTCTCAATTGTGTGTAGAAAAACATCTGTGTGAATGGATTTATGCACAAAATTTATGTTACAGGAGGCCCAGTTATAATTCATGCATCCAACAGATTTAAAAAAAAAAAAAAAAAAAAAAAAAGGTTAAAAAAAAAAAACTTCATGGGTGTGCAAAAAGAAGAATCCTGTCTCAGAGCCATTTCATCAGTAGTTATGAACATCTCGCTTTTGCAAAATATGAATTTTTCAGCTGTATAACAGCATGTCTGTGTGCGGCTGTTCTATCCATGTGCTCCTCTTACAGTCAGACACATGGGGGGCACACAAGGGCATGATCTTCCCAGAGAAAAGGATTCTCATCACCACCTGCCCAATCTGGCAACCCAAAATGGCACAGCAGACACTCAATCTGGCAACCCAAACAGCCGCGCACAGCTGGGCCGTGGTCTGGTCCAGCTTCGCAGAGCTGTTCATTTGCTTGTTTGAGCTGCTTTTCTTCGCACAGTTACATTTTTACCCTCCTCATTTGTGAGAAAATGTGCTGTCCTGCTTTCACCCAACATTTCTAGCTTTTAACAGCATTAGAAGTAATCTACAAACACTTCTCTTGCTGTAGGGCTCAGCTCTGTATAGAGGGTTATTTAGGGTATATATTGAAATACTGAGTAATGCCATCATGAAAATTGCTCGGATGTGACCAGAGACCATATAAATCTGATTCACTCATTAATATTAAACACTCTGTAAGGAAAAATAAAGCACATAAACACTGTACAGCCAGCTAAACCTACACTGTTTAGGCTAAATCAAACCGACTAAATCATCCAATGCTTGTTTAGGTTATTTAACATGCTCTTGTAGTTCAGTATCAACGATGAAGATAAATTTGATTAGATAAGCTCTTTCTTCACTTCAATAGCACTTCTGGATGGAACCTACAATCACAGTGTAGAATAGAATATAATTTTTTTATTGGTCACATACACGATTATATAGAGAGTATATAACCAGCAGTGAAATGTATTCTCTGCATTTAACCCATCCTAAGTGAACACACACCCGGAGCAGTGGGCAGCCATGTTACAGCACCAGGGGAGCAGTTGGGGGTTCGGTGCCTTGCTCAAGGACACCTCAGTCGTGGTATTGAAGGAGGAGAGAGCGCTGGTTATTCACTCCCCCACCAACAATCCCTGCCGGACCTGAGATTCGAACCCACAACCTTTGGATTACGAGTCCGACTCTCTAACCATTAGGCCACGACTTCCCCCAACAGTGTATATACCCTACTGAAAGACTGAAAAACGCTGATTCGCAAAGTATATGCCAAAATCATATATTTTCAATATTTATTATATTTTACACAATCAAAACCAACTTTCTACTTCCAGAAACTCTGGAAAAACCAAATACACACAAATTTAAAGGTTTTGCCACATAGTGTGTGATATACAGTAGAAAAGGATATCAGTATTTTTGTGATATGTTGTACTCTTTTTTTTTTATGTATGCTTTGTCTTGTAAACTTACAAATACCCCTTAATAGCATTGCCATTAAGGTATATTCAGGGCCATTAAGGATTATTCAACTTCTGCAGCATTCTGTTAATTAGCCTACCACAGAAAATAATTTTGACTGTCCCTCAGATTGTTCAAAATAAAAGATAAATGCATATACACTAACGTCGGCAGCCATATCACCCTGCAGCCCAAGACTGGTTGCTCACTGAAGCTAAGCAGGGCTGAGCCTGGTCAGTACCTGGATGGGAGACCTCCTGGGAAAACTAGGTTGCTGCTGGAAGAGGTGTTAGTGAGGCCAACAGGGGGGTGCTCACCCTGTGGTCTGTGTGGGTCCTAACGCCCCAGTATAGTGACGGGGACACTATACTGTCAACAAGCACCGTCCTTCGGATGAGATGTTAAACCGAGGTCCTGACTCTCTGTGGTCATTAAAAATCCCAGGATGTCTTTTGAAAAGAGTAGAGGTGTGACCTCGGCATCCTGGCCAAATTTGCCCATTGGCCTCTGACCATCATGGCCTCCTAATCATCCCCATACACTGATTGGCTTCATCACTCTGTCTCCTCTCCACCAATAAGCTGGTGTGTGGTGAGCGGTCTGGCGCACTATGGCTGCCGTCGCATCATCCAGGTGGATGCTGCACACTGGTGGTGGATAAGGAGACACCCCCCCTCACCATGTAGAGCGCTTTGAGTGCTTAGAAAAGCGCTATATAAATGTAATGAGTTATTATTATTATTAATGCACTAATAAGTAAGGCAACGTGAAATAGGATGTAAAAGCCACGTAAAAAATTGTAATATTGCCAAACACACATTAAAACCAATCAACTAACTAAAAAATAAATAAACAACAGTACCCTTATGAACCCACTGAGCAAAGTACAGATCTTAGCAGACACATTTCCAGAGTTAACATTATAAAACTTCACTGTAAAAAAAATTAAAATAAAATAAATAAAATTGCCCATGACCTTATCCTCTAATTTTATGGACATTTACTTTAACCCTAAAACACAACGCAATGAAGTGCACAATTCAAAATACAGGTAAAATAAGTACGGAAAATTTCTTAATTTTATTACAATACATTGTGCCCTATTTTTAGTGTAGCGAAGTTTTAATATTTTCATCTTTTAAAATGTTTCCTACCTTGGCATTACACTACATAAAACTAGTTAATACTACTGTGTGAGTGTTTCAAATACAAAGGCTGAGGAAATTATATAAAATCTGACATATTTCTCTTTTTTGACCAGCGTAATCAATCTCTCTCTATTTTTTCCTCTTTTGGAACGCTTTTGGAACGTCATAGAAACGCTTGTGAGTTTGTAGTTTCCTTTCACCACTATAGAAATTTACCAAACTATGAAAACTTCTGCTTCTAAAAACCTCGGAAATGTGAAAAGGGTCGATCGTCATTATATTTGAAATGATGTATGGGCAGACAACTACTGAGTCTCTACACATATATTCATTTAACCACTGAAACGTGATTTATACCATTACTTACTGTCAGAGATGCAATTTATTTAATGATGTAATTATCAGTGAGGAGTAACGTGACGTGATCTTTATAATACATCCAAATGCATAAGTAAATTGGACACTTTGAGTTCAAATTGTAATTTAATGCCTTCCTCATTTCATGCGCTCTATCCTCAGATAAATGAGGACTCCTCCTGATCCGCATTGATTAACTGGTCTGCGCTGTTTTAATGAATCCAATCGTGATTAAGTATCTGTTGGCGAGATGTCTTTGATCACAGATGATCCTCTAATGGAATCTTTCTGATGCGCTCAGTTCTCATCCCTCTTTCGCTCTCTTTCTCTCTCGCTCCCTCTCCTTCTTCCCCGCCGATGGCCCCTGGAGCAGTTTTGTATGGTAAGCTGTCTGAGCAGTTGGAGAAAAAGCAACGCTTGACACCTTCTTCTGAAAAAATGTGGCCAAATCAATGTTTTATGACCCCTTTTGGCTTAGAGCACATTATGGATTTGGGAGGCCTTTCCTTCAGAGCATTTTTGAAAACTGTTAGGTCCCATGGAAGTTAACTGCAAGAACACAAGCGAAGCTGCAGAGAAAGATAGAGAGTGACAGGGAGTTTGAGAGGCAGAGAGAGAGAGAGAGAGAGAGAGAGAGGATGTGGTAGACTGAGATGGAAATAGAATAGACTTGGGAGGGCTATTTTAAAAAATGTATTCCAGTACTAATGACTAATTACTCAGATTAAAAATGTTATCAGAATCCGAATCAAGGACAAAATTATGGAAGTAACCTGATTTGACTTCATTTAACTACCTTTGAATTGTCACAACATCTTCCATGCAAATTAAAATGAATGAATAGCGATATATAAAGGTAAACACTAAAATCATGTTTACATTCATATTGTTTATGTCTTGTGGCTATGCGTTTGTTTACATAAACATGTACAGATTACTGACCCCAATCACTTCCATTGCCTCACTGTAATCCAGATTTTCTGTAATCCTTATTTTTTTATTTTATGCCACAAATGCTGTCAGCTGAGTTTAACTCGTACTGAACCCAAAATATTCCTGATTCCTGAATCTGATTACATCAGAAGAACAGTGGAGAGACGTGGACATCATTTTTTTAAGCGTATACACCTCATTATTCGGTAGGCCCCGGTCCAGTGATCAATGCCTTGATCTTCTGCCTTGACAGTATCTGTATCAAAATCAAGATCAGAATATATTACACCTACCTGCACAATCTTCAAAGAGATTCTCTTCTCTTCAAAATGAGAAGAGAGGAAGAGAAAGAAGAGGACAGGAGAGGAGGAAATGTGATTACTACACACTGTATGTTAAAGAGAGAGAGAGTGGAGAGAACATGGGCTCTAAAAAAAAAAAACCGGTGGTCACTGCAAGACTGATAAAGCTGTGATACTGAACCACAATGAGAAATACTTTGAGAAACTTTTTAGCCTTATACCACATTTTTAAAAATGACTTTAAAATGAACAATTGCAATTGCCTCCAGGGGAGAGTCTTATGCAAGCACTGCAGTACATTTATATTACAATAATATACATCCTCTGGAGCAGAGAGAAGAATAATTTACTTTGATAGCTAGTTTGGATATTTTTTAGATGTTTATGTCTGTGTAATTTCATATTTGATGAAGGGCTCAATGGATTAAAAATGTTAATCAAATTAATCAGTATTAATCACGTTCAGATTTTCAGAGAAAAGTCCCCAAATGAATATAAAGACATAATTGAGATGAAGAAAAAAATTATAAAATTAATTATTTTCTGGATATTCAATAATTTAGAAAAATTACATTTTAAATTACATTTTGAACCATTATATATAATATATATTATATATAATTCAACATTAATGTATTTTATAATTAATTGTATTATAATAACTAAAATTTCTTGTGTTGATTTAGTACAATTAATTTAAAATATTATGCTTTTTTATTAACTCTGTGAGCTCCACCCAGCTTCTATTGTTTATTACATAGTTTACCGACATCTATTGTTTTCTGTTTTCCTTCCAAACACTGTTCCTGTATTGACTGAGTGCTTTGACAATATTGTCTGGAAGCCAGCCATGGCCATAAAGCACATTGAATTGAAAAACTGAGAGAGAGTGAATGCTGAAAGAGAGAAAGAATGAGAAAGAGAGAGGATGGCTAACGCACTGAAGCATTTCTACGTACTGTCCTCTCCTTTTCACTCTCACTCCTGAACTAAATCCACTAAAAGCTTAAAACTCTTGCCTTCACCCTCCCTTTCCATTCCTCAAATCTCTCCTTCTTGAGTGCAGCGGAAACCTATTTTCCATCTTTCCCTCTGTGACCTCCCTGGCGAACACACCCAAAAAGAAAAGAGTGAAGACAGAGAAAGTGCTGGAGAAGAAGGAGGAGATAGCAGGTCTCCAGCAGGGATTCATGCATCAATTAATGAGTTGAGTTTGGCTGCAAGTCCACCCAAATCTACAGCTCATCGCAGTGTGTGTGTGTGTGTGTGTGTGTGTGTGTGTGTGTGAGAGAGAGAGAGAGAGAGAGAGAGAGAGAGAGAGAGAGAGAGAGAGAGAGAGAGAGAGAGCAAAAGAAATGTGTTCGACTGGCAACAGTAGTATATAAATAATTCAAGTTTTAAAAGTTAAAATGAACTGGCGAAGGGGGTGTTCTGTGTGTTTCCATGAGGAAGACTCTCTAAGTGCCCTTAAAACTGAGGAAGTAGGAAGTTGGCCATTGTAGACAGGAAATTAAAAATGTATCTGCATTAGTTTTGAAACACTAGCTCAAGATTAGAAGACAAAGTCAGCATTTATCATCATTATAAGTCTGACTACTCTACATGAGAACCTCTTACAGAAAACACATTAAATTACACTCTTTATACACATATTTATCAAATTTTAAACTGACTTAAAATATTAGACAGACAGACATAGATAGATAGATAGATAGATAGATAGATAGATAGATAGATAGATAGATAGATAGATAGATAGATAGATAGATTTTTTTAAGATTTTAGATTTAGATTTTTGGTAACACTTTGTTTTAAGGTGTCATAATACAGAGTAATTACCTAACTAAGTACTTAGTAGTAGCTATTGTACTTACATGAAACAAAATGTACTTACCATATAACTAAGTTATGGAACAGCCTGTAATTACAGTTTGTAATTATGTAGATGTAATAGGCAGCTACTGTTACACATATGTAACAGACCGAGTCTGTTACACAGCTACTTGTATACTTAAGTACAATCTCACACTTTATTTTAAGTAGCTTATGCCTGTGTAATATTCTGTAATTTTTATGTAATTATAAAGGTATTACATGTATTTAAGCTGTGTACTGGTGGGTTAAATCAAACAAAGGTGCAGCTGGATAAGGTGTACAGTATAGATACACATGAAGTACACTTAAGTACAATCTTGATACACTTTATTTTATGTAGCTTATGTCTGTGTACTTTCATTTATAATTACGTTGTATAAAGTCTGCAACACATATGTAACAATCTTTTGGTTACATAAGTAGCTGTGTAACAGACTCGGTCTGTTACATATGTGTAACAGTAGCTGCCTATTACATCTACATAATTACAAACGCTAAGTACAGGCTGTTCCATAACTTAGTTACATTTTGTTACATCAAGTACATTTTTTTTCATGTAAGTACAACAGCTACTACTAAGTACTTAACTAGGTAATTACTCTGTATTATGGACACCTTAAAATAAAGTGTTACCAGATTTTTTTAATTTACTGTTATTACTACAGTAAGTACATGTAATATGTGTAACAAGGACACTGTAAAATAAAATGCTACCAAAATAATTAAATTATTATGAGTTATGTGCACAGCTGTGGTATAATTCCCACCATGCCAAACATTTTTGCCCCAATTAAGTATTTTATAGCCATTCAACACAAAATGCAAAGGACACACCGAATTTAAACACATTTGTCTAGTAAATTATCTTTTTTTTTCAGATTCTGACTGCTGTTTCACTCACAGGCTGGATTTTTTTAGAGCTGATAATTCTGTGATGTACATACTGTCATGTAATGTCACTATAGCTGTAGGCCATCTAACAAACCTTCTCAGCGACACACCAGACGAATGGAAGACAGACAACGGGGGGAAAAGATGTTTCTCCATTTCCTCTGGTGCTCTTTCTGTTGATGTGCGTGAGCGCTCTAGTCAGAGCGAAGTCAAAGCTGTGTGACATGTCAGAGAATCAGAAAAGACTGGAAAGATACATGGAGGTTTTATCAAACGGCTGCAGATGCGCCGAGAAGCCTGAGAGCAGAGGATGATGGGATATCGTCTCACTCTGCCCAGGGATCTGAGCAACGTCAGAGCACTCAATGCAAGATCGTCCAAATTCATTTCAGAGAGCTTAAACTACCCACACACACAACATGTATCACTGTATGGCAGTAAATATGGTGTGTCAAATGAGAATGAGAAATTGTCTATGGAGATTTGTAGGGATCGGCAACAGCCTGTCAACTCTGTCACTTGATTCTCATGCAAAATTAAACCGCAGAGTTTAGAGGAAAAAACAACTTGGAAGATATTTACTTAAGAAGAGTCACTGTATTTTTCAAAGCTTGATTCTGTTAGTGTTGACTAATATTCTATACTGTAACTACACGACTATGAAGTAGCTTTTGACTAATGCATATCACTTCACCATGCTCTTTTTTGCAAACTTCTAAATCAACAGACCTTCAAAGAGACTTACAGTCCACCATAGCAAAAAAAGGCAAAAGAATACCTTGTTATGCATTCTTAATGCATTTTTAATGCCTTAAAATGTTTTATTTTGTTCTCTTTTGTAGACAAAAAAAAAACAAGCCAAAGATAAAACAAAACAAGACAATAATAATAAATAATAATAATAATAATAAAAATAAATAGTGACTTATCTCTTTCGGGAAGTTGGGCATTTGCAGAGACTTTTGATTCCCAGCTTCATCCCCCGAGCTAGAAACTGTGTGATCTGTTAGGTCTGCAGTGATGAGACGGGTGAACAAATGTGCTGTTAATAGCGGTCTCTCATCAGCGTAATTATGGGCTGTAATCATGGGAATCCTCGACCCCAAGCTTGAGTCATTCAACCCCAGAATGTTATACATCTAGACACATTCAGAGACCTCTCAATGAGAGATAGAACAAAATAAATGAATGAAGTCATTTACTTCTGAACTAAAATACTAACCCAAAAATATTTAGTCACATCTACAAACTATAATGGTTGTACACATTAACATGAAGATAGATGTGCTAAATTACTAGTATTTATTTTAGTTCCATTGCATTAAAGAGTGATTCAAGCCTAATGGTTAAGGATCTATGATGCTGACAGAAAGGTTGCAGGTTCAAGCCCCAGTTTATCACTATTCTGCCTTTAATTAAGAACCCTAACCCTACGTTCCTCAGGGGGATCCTGCTAGATGTATCAAATAATGAATCAAGTGATTCATTAATTAAGGTCAGATGAAGAGATAAAAACAATTTTGTGTTTGTAATTAATGAACTGAAGTGCCAGAACTCACTTAACTAAAATTATCCATGCATGCAATGATGTTACTACTGATATAACAAAAAAAATCAGATTAATTTGGAATTATGCACACACAAGACAAAAGAGTGAAAAACACACTCAAAGTAAAGAAAAAAAAGAAGGTGAGAGAAAAATTGATTTTATTCATTGTTTTTTCAGCTCTGAAGCAGAAAGTCCTCTTTCCAGCGTGAATTCCCATAACACCCTCACAACAGAGAGAAGACCGAAAGAGAGAGAGAAAATAAAAAACTAGACACAGTAAGAGACAAAGAGAAAACCTAGTGGTTCAGCAACAACAAATTGTTCTGAGTGAAAGCTGTCTCACACCAAGATACATGAGAGGAGAAAACAGGATTGGGAGAAAGATAAGAAAGAAAACAGGAAAAATAGACCAAATGAAACAATGACGTATTATAGCAAACAAATAAGTTAGAAAGAGAGGTACAGCGGGTCGCTACCTTGCTGCTTATTACAGCTTGACCGAGTCCAGGTTAGTCCTGCAAAAACCTCAAACTGAATGATTGATGGCCATCACACCCGCGTGTGTTTGTCCCAAAATAAACCTCAAAGGTGGATCCGTTCTTATCCATCATCCTTCAGCAAACCCTCACCACTGTTTGCTTTCATTCTGGCGCATCCTCAAGGTGTGTGTGCATGTGTGTTATGTGTAAATTCACATCAGACAGGGGGTTGGGTGTAATTAGGCTCAGAGGTGCTTGTTTTGCCTGAATTCTGGCAAACGAGATCAGTAGCCACGACATCAGGGACCCGGAGAGTGAAACTCAGCCAGAAGCACCAAATACAAACCCTCTATGATAGTCACACACACTCAAACACAAAATAGATCACAAGATGCATCCAGCGGTAACACTTGATGACGTGAATATCACTCATACGGCAAGAGCGAATGGCTACATTCAAGAAATATTTTGTTGCGAAATAAATATTGTACTTTCTACATTGCATTATTTAGATTTAAAATGAGTCAACCAGTAGAAAAAAATCATTTTATGTTTAGTTGTTTCATGGCATCCTTCTCTACTCAAAATGACCTGTTATTGCACAAAATGTGCAGTATTAGCTCTTGATTGCTAACTTAATGTTTTAAGTTACATTCTCATTCACTTTATTCAATTTATGCCAAAAAGTGTATTTTAGTAGATTTCGTTTAATTTTCAAATCCATTAAAATTTAGTATAAAAACAGTAGCAATGTCTTTAAAAGTCGATCAAATTGACTTTTGTCCAAGTCTCCTGCTTCTAATTTTCCTCACATAATCTCACGTCATTGCACCAAGATACCCAAATCTGCAATGAAATGTCAGATATTTCAGTATAAACACAATTATTTCTCATCAAATTCTCCCAAGACCAATTTATCTGAGCGATGCAATCCTCTTTCATTTTAAAGCTCTATGCTCTTACTGTATGTATGCCGCATCTATTTTTATTTTTGTTTTAAGAGAAACACTTTGGATAAAGTTGATACTTAAATGAAGCACAACATCAAGTCTCCTGAGCGTTAAAAGAGTAGCATTCTCCTGCGGGTATTTCTATTGTGTTTGTTTACCTGTTCTTTTTTAGGCACTTATTTCGCTGTCTCTCACTGGAAAATAAAGATTCTTTCAACAAATAAATACTTCAAGCTACAAACACACACATACACACACGCTTACAACCTCTCCACCCAGCTCACCCGGTTACTGAGCAAGTCATCCATTTATACGCTTCACCTCGGGAAACACTGGGGGTCACTTACTCTCTATTACTTTCTTTCTCTCTATCTCTTGATTCCCGCAGAGCCTGTGTCATGACAGTAATGTTAATCTTGTCCTGTGAGACAGAAATGATGACTGAATGAAAGAAAGGAGGGTGAGACTGCAGTAATAAAGTGCTTTCTCTCTCTGTCTCTCAGCCAAGGTCTGTTGAACTCTTGAGGTGAAGAGTGAAGCTGTGGTCATCACTGCCCTTATTTTCTCATTGCGAGATCCTCTCTGTGTGATTCCAGATGATGGGATCTGAAAGTAGGATCAGGTTGACGCAGAGACTGTTTGTTTTTTCTGAAGGTGCAGATTTCATCTGTCTGGTGTTATGTTGTTCTCTCATTAATCAACACTTTGGCAGACGGCTCAGCTGCACACAAAGCAATTTACTGAAAATAACCAATCATCAATATGAAGGCCATGAAACTTTCATGCATAAATATTCAGAAGTTTAAAAATCCATTCTTTCTTCCAAATTGCGAAATTACCTTCTAAACACAACTAATTTTGTATAAATCGTTTGGTTTAATCATTACACTGACAACATGTTTCTGAAGGCATACACTGTAAGAAAAAATCAGTACAGAAATGTATAATATCCTGGAAGAGAATTACCAATACTTTTTTACCTCTATCCCTAAAACACAATTCAATGCGTAATTCAAAATAGGTGTAAAACACCTGTGAGAAATCAATACAGAAATTTCTTCCTATTAACAAAGTGCATTGGGCCCTATTTTTCTAGATTTTTCTTAGAGTGTATTAATGGATATAAACTTGCAAATTCACCATTAAGGGAAAACTAATGCATAAAAAAACTCATTACACTTAGAAACCATGTCTGCCAACAAAACTACACCACAGCAGCCAACTAAACTGAACTCTTTCTCAGTTCTAGCTGAAGTCAAGTAACTGCAGATCCACAGCAGACTGTTCTGCCAACACTTTGACAGCATTGTCATGTCTTTTTAATAGTTACTAGTCATTCATTTTACATAACTTCCTTTTCAGACATCGACACCATATAGTAAAAAATCAAGTAATCATTTTCTTTATTTCATTTTTCATTGCACTCCAAGCACATTGAACAAATGTTGTGAAGTAGTTGATCATCAGATGTAAGGAGAACAGGTGCACATTAAATCAATTTGCAGTTTCAGCATATTAGAATGATTTCTGAAGGGTCATGTGACACTGAAGACTGGAGTAATGGCTGATGAAAATTCAGCTTTGCCATCACTGGAATAAATTACATTTTAAAGTATATTAAAATAGAAAAAGTTTATTTAAAATTGGAATAATATTTCACGTTATAACTGTTTTTACTGTATTTTTGCTCATATATATACACTGACCAAAATTATAAATGCAACACTTTTGTTTTTGCCCCCATTTTTCATGAGCTGTACTCAAAAAATCTAATGTACACAAAAGGCCTATTTCTCTCAAATATTGATCACAAATCTGTCTAAATCTGTGTTAGTGAGCACTTCTCCTTTGCCGAGATAATCCAGCCACCTCACAGGTGTGGCATATCAAGATGCTGATTAGACAGCATGATTATTGCACAGGTGTGCCTTAGGCTGGCCACAATAAAAGGCCACTCTAAAATGTGCAGTTTTATCACACAGCACAATGCCACAGATGTCGCAAGTTTTGAGGGAGCATGCAATTGGCATGCTGACTGCAAGAATGTCCACCAGAGCTGTTGCCCATGAATTGAATGTTCATTTCTCTACCATAAGCCGACTCCAAAGGTGTTTCAGAGAATTTGGCAGTACATCCAACCGGCCTCACAACCGCAGACCACGTGTAACCACACCAGCCCAGGACCTCCACATCCAGCATCTTCACCTCCAAGATCGTCTGAGACCAGCCACCCGGACAGCTGCTGCAAAAATTGGTTTGCATAAGCAAAGAATTTCTGCACAAACTGTCAGAAACCGTCTCAGGGAAGCTTATCTGCATGCTCGTCGTCCTCATCGGGGTCTCAACCTGACTGCAGTTCGTCGTCGTAACCGACTTGAGTGGGCAAATGCTCACATTCGATGGCATCTGGCACTTTGGAGAGGTGTTCTCTTCACGGATGAATCCCGGTTTTCACTGTACAGGGCAGATGGCAGACAGCGTGTATGGCGTCGTGTGGGTGAGCAGTTTGCTGATGTCAACGTTGAGGATCGAGTGGCCCATGGTGGCGGTGGGGTTATGGTATGGGCAGGCGTATGTTATGGACAACGAACACAGGTGCATTTTATTGATGGCATTTTGAATGCACAGAGATACCGTGACAAGATCCTGAGGCCCATTGTTGTGCCATTCTTCCACGACCATCACCTCATGTTGCAGCATGATAATGCAAATGGTGGTCACACCAGATACTGACTGGTTTTCGGACCCCCCCCCCCAATTGAGTAAAACTGCATATTTTAGAGTGGCCTTTTATTGTGGCCAGCCTAAGGCACACCTGTGCAATAATCATGCTGTCTAAACAGCATCTTGATATGCCACACCTGTGAGGTGGCTGGATTATCTCAGCAAAGGAGAAGTGCTCACTAACACAGATTTAGACAGATTTGTGAACAATATTTGAGAGAAATAGGCCTTTTGTGAACATAGAAAAAGTCTTAGATCTTTGAGTTCAGCTCATGAAAAATGGGGGCAAAAACAAAAGTGTTGCGTTTATAATTTTGGTAAGTGTATATGTATATATATATATATATATATATATATTTATTTATTTATAAACACACACACCAAATGCATGTAACTGTATTTAGCACTTTAAAACTGGACTGACAGCTGTATTCTGCTGCTGTGAGTGGAGTCACACGCACAATGGCACAAACATAATTACACACACTGGTTCTCTGTGAACGCTTTGATGAATTATTCACACCACACTAGATAAATTAGTAGGACTGAATGAACAGGGTCTGGTCAGCTGACTACACTCAAATCATTTTAACTGAAACCCAAACCAGCTGCAGAAACCTGAGATTCCCGCTCTGACCCAGACATCAGCCATTCCAACAAGTAACAGTTATTTGTCAAAGTTAATAGCCTGTGAAAACACACACAATAATGCTGCCAAACATCTTTATAAACACAAACACACACGATACACTTGCAATTCGAGTGTATGAAGTTGGTAATGAGATAATGAGAGGAAAATAAGCATCAACTAGCAGCTAAACAAAACATTAGCATTACAAACAAATTATTGGCGAAAGTGAGCACTAACACAATAAAGAGCTGAATGATTATAACCAGAAATAAATATCTAAAACCAGGTTTAGTACATTAAAATACACCAGATTCTTAAAGGCCTGCAAATGTTTCACCTCAGATGGTGCAAGTAAAATATAATTAGCACACTCTCTCGCTTTCTCTATCCCTCTCTCTCTCTCTGTGATGATTAGTAAATCATTTTAATAGAGTGCCTCTCTCTTTCCTGTCAATCTACAGGCTAATTAAACTTGCTCTGGGTCTCAGGATGTGCAGATCACTGCTTTTGACAGGTACGCCACTATTGCCCCTTTTCAACCATTTACATTGGCAACAGCTTTCAGACTCATCCACCGAGTGAGAATGAGTGTATCAGTATAGCGAGGCCCGTCCCACATGCGGTGCTCGGGTTAAACCACTTTCACTCTAACAGCAGATCCAGGACCTGCACACAACAGAGCCAAATCAAATAAACTACTACATTCAGTGGTGATTCACAAAGGATTATTTCAGCAGCCAGTATCAGCGGGGCATCTGTGTGTTCCTAAGCCTTTTGCTCCCGACAACATCCTCCCTCATAGCGAACACATAACCAGCTCTGTTAGGAGGAGAATAAACGCGCACTGTGGCCCGAAGGGAGTTATATCAGCCAACCACATCAGCCAAGGCAATGCAATTACCGTTCCAACTACAAGTTCATATGGCCATATTCTGCAGTATTCGTTTTTTCCCTGTCTTTTATCTCTCTTCCAGAGTGATGTGGAGGATTTATAAAACGCTTTATCTTATTTGGAGCAATTTACTGATGCAAAAACTGCTTAAAAATAAGAAAGTTATGACGTATGTAAAGCCCACATAACTCTCAAATCGTTCAGTTCAGTCGAAACTTTTGTAATGAAACTAATGAACTGGATAACAAAACCGATCTAAATGATTCGCTCACAAATAAGTGTGAAGGATTTGTTCGCTGCTCAGTAAAATCAATTCGAGTGATCCATGAGTCAACTACTCAGTGACTCACTGAACTGACAACTATCTCATATTCGATTCTTAAAAAATAATCTGAAAACCGATGAACTGTGAGAAATAGCATTATTAAAAATCAACCCCTGTGTAAATAAAATGTTAGCTACTGATATAATGTTGTATTTAATGTAAATGCAAAATATACGCCTATTTATCTTCGAAGTGTCATTTTATGAGGTAAATCAGGGCTGTATCTTAAGATACCGAACTGGGACAAAAATAAAACAGTCACAAAAATAAATCGGACTTCCCATCACTACTCACTCGAATTGAATGAGTTGGTGGCTGTATGCGCATGCCAGGCTATGTACTGAGACCAGAGACCTTTACTCTGTTTGCTCCCTTTCCAAGCAGGGTAAGCTGATTTACTGGGGTAAGCCTGACCTTTACATGGCATATACTGTTAATGCGGTAAGAAGACGAAGTGCCGTCAGCACACACACCCTCGCTCTCCCGCGCGCGCACACGCAAACTCATCACACTCGTTGCCCTTTTTACTCTATGGTATTATTTCTTAAAGACGCTTGACACAAAATAGTCCAGCTTTATAGCTCCCAGGATGATTCTCAGGTTTACACACAGGCTATAGCCTACCTATTAAGTTTCAGTGACCCGCGTCCGGTCACGATCAGAATGCATGACTCACTAAAGCAGCTGTCATGGATCACTAAAACAGATACCCGTTTATTTTACAAAACTGATCAATGATTTTTAACTCAGAGTGATACTATACATCTTCTTTGTGGACATCTACGTTGTGAATAATTCAATTTAAGCACATGTAAAACATAAGTGTCGAACCAAATAAATAGCAAAAGCTGCATACCTGTTGGTGCGGTGGTCTGGATTATTGCCCTGCAGCAGAGACGGGTCTCATTGCCCTTCCATTATGAGTTATTCCATCCACGATCCGGCGAGGCTTGAGCAATCCACACCAAATGATCCCTCCTGTATCTACTCTGTAAGAGAGAGTCAGAAACCCACAAAAACAAAAAAAGAAGTTCAGTCCTCTGATCACAAAAGCGCCCGATGTCCCCGCAGGGCGTCCGGGTGCGCGGAGACGCAAAGTTCCTTCTCTCCCAGTGTCTCAGATCTTCATCTCAACTCAAATGAGAGCGGCGTGAAACTTCACATCAGTGCTTTCGTGTCTGGTTTTAAAATCACACAGATGTTTGTAACGGAGCCATCACCCCGCATAGTATCCTGTTGGGCTTGTTTTGTCGGTGCTGGTCCGCGCTGGAGACGCTCTGTGCAGGATCTGCCGGTGCTGAAGGCAAAGGTCTGGAGCGCTGCGCTGACTCGCTCTCTGCGTGCTCTCCAGGGATGTCAGAAGGAACCCAACGCACAGTGAATCAGCGCCACTCAGCGGCGTCTAGCTATCCTGTCGGTTCTATTCTGTCTGTGCTCATGTTGTCGTTTTTGAATATTTTACAGGTTCATCTGAGTGGCATAGCCTAAGACATAGCTAAACCTTCCATTTAAAAGCACAAAACTTGATAAGTACATGTGAGCTTAAAGTGGTGAAAAACACCCATTTCACAGAATATAAAAAGTCTTTCAAAGAAAAGGGCACCTTATTTGAGTTCACAGGTTCATCTGAGTGGCATACGATTTTGCTAAACTTGCCATTTATATGCCTGATAACTACATATTTGTTTAAAGTGGCAGGAAACAGATTTTATGAGAAGTCGTTCTAAAAAAAGGGCGACTTATTTGAGTTTTTATGAACATACCAGTAAAATATGTTTTTTTTTCTTTAATCCATCACCTTTTACAATGTGTTAATAAAGGAAATTAACACATTACCAAAAGAGGATGCCTGTTTCCAAATATATGGAAATAAACTGGAAATGTATTTTCAGATACAGTACACACACACACACACATGTATAATTTCATGAATCCCTTTAGCTAATTTTTATCACTTTAGCTTATATTTGTAGGATCGTCAGAAGGGGATGATCTTCAATTTACAAACCTGTATATTTAGTTTTGTTTAGTTTTGATTATTGCAAATTGGATATTTCTAAAAATGTAATTAAATCATCTTTCTAATAAACACTTTATAATTTCATAGCCTTCAAAAAGGAAGACATGAATGAAATGTAAAACATAACTATGCAATAATCATTTTGAAAGTATGTGGCACAATTGTAAAATCTGAAAATAAATCAAGATTTGTTTCAAGTATTTTGAATTGTAAAATCTGAAAATAAATCAAGATTTGTTTCAAGTATTTTGAATTGTAAAATCTGAAAATAAATCAAGATTTGTTTCAAGTATTTTGGCTGCATTTTGACATTTCTGACAGATCAACTGTTCAATTCTAGTATTTAATGAAGTAATAATAATTAATAAAATGTTAGTTTTTCAATAAAAAAAATGTGCAATTTGGTTACATGAAGTATAAATACCATAAATGTAAAAATAAATAGAATAATTTGTTATAATAACAAGTAATGTATTTGGTTTAAAAGTATCCACCTTATTTTAAATGTAAGGGTGGGCACAGACATATTTACCTTGACTGTGCAAGGTTTTTGATTGGGTTTCGATGAGTTAAGCTATTTAGAAACAGCCCATAATGCTACCTGATTATGCATTTGCTATCACATTATTTAAATGTATTATCATACTCATAAATCATTGTTTTTAGTGCAAGTTTTATGGTTTACTGCACTTTGTTATTCTCCTAGTTACCAAGCCGCTAATGAATTGGAAGTCTCGCACATTCGCAGGAACCTTCCTTTTGAGAAATAATATGAATAACACAAAAGCATGAAGTGTTACATATATTACAAAAATAATTTACACAGTGAGTGCTTTTAGCGGGAAACTAAAAGCCATAACAAAATGTACTTTAATTGAGGGTCACAGAGCTACATGACTGCTTTATTGATTCCATGAGCCAAATATACTATTGGAAATGATTGCCACTGAATCAAGTGAAATGTCTCTCAGTCTTTACTGTACTTTTGCACTTGGGTCTCATTTTGGCACCAAAGAGGCATTTGACAAAATGAACCCCCCTCAGCAGATGAAGATTGAACACTCTTGGCTCAGTAGGTCTGAGTGCCTCCCCCACAGCTGAAATTCAATAGAAGTCACAAAGAGTGATACATATGTGTTGGACTTCTTAAGTGATTTATAACGTTTGCAGTGTGTAGGGTGGACAAGTTTCCACTAGAGTCATAGAAATGTTCGGTGAGAGAGTGAAAGAGATATGGGGGATAAACAGGGAGATGGGGGAATGAGATAGACACAGATAGAGAGAGAGAGAGGAACAGACTGAGAAAGAGAGAAGGAGAGAAAGACATTTGGCAGCCATTGTTAAAAGCCTTTCAGAAGACATTTGCTGTTGTCGATACATTTGGCTCAAGTTTATTACACCTGAAAGTAACTAATGCTTTCCATTACACTTCAAAGCGAAGCTTTTCAGAGACATCTTACTGTCTCTTCTCTCACTTGCTTTCTCTTCCCCTGAGGCTTTGGTCTGATCTAAGATCAGTTGTGCATGTTCTTCCTGTAATAGCATTAGATGAGGCCAGAAGCTCTCAGATCAGCATTAAAATCAAATCCATCTGTTGGGTCAAAGTGGTTTTATGGGCTGGTCTGACATATTGAGCCAGTGACAACAGAATCTGTGAAAATATGAAGTGTCAGACATTGTTTAAATCCAACATGTGTTTCAGAGCAAAACAGATCTTTTTACTGATATCTTATGTGAGTGGCATCTCCTATCATACAGACTGAGATGTGTGTGCGTGTGTGTGACAGAGTGAATGTACTGTTGACATGTTTGTTTGCTTTGCATTAGACCCTTTCACAGCAGGAGCACTGCTAGACAGACACAACTGGGCTAAAGGCTAACAGGGGGTACGGCGCTGGGTTAACAGCTGTGTCTGGAGCAAGAGAGACATACAGAAGCATAAAAGCAACAGTAAAAGGTGGAGAGAGAAGAGAGACTGATGCCAACATTGGATGGACATATAAATATTATATTGTAATCATCACGATCACAAGCTGTAACATGTTCATTGTGTCTGCTTAAAGGTATAGTTCACACAAAAATGAAAATTTGCTGAAAATTTTCTCACCCTCAAGCCATTGAATATGTAGATGAATAATAATCCACAATAATCCACATGACTCCAGACTATCAAATAATGTCTTGTGAAGTGAAAAACTGCATGTTTGAAAGAAACAAATCGATAAAATAGGTGTTTTAATTTTAAAACTTCATCGATAATACTATTTCCTCCAGTGAAAAAGTCCATCCGCTGTTGTCCTCTCACATCAAGATCCACCAGAACTGTTTTGGACTGTTTTTGCTTGTAAACAGTGCTTGATCTACGCATACTTTTTCACTGGAGAAAACAGTATTATAGGACTCATATTTTAGCCCGAAGCAATACGTTATTTGGACACTCATTCTGACGGCACCCATTCACTGCAGAAGATCCACTGGCAGGCCAGCCGGCAGGCAAGTGATGTGCTAAATTTCTCCAAATCTGTTCCGATGAACAAGCAAACTTATCTACGTCTCAGATGGCCTGAGGGTGAGCGAATTTTCAGTACATTTTCATTTTTGGGTGGGCAACTTTAAAAACTAATAGTTAAAAAAAGATAGTTCATAATAATACTGTTTTATAGGCCTTTTCATTTTATTTATTTTAATTTTTTGCTAATCAGACTGCTGAATGCCACAACTGATCAGTTGAATATTCCAGAGAGCCATGAATTTAACTGTCAATGTCTGTTATGATATTGTAAAGCCATTAAAATAGTAATCAATTATGTACAGTCATATACAAGTACATTACATTTTTAATTTTACTTAACAAATGAATGTGGAAGGGACAATGAAACATTTAGCTGAACTTTGGCTTCTTAGCTTAGAAAAGTATGAGATCAAACAAACATTGGCAGACCCTCTGTTTAAGACCTCTGATTTAAACATAAGAACAAACAGAGTGAAATTGCCGTAGCACACAGTTTTACCCCTGGAGACAGTAAAGGATGCTGTCGTTGGTGGTGTCAGCTCACCTGTCAACACTCATCAGGGTCAGTGGCTCTTTCCACACAAAACATCAACACCTCTCTGTCTAAAACACTTCTAAACAACAATTAATTAACCACACAGACTCTCTGAGCCAGCCTTCAGCCCTTGTGTATTTCACAGGTCTGACAGGGACCATCAAAGCAAAGCTACATTTGTGTTCTCAGTTTCAAACGGTTTAATTACAGTAATTTAATGACTTACATACCCCAACTATTTATAAACACAGTAATAATAATTATACACTTGCTGGAATAACTAAACCCAGAAGCATCGAGAGAAATCGCAAAGGAAATCTCTTTAATACATCTGATTATTTCATCTAGAAAGAAATTAGATAAAACTGAGAGCAAAGGGAACTCCATGCTTTTCAAATATATCTCCTGAGACATAGATCCCAATAATCTTGCATGTGTTTAAGAGATTTCAAAGCATCTCAAATGGTGCTCAGATTCCATTAGAATTCAGAAAATCAAGTCAGAGATTTCATTTGAATTGATACATTTCTTGTTACATTCTTTCAGTACCAAATGGACTGTGCTATGATATCCACATTAGCTCTAAATTTTCATTATATGTCAACAAATTGTATTCTTTTTGTCTATTTTTCAGGATTTTTTGAAGAAATATCTAATACAAAGTAAGAACTCCATTAATTCTCCTGAGCTACTCACATCCTGTCACATCCCTTTCCACTGCACAAATGGTTCTTTATTGCAGATAAAGGTTATTCAGATTATTAAAATATTCTTCTTACTAAGAAAAAAATGATATTTTAAGAACTGTTTACAGAAAGTTTCTTTAGGAATCCAAAATTGTTCATCGATTGCATCGCTATTGTTTGAAAACCCCCTTTTGGAGTCTTTATTTTCAAATGTGAAAATGATAGAGCAACCTATGAAAAACAGTGTTGTATTGTGTATCAGTCCAATCGATTAATAAAAAGGGAGGGAGGAAGAGAGAGGAGAAGAAGAGAGAGAAGTTCTTCACAGAATTAATAATTCAAATGCTGTCAAAACATCCTTACACCTTAACCAAGCAGCTCCACCTCTTATTCTGCAGAGCAGCTGTACACACCAGTGTAAGTGTGAGTTGTACTGAATCATTTGGCTTCAGTGTCCCCAGATGTGATGGGATGTTTGTGTAATTCACAGATCAGATGATGTGTACAGCATGTGTGTGTGGTTTCACATGTATCTAAGCAACTCTTGAAAGTGAAAGCAGATGCATTTAATTAGAACAGTGTGCGCACAAACTGTCGCAAGTGTTATACCAGAAAATTCACAGTCTTCTCTTCACTTGTAAATCCCAATCAAGAAATGTGACACTTTATATATTGCTTTCAAAAGCATACATTTATAATACACTTCATTCAGTGGATTGTTCATTAGTAAGGAGCAGGCTGTTCTCTTGTCAGTAAGTCATGGTTCCACATTTAGAAAAATAAGAACTTAATGTATAATAGCAGATGGTATCCAATCAAAAGGTCTTAAAAGCTTAAAAAGAGCTCCATACAGTGTTTAGTTTAGTTTATTATTGCATTACTTATAGAAAATGGCAAGCTTTGATTTTATTAATAACACATTGCACTACTTTAACCTCACACAACTAAAGTAGCATCAAACCTTAAGCTAATGTTCAAAGCAGAAAAGACTATTGGGTTTGTAACGGCTACCTCTCAGTTCAAGAGTTTCATGTAGAAGTCTTTACACTGAACATTTTTCTAGCTTTCTGGTTTCATGACCTGCAATATCTCAAAACATTTCAAAATGCATGTTTCTTTATTATGCTTTAAGTGAAATGTCTTGATTTCTCAGAAAGAGATTTCTGGGCTTGCTCAATTTTAAACGGGAATTTGAGTCAAATTGGCGCTAACAAGAGCTATTTTTAGGGTTCTAGACATTCTTTTAATACATTGTTATTTTTAGAGAGGAGTTTTAGGACAGATTGTTCACAACTGTTTAGCAATTTACCTTTGTTAGTGTTAGCAACTCCAGCCCAGAATAATCCAGTGTTGGCATGAACAATTTAACAAACCTCAGCACATCCCATTCTGCCATCTGTCTTATCCTCCTCCTCTTACACACACACACACACACACACACACACACACACACCACACACACACACACACACACACACATTACACACACACACACATCACACGTGAGCAAAGAAAGAAACTGAAATTTAGGTATGTATATAACAATATTACAAAATCAAAAAAGGTGTGTGTGTGTGTGTGTGAACATGTGATTTATTTCCCATACTACAGCAACTTTTGGTTGTGCACTCACTGGAGATATTAAAGCACTCTTTTCTGTAAAGCTGCTTACAAACAATGTAATTTGTGAAACGCGCTATAGGAACTTATGGGTGCTGAGTTCACCTGTCAAAATGTGTGTGTGTGTGTGTGTGTGTGTGTGATAGACTGACTGCAACAGAAATCACCCCAAGTTTGACCTGTATGACTTTCTGTCTTCTGTAAAAAATAAAAGAAGATATTTTGAGTAATGTCTCAGTATTTTATTTTTACTCTCGATACAATGAAAGTCAGTGAGGTCCAGAGTGGACCAGTAGTCCAGTGAGGTCCAGTCTCCTTTTGCATTATTGACACACTATTTTCCTATTTGATCTTTTATTCTGCAAGGATGCATTAAATTAGTTAAATCAAAAGTATATGTAAAGTCTTTAACATTGTTTCAAATATTTTTCTTCTGAACTTTGTATTCATCAAAGAATCCTGAAAACATTTGTCATGATTTCCACAAAAACATAAAGCAGCACAACTGTTTTCAACGTTATTGATTATAATAAGAAATGTTTCTTGAGCACCAATTCATCATTTTAAAATGATTTCTGAAGGATCATGTGACACTAAGGCTGCTGGAAGTTCAACTTGCCATCACAGGAATAAATTACATTTTAAAATATATTAAAATAGAAAATTTCTTTTAAATTGTAATAATAATAATCTATGTTTTCACTGTATTTTTGATCAAATAAATGCAGCCTTGGTGAATAGGGCCTTCTTTCAAAAACATAAAATAAAATAAAAATCTTACCAACTCCGAACTTTTGAAAACTAGGCCCATAGCTTAGGGAAAAAAGTCAATGAAAGGTTAATTTGTGGGCAAACAGTATTAGATTTATTAAATTCTGACAAAAACCGAACAATCAGTGAAATAAATTTAAAGCATTAATGTCCATTTTTCTCTTAATATAACTGATGATTTTATATATTTTATTGAAAGGTGTTGATAAATAAAGAATAGCTATATAGTAATGGCCTGAAACTCAATTAATGATGGAGAAAAACACAAGGATCATCATGCAGAATATTCCACATCTGGTGTTTAACAATCAGTTCTATTTATTTACAACCCGAATTCCAGAAATGTTGGGACATTTTTTTAATTTGAATAAAATTAAAAATAAAAGACTTTCAAATCACATGAGCCAATATTTTATTCACAATAGAACATAGAGAACATAACAAATGTTTAAACGTAGAAATTTTTATTAAACTTTTATCCACTAAATGAGTTCATTTCAAATTTTATGCCTGCTACAGGTCTCAAAAAAGTTGGCACGGGGCAACACAGGGCTGAAAAAGCAAGACATTTTGAAAAGATTGAGCTGGGAGAACATCTAGCAACTAATTAAGTTAATTGACATCAGGTCTGTAACATGATTAGCTGGCAGAGTCTCTCAGAAGTAAAGATGGGCAGAGGCTCTCCAATCTGTGAAAGAGTGCGTAAAAAGATCGTGGAATACTTTAAAAACAACGTTCCTCAATGTCATATTGCAAAGGCTTTGCAAATCTCATCATCTACAGTGCATAACATCATCAAAAGATTCAGAGAAACTGGAGAAATCTCTGTGCGTAAGGGACAAGGCTGAAGACCTTTGTTGCATGCCCGTGGTCATCGGCATGATTCTGTCATTGACATTACTAAATGGGCCCAGGAATACTTCCAGAAACCACTGTCGGTAAACACAATCGGCCGTGCCATCTGCAGATGCCAACTAAAGCTCTAGCACGCAAACAGGAAGCCATAAGTGAACATGGTCCAGCAGCGCTGTCATGTCCTGTGGGCCAAGGCTCATTTAAACTAGACTGTTTCAAAGTGGAAAAGTGTTCTATGGTCAGGTGAGACCAAATTTGACATTCTTGTTGGAAATCACGGACGCTGTGTCCTCCGGGCTAAAGAGGAGGGAGACCTTCCAGCGTGTTATCAGCTTTTAGTTTAAAAGCCAGCATCTCTGATGGTATGGGGGTGCATAACTGCATACAGTATGGGCAGCTTGCATGCTTTGGAAGGCACTAAAAGGTATATAAGGTGTATATATAAAAGGTATATGCTGAAAGGTATATAAAGGTTTTAGAGCAACATATGCTCCTCTCCAGACGACGTGTATTTCAGCAGGACAATACAAAACCACATACTGCAGCTATTACAACAGCATGGCTTCGTAGTAGAAGAGTCCGGGTGCTGAATTGGCCTGCCTGCAGTCCAGATCTTTCACCTATAGAGAACATTTGGTGGATCATTATACGAAAAATATGTCAAAGACGACCACAAACTTCAGCAGATGGAAACCTATATCAGGCAAGAATGGGGCCAAATTCCAACACCAAAACTCCAGAAACTCATAACCTCGATGCCCAGACGTCTTCAAACTGTTTTGAAAAGAAGAGGCGATGCTACACCATGGTAAACATGCCCCCGTCCCAACTATTTTGAGACCTGTAGCAGGCATCACATTTGAAATGAGCTCATTTTGTACATAAAATTTAAAAATGTATCAGTTTAAACATTTGTTATGTTAACTTATCTATGTTCTATTGTGAATAAAATATTGGCTCATATGATTTGAAAGCGTTTTAGTTTTCATTTTATTCAAATTTAAAAAAAAAAACGTCCCAACATTTCCGGAATTCGGGTTGTACTATACATAAAACTACTTTATTGCTATAGTACATTTCAATAAAGATGTGATTTAGTGTTTTATGCAGACATTTGGTACCCATAATGTAGGCAAAAATCACACACACACAAACACACACTAAACACAGTTCTCTCTAAACAGATCTGTGTGTGTGGCAGGTGCAGATGAGTGCTTTTATAAAAGAATGATGTGATGCTCAGACGGATCTACTTCACCAGTTGCCTGTCAAGATAAACAGCGCCTCTCTCTCTCACACACACACACACACACACACACACAGAGTCTGATACTGAAACGCTTTCATTAATGTCACAGACACCATCAGGTGTGAGATTGAAAGCCTATGTGTATGCGTTTAAGAAAAGAACGAGCGGTTGTATGTGCGTGTTTCTGTCTGATAACCGATCATTAATGCATTAAATCAGTTACAGGTATGAGTTCACTGACTTGCTTTTCACTCACTCTTCTCTCATTAGCAACATTCACCAGCTCCTGCCGACAGTCACCATGTGCATGCCAAGATAAACCACACTATTATAAAACAGCCTTATAAAGCCCAGTAATGCACCCACACAGCTTTATAGACCCCGGTCTGTGAGAACATTTACAGAGCAGCATAACTCAAAAAGAAAGGGAGAATATTTATGAATTTTGTTGTTTCTGTATTTTGATACTTTCAGCAGACTCGTGCTGATATCCTGTCTCATCTGGTCCCATTTACACTTTTATAAGCTATGATGCAACAAGGTGTAACAATTGAAAAGACATCTGAAGTCTGAAAGTCTATCAATATGTGTGTGATGCCTCCTTTCTGCTCTAACAAACAGAAAAAGGATCTTTCTCTCCATTTATATGACTCATGTTGTTTGATATTCAACAAACCGCCTCCAAAAACTGACATAATGGCATTCTTACACACACATACAGAGAGAGAGACAGACAGAGCGAGAGGGGGAGACTGGCACTGCTAAAATATCAGCATTAGCATATGAAAGCTACATCTGCGTGTCTGTTTGTGTCTGCGTTGTGTACGGCGGTTTGCTGTACGAGGCACAGTGGAGTGTGGAGTGATATTCTACTCTGCGCTGAACATGGCTGTGTATGAGTCACAGTGAGCTAAAGGTGATGTCCCGCGGGACTCCTCAAAAGCCAGCCCGCGCACACATATCACCCATGCCAACATCTGCCTGACAAAAGGGCATTTGTGGAGGATAGACATTCATCAGTAAACCAGGCTTATGTCCAATTATTCTGGCATCAGGATCATGTAATTCATGCCTTCCTGAGTCAGTAGCTGGTGCTGTCCACTGTACTGTGGTGCTGAAACTCTTCAGGAGCTGCCTGCAGTTTTGGCATGGTGGGGTTTTTCTGTTATTTTTTTTTCATCAGCATTGTAGGTTAAAGGAGAAGTTCAGTATTTTTCAAAAAATGAAAATTAGCTTATAATTAACTCTCAGGCAATCCAGGACATAAATGAGTTTGGTTCTTCATCAGAACAGATTTGGAAAATGTATCATTACATTATTTGCTCAACAATGGATTCATGGCAGTGAATGGGTGCCATGAGAATGAGATTCCAAACAGCTGATAAAAGCATCACAATAATCCAGAAGAAGCAAACGCATTCACATCTTGGATGGCCTGAGAGTGACTCAATTATCAGCAAATCTTTATTTTTGTGAATTTTTAGGTGCCCTAACAGGTCATAATCTCTTCAGATTTTACAGATCTGATGTGATGAATGCATTTTTAAAAGTACAAATGTGACCTGCTGCATTATTTTGAGTCACTTTGACCTTGAAACACATAATGAGTAAAATATATATATATTTTTTTTAAAATATATATATTAAGCAGCACATCTGTTTTAACAGTAATATGAATTCAGAAGATTTTAGCTTTGCCATTACATGAATAAATTACATTTTAAAATAGACATAAATAAACATTTCAAAATTAAAACAGAAAGTTATTTTAAAATTGTAGTAATATTTGACAATATTACTGTTTTTCATGTTATTATAAAATTTCAAATCCATATCAAAACTCACCCTCCTCTTCCCTGTTACAGTTACACTTGCCCATCCCTACTGCTCCATTACCCATAATCCCTCAGTCAACTATCTCAACACTATCAAACACAGACCTCTTTATATTCATCCAGTCTCTCTCTCTCTCTCTCTCTCACACACACACACACACTCATAGTTGTACTGTGAATGTGTGAGTAGGTGGTGCTACGACAGCAATGAGCAGAGGGTCATTATTGTGGTGGTCTGCAGAGAACCAGAGGAAGAGATAATCAAGAAACAGACATACTGTATGTTACTGAAAAGGAACACAGACAGATGGACATAGTTCAAAATCCAAGACATTTTCCAAATGTTTCTGCCTTTTTAGAAGCACTAATCAGACAGGAAGAAAGAGAGAGAGAGAGAGAGAAAGAGGGAAAAAGTGAGACAATGAGGCCTGAGAAAAGAAGTTCTCTGTGCAGAACAAATGCACAGCAGCTTATTAGAGGAGAAGAGAGGTTTCCTCTGCGGCTTTACAGTCTGTGTGAGCACCCAATTTACAGACGGCTTGAAATGTGAAAGGTCAGATAGACACAGCTCAATTATGTAATAAATTGATCTGAGACTGTTAAACGTCCTAATGAAGCTGACTGTTTTTGTTCATTCAAAGACAGACTGCTTTGCTCAGCTGCAGGTTTACGATGCTGCCAGACGAACAACAACCTTTCCTAGTCATGATCCTCGCATCTCGCAGGATTTCCGCTCCAAAAGGATTTTCATTTAGAGACTAATCTCTTAATATCACTCTTTCCATCCATCCTTCTATTGTCTCATCCTTCCAGTTCTGCATCCTTCCTTCTTTTCCTTATCCTCTCATACCTAATCCTTCTCTTGTTCTCCAGCTAGTGGCACGTGACGGCTGTTCTTGTATTCCGGTTTCTCCATAATCCAAAGCATTTCAGGAAAAACAACTAAAATCTGGGATTAAGTTTCGGTGGCCTTGTGGTGGAAGACAAATCTCTCACTCTCGCTTGCTGTTTATCGCATTGCTTTCTTCACAAAAGCAGCTTTTGTACTTATCAGGATAAAATCAAGTGAAGGCATTTGGAAGTCAGGGGGGTGATACACACAAAAAAAGTCCTCCTGGGACTCTCGCGGGCTGCTTTTTGTAAAAGAAGATGCTAGTGGATTTATTTTCTTTTAAGAATTGGAAACAAACACATCCATCTAAAGAAGGATTAACAGTTTTATCAAAGACAAACAGACTATTTGATTGGATAAATAGGTTGAAATGTGAGGCTTTTAAGATAACAAATGTTATTATCTGAACCCTGCCCATCAGAATGAAAGGAAAACAAAGTTCACTTTTGTAAAGTGGGAGAAAAAAATATATTTTTTAAAATATTTTCTTTTACTAACTAACCATTTAGCAATATTATATGAGTCAATGGTGTGACACTCATTTTGTGGTTGTGTTATTTTATTTTTAATGGTTTGGTTTCATTATTTCATTCTATGTCTTTCATTTTATTATTATTATTATTATTATAACAATTATAATAAGTATCATAATATTTAAATACTATTTTAAAAAAAGTCAAAGTCACCAACATGCAGAAAAAAAGAAAAAGAAAATGTTGACAGAAACACTAATTCACACTGGAACACTGGAACTGTTTCATTTGGCCCAATTTCACAAACTATTCATTCAGTTCTCAAAACAAAGACAAAACCATAAACACATTTTTACAAATGTTCCAATTTTCTCAATGTTTTCTACAAAACTCTACACACAAATGCCCTCATTTTACATAAGTTCATCATGTTCTCATTCAGAAAACACAAGCACGCAATATAATTAACTCAAGTCATCACAATAGTAATCTAAACCCATTTATCTATGTGTGAACTTCAAGTAGCAAACTGATTGCACACCAATCAGAATCTCAGAATAACATAAATATGGCCAAGTGATAATGTGCTTTGGAAAATAAATCCTAGTGGTGGGAGACAAAGAGGAAGGGAAAATGAAGGGGATGGGGTCAAAGGTAATTTGTTCCTGAAATACAAATTTGATCATCTTTCTTGTGCATGGCATGACCACGGGGGAAGCTGGCCTACAGGGTCATCTACAAGGTTTTATACTACTTACAAATAAAGTGTACTTTCAGTAGGCTACACAGTAGCAGTACTTCTGATAAGAGAACATTCACTATTCTATTCTATGTTCAGTTGTACACCTTCAAATTTGTAACTGTCAGACTGATTTGTAGCCAAGTATACTCTGACATGTACTGTACTTTTGCAGAACTGAGAGACAACTGTCTAGGGGAGGTGGAGAAAGTCTTTTGTCAGAAGAATAAGAAACTGCTATAGCATGGCAAAAAATGTGAGTCAGTGGACCTGACTCACATTTCACTGCTGGTTATACAATCTCTGTATAGTCGTGTATGTGACGAACTTGAACTTGAACTTGAACTTGCTATAGCATGGCAAATATTGTTCAATACTGTAATGCAATTTTGGTAAGAATGTGGAATTTATTTATTTTTACTGTACTATAATTGATAGGATACTGTATTGTGTTGCATACCAAGTTCATATTCAGTTCCTTAGTATTTGAACTTTTCTTTTCCAATGTTTTTCATCTACTGTAAGATCACTTTACAATAATGAAAATCAACTTTTCTTAAAGCTTATTGTTTAGTTTCACTGTATCTTCACCCCCTCTATTTATGTTGTGTACTGTAATAGACAATGACCTGCAAAATGACTTGTCAGTGTTTTGAACTGATCTCACTAGTGTTCTCTAGGCAGCAAAGTAGTCTTTGCATTTGTTAGGTTGTGTGTCATATAAGGCTAAAGTTTGATTATGACAAAAGAGAAAATGTTTTTGACTAAAATATTTGAGTTTTGACGTGGAAGTTTGAGGTTTGTACAAGTTGGTGTGCAGTTTTGAGATTGTGATAGTTTCATGAATTGTGTGTTAGCAATCGAGAAAAACAGTATTATTTAATTTTTAAAACATGCATTACAAATGCAAATCATTTTATTATTATTAAGTCAAAGTCATCAACATGCAGAAAATAAACAAAATAAAACACATTATGGGAAATTACATTATAAAAAGAATCTCTGTAAAGCCTCATGACTGTGTGTTAGAAGTCTCTTATTGAAATATCAGATAATTTAATTATTTAGATAATTTATTCATAATTCACGATGCTTTAAAAACATTGAAAAATATATTATAAAACCTTATTATCGTTATTCAAACAGTTATTAAGATATGTTTTACATTGGTTACACTATGGCATTTTAAGTCATTAAATTTGTTTTCTTTAAAATGGTGAAAGACTATATGAAATCAACATGAACACAATAAGGAAGTCCACAATAACTTTTAACTAGAAATTTTAAAAGATCCCTTTTAATAATAATATACGCAGTTGCAGACTGTAAAAATAGGATTTCACAAACCAAATGCTACCATTATATCACTGAGGTCATTAAAGTCATTGAAAACACACTCACACTTTCACACAAAACACATAGTGAGAGCACTTGAGCGCCTGCCACTTCAAATCCTCAACATCCAAAAATATTCTGTCTCCAGCTGTTGAAAGTCAACGACTGGCTCCTCGTCTCTGTGCAGAGCTCTCACAATGAACCCACCTGTGTGGCATTCATCAGAATCAACACAATGCAACAGCAACGCTTTTTTATCTCAGGAAAAAAGCAGACATCTGTTCGCAGCCCTCTATGGCTGCACTGCTTTTATGGATCTCTAATTTAATGTGTCCCTTCTGTTCTGCAGAATAATATCACACACAGCACTGCTTACAGCTGGATCATCATCACTTAACAATAGGCAATTATCGGAGCTCAACCAGCTGCACTCTCCAAAGGACAAAGAGGAAATCCAAACTGTCCAAAGTTGAAAAAGCTGCTAAACAACATATCAGTGAACTTTGGAAAGAATGACTTTTGCCCACCAATTAACAGTAACCATATGTTGCAATGTTACTCATTTATGGCACTATAACTGCTGTCTATATTAGCCTTTGGCACCTCAAAGGGCATATTTATAATGAGCAGCACATAATCTCTCAATTATCAATAAGAAATGTTAAAAGCTGGCTGGCTGTTTAATGTGATTTGTATGAAATATCAGGTACATTTTAAAAACATCTGCATCTAAAGCTTCATAATTCTTATCGAGAGAGAGAGAGAGAGAGAGAGAGAGAGCAGATTTGTCCTGTATAATTTTACTGCCACCTAGTGGTCCGTTTCATAGTTTCATAGTTTAATTTTCATAGACATTCATTTAAATATTAAATTACCTATTAAATTACTTAAAGCTCACCAGGAAAATTATATTGAAGTTTTTTTTCACATGGGTGGCTGACATGTGTTAAAACATAAAAAAAGCAGAGAAGAAAGGAAAGTTGAATGGCTGTTTATCAAAAAGATGATTTTGTGTCACAGTACAGGAAAAATCAGTTTATCTAAAAATCAGTTTATTAAATGGCATCCATAATTTTCATAAGCTTAGAAACAGAGAAAGGTGCAAGAATTTAATAAAAATATCACCCAAATGAACTGCATATACAAGCAGAAAATATCGTCATGTCGAGTCAGCAGCAGCACTATACTTTTGTAATATTTTCTTTCCCGAACAATGTTTTGTTCAATTTGATATTTCCTTTTCCCTGAGGATGCTGCCAATCATTTCCCTGCATTTTCACAGTCTCTTTGCACTTTATATTTTAATAATATCTGCCTGGAGCTGAACAAAGACATTTTCAGACATTTAAATTGATAATTGCGATTGAATTGCTGAGAGGTGTACATTGATGTATATTGTTATGGGAGTTTTAAATGGGAAATGAATTATAAAGAAAACAAATGAAAATAAATATTGTTTTGTGTGTAGTTCTCGACCTTACAGCTTCCTATTCACTGCCACATAGCAATAATGCTTTTAATAAGCTAATGACAGAATGGGTCATTATTGAAATGTTATTGCAGTTTGAGCAATAACCCAAAATTTGACTGAAAATATTGACTTTGAAATTGGAGCTAAAATGCAAATAATTTTTTAAAAAGTTACTTTTCTGTGTGACTGTGCAAAAACTGTACCACAAATGTATCACAAACGCTCATTTACAACTTAATTATACTTGTAAAATTTGATTCAAATTTCATGCTCTACTAATAAATGTTTTTTTTTATTAAAACATTGCAAGTATATAGCCTAATTTTATCAATGTTTGACATCCTAGAGAATGTACATTATGCGTAACATAGCCTATATTAAATATCAATTAATAGCCTACATAATTCAGTATTACAGATACATCCTTCATTGAATTACTCGCTATAAATAATCAGCTCCTTATTAATTTTGTCAGTGTCCCAACTCCCAACTATATTCAAACACACCAGACACAGGCAGCACTATTGTTATTATTTCCTTTGAACATTTCACACAGAACATCACCCACTCATATTGATGAGCTACAGCTCTTGAGAAAGTACTCTTATTAAAATAACTGACCTGATGTCTACTTCATGGATAAACTCTCTGTTTGGACATGAACAAAATAGAGCAATAAGTAACGATTTACCTCATAGCTCATCTTGTAAGGACGTTTTACGTCCTCTAGATGTCTCCAGACTCTCTTATTTTCAAGAACGAGCAGAACGTGAGTGACACATGAGCAATATTGACTCTCACATTCAAGAGGAACTGTGAAGACATACAAAAGCTCATCTTGATGTTTGTTCACCTAACAAACTCCTCATTAACTGAACTTCTTTAGCAGAGCTAAGTCGCAGAGAAAATATTAAGATGCACAAAAGACAAACTCGTGATCCACATGACTTTACCTCAGCACCTGGGAATAACGTTACTGTGTAATCTGAGAAAGAGAAGAGCAGATCTTTAGGCCTGACTCATCAGAGGTCTACAGTTCTGTTGTTTTCTGCTGTTGCAGGATCAGCCTTACATAAGCAGCAGGTGAGGCTTTAGTTTAGACCCGTGGTCATAGCAACATAAGTCACATACCAAGAAGACAGAAAACAGGCAAACAAGATCCTCACATGTAAAACATCATCACAAACAAAAGCTAACATTGCACTTCTGTTCTAAATCATTCTTTAACTCACTAAGTCAATATAGGAAATTGTATTTCCTTTATGACTATTTGTGAACAGACATGCACTGAAACTGTTTAATTTCAACAATACTGCAACCAGAGACAATTTCCTGTTTCTTATTATACACAGTGGGTTGTCATCTTAGGGCTATATAGATAAAGTCATCACATCATAGGTTAATATTGTCATCACTATGGAAACAGTGAAGTGCTGACAGATTGTTGACAGAACACCATAACAAAATTAATTTCACATTCTGTTATAGGCAAACTAGACATCTCTCATTTCTCCCCGGTTTACTCTTTTAAGATTATAATAATCAGAAAATATAAGCATTAACTCAAATGTCTAATGAAGCTTTACAAGGCTATAGTGAACCTGAGATCTTGTGACTGCACAGACTTTAAGTAGACATGAATATACAAGATTACAGCAGAGCAATGTTTTCATACAGTGGTCTGTATACAACATTATTTTCTTAGATTTTTTTTAATAATGTTTATAACTATTAAGCAATTTGTAACTTTCTAACCAATGATCTGTTAAGCATTATGTAAAACTAATAGTTTTAGTTCAAAATAAGTTATACAGAGACTATCTATTTTTATATAACCGTTTCACAAATTATTCACAGATTCTCAAATTCCAGGTTTGCAACTGGGTGGAAATAGGGCTGTTAATATGGCTTATTACTATTCATTTTAAACCATAAAAGAGGAACTGTGATTTTTACCCCCTTTTAAAAAGGAGCTATTTAAAAAAAGTGAACATGGTTTAATGGAAACCACAAACCAAAATTCACACAAATGATCTAATTGCTGTAACTGCAGCTGTCAGTGAGATAGACCCATGCAGCCACTTACCCAATGACTAGGTAACACAAAAACTACACCCAGCATTTGACCCAGCAGGCTCAACTCTGCAGTTGGAAAAAATAACCCAGTAGGCTAGGCTATTTTTAAAAATGATCCAGCAGCTTAGTTACAGAAAAACTACCCAGCACCTGGGTAAAAATATTAAAAACAACCCACTAAAATGACGCAACAGGCTGAACACAGCATTTGGGTTAAAAAAAACAACCAAGCATTTTTTAGAGTGTGGTTTCAAAACCGTTATGATTCAAAGTCACTGATGAAAAGTCCGACTCATTTGCGCGAATCGGTTCTTTTGAACAGTTCGATTCAAGATATTCCTTCCAAGAGTCCTTACATGATATACCAAAGGTTTATTACGGCTTTCGATTTATAAATAATTGTAATAATATCGCAGTATTTTTTTATTTAATCTAATGCATCCAGTTCAGTTTGTTTTTGCAATTTACAGCCAAGATTAATCATACAAACAGTAATTTTGGACTTAAAAATAACTTGTATTTACAATAAACAATACTGAAGTTCATATTATTCGGCTGAAAATGAATAAAATGCTATGAAAACCAGTTCCACTCGGACTCGGTCATACACGTTTGCAGCTTATGCGAATCGGACCTGCTGAAATGAGCTCGGTTCAATGAGTCGGTGAGTCATTTTTCAGAAACGATTGGAATGATTCAGTCAGACCGGTTTTGTGAACTGGATCGCTTTATCACAAAGATCCGACTCAAAATACTGATTCACTCAGGAAGCATACAGAACTGCATATGGTGCATTTGGAATTCAATCAAGTGGTCCCGCTCCGCTCGCACTGCGCCCACACCTCAACCCCCCGCCGCCGCTCGTGCCAATGATGTCATCCTGTTTTAACGGCTGGGGGCGCGGCTGTAACCGGCAGCTCCTCCCTTCGAGCCAATCGCGAGCGGGCAAAGAGAACTCCAGCAGCCTGTGTCCATGGTCTGTGGGAGGATCTAACGGCAGCGCTCCGCTCCTCCACAGCCAGCCAAACACTTGAACAACACACACTGCGCCAAGCAAAAACGAAACCTTCAGCGCTGAAACTTCAGCTTGATAAGAAGGTAAGAGTTTATTTTGAAAGCATTGAGGGTTATTGTTAGTTCTGATTAGATCGTGGATAAAGCAAGAGCCCTTTCACGGCTTAACTTCTGCAGGGAGAAAAGAAGTAGGTGTTGGCTTCAGAAAAGCGTCTTTAATGAGGATCAACAACTTGATGTGTTTCTTTAAAAGCCTGGAAAACATACACACCGACAGATCTGCCTGTGATCTATTAGGACGCAAAAGCGTGTTTCGCGGTGGTCACCACCTGTTTTCACGCGCAGCTCGGTAGCGCAGTGTTTGTTTTTGACCACAGCACTAGATTCAGATGGATTTGTCATGGGAGTGTGAGGCAACACCCCTGTTAAACACCTCACATCGTTGTGTTTAGGTACACGAGGTCGTAGTTCAGTTCAGAAATGCAAACATTACAATATAACACGCTCATAAAGGCACATAGATGAGCGTTCATGAATGAAACTTGAAGATGAAAGACCGCGCCTAGAAATACAACAACTAACTTTCAGCTCTTCAGTGTGGGTTCATGTTTCACATTTGTGCGCTGCTGCTGAGGCGCATTCATGCCCAACTTTTTTTCTTTTTTTTTTTTGATTTTGGGTTAATGACGTAATGGTCGTTCGTTTTGAAAGGAAATGTTAAATGGGCACTTTACGTTATTATTAATTGCAAAAGTTTTACACATAACTTTTAAGTAATATGATTAAAATGTACACTTGCGAGTGATGAATACTTAAATCTTCCAGAAAAAAAAAAAAATTGTTGTTGTTGTTTTTTCTATATGGTCGCCTCCTCATGAGCGCCGCCATGTCGATGTCACATGACACGAAAGTCCATTATTTGGATTTGGTAGTAGCCTATGGCATTTAAGCGAAAAGAAGGGAAACAAAAGATAAACAAAACGGCTAGGAATTTCTCGAGGAGAAGAAATATTGGAGTAAGAAGTTAGAATTATTGTCTGTGTCTCATTTAGAAGGCTGCATCCTCCGGAGGTCGAATCCTCTGTAGGATGCGTAACGTATACGAAGTGTCCTCAACCTAGAATTAAACGAGACGGCCTTCGTAGGACGGGCGGAAAAGGAAGCAGGAAGTATCACGTTGATTTGCCAACACATTTAGAGCATCGTCGCGCTCTCACACTACTTAAATGAAGGAAAATATTATTTCTAAATTTAGAAAGTAATTTGAAAAAAAAATGCTTTTACTTGTTTTATTTTGGTCAATGTTTGAGGAGCTGCAGCGTATGTACAACAGACATCTGTTAGAGAAAAAAAAGGAGGAGGATATTAAGAACAAAGTTTATTTTACTGAAGGCAATTTAAGTTAAGTTGAAAATAGGGCTGCCACTAACGACTATTTTTATTTCGATTAATCTATCGACTAATTTATCGATTAATCTAAACGATTAATTTCCCACAAAGAAAATCAACAATTTTACTTAAGAATATTTTATTAAACCAAATTAAATCCAAATTTCTATGAAATCCTTTTTTAAAGCAAAAGTAAAGTGCAACATAGAGTGCAAGAAGCAAGTGTCCATCTCATCTCAGTCCAAATCACTGAAATCAGTTCAGTATTATAGTGTAAGAATGACAACATATCCACGTGTTCTAGTCTAATAATACAATTATAATCAGTATTTTAAATAAAGGAGTATTTACCAGAAATATTATTTACCAGAATTTATTTAGGAGAAAATGTAAATGTGCAGTATTTCTGAAAAAGAAAAAAGAAAAAAAAAGAAAAATTAATGGAACCATTAAAATGTAATCCAGAAAATAAGAATTTGGTACAGATAAAACTGTAAAACTCAATTAATTAGACAGGCTTTTTGATTAATAAAATTTAATTTAACCATTAAAACAGAGTATAGAAAAATTAAAATGGAAAAACTGAATTTGGAAATAAAACGGATTTCATAGGGCCCTATAATTATAATAATTTTTTGTGGTAATAAAAAAGTGAACAATAGCTTTTAAAATGACTTAAAATACATATATAATAGCAATGATGCAATAATAATTAGTTCAAATAAAGTATCAAAAGCAAGAAATCATATATATATCACAAAACTGTTAAAATACATAATGTATTATAAACAATAGAGCTAATGTAGATAACGCATAACAACAAAGGCCTGCAGGGGGCGCCTGATGATTATTTTTAAACATTACTGCGCGATCTAATCCTTGTTTAATATTGACCAAGCACCATTTAATTCAAATGTCCACTTAATCTTTAATATTTGGTCATTTCTTTAGGACAGAAATGCTATAGCCACTGTAATTAAATGAATATGTGGACATCAAAACGTGTAAACTCAGAGTGAGGGTTTGAGCTTTTATTTTGAAATCGCGATGTATTCTCCTGTGTTTGCACAGGTTTATAAATGATTTACCTTACAAATCTGATGAAATGGCTCACGTTGCGTTCCCAGATGAACGTTATAATAAACCCAAACTCACAACAACATGCAGAGATGAAGTTTGAGATGCTCCACACATGTAAATTATATGTTTCTGTGGAACTACTGTGAAAGGAGCCGCTGTGAGACGCACGTGCTTAACCTACAGGCATGTAAATAATTAAAGCGCATATACTGTGTTAGAACTGCATCGCATATAATTATTTAATTTAAATCATAGCTTTTGTGAATTCACAATTATGCTTAATTATGATTTTTAAATGGGTTTAATGTCATGCAGCCTTGGAAAATAGTCTAATAATGTGTTTTATGGATTCTTGTCCGTGAAATGCGGCACTTCCGGTATTTTGCGTTAGTCGACGCAGCAAAATGAAGTCGACGATTTTTCAAAATCGACTAGTCGACTAAAATCGACGAATCGCGACAGCTCTAGTTGAAAACACCACATCTGTGCTTGTGTGTAGATCTGCCGGCGCCGGCATTTTTCAAATTAACGACCATTGTTTATGGCGACGCAAAGAATTGTGGGTTATCTGTAGCAGCGAAGGATACACCTGATGCATCCTCCGAATTCCTGTGAAAGAAGGTCGCATTCGGAGTGTCCTACTTGCTTTTCTGAAATGAAACAGCCTCGATGACGTATGCAGCCTTCGAATGAGACCTCCGGAGGATGCAGCCTTCTAAAATGAGACAGCTATTGTTTCTGTTGTAAGATAAATAGGTAGTACAATGATTTAAAAAATACAAATTGTATTTTATGTATTAAATTGTAATTTTAAATTAAATACTTATTGATAAAAATATGAATTTTATTTACTTTGTTTGAAAGCTTAATTGAATATAATTAATACATTTTCATTTTAAATATTTTAGTACTTCATGATTGATGGTTACACCACTTGAAATATCTATTAAGTTTAATTGTTTTTTTAGAAAACAGAATCAATGTTTTTGAAAAATGTATGAAACCATCACAAATATAAAAGACTTTCTGTAATCCAGGATTTCCTTGTTTGTCATTGACCCAAATGTGTTTTGGACAAAACAGCTGGTAATGGTCTGTTTTGTAGGCTACTGAAAACGAAATGATCACATGGTTCATATAAAAACTTGTTAGACAGGAATGATTCAGGTGTTTGTGTTTAAAGCAGTGACTGTATATCACTGTGTTTGGGAAGCAAGAGGCCACATTTCAGCAGGAATTTCCGAGCTAGCCTCTCTGAAAAAGACCACCACCACATTAGGTCAATGTTTACATCTCCAGGTCTCAATGGCTGTGGCACAAAGCGTATTGAGCTGCCTACCTAGACAGCATTTTTTGTGCCAACTGAGAACTAGAATATTCACTGTATACACTGAAAGAGCACGACTTACTGCTTATCTACCATTTTTTTATTTGATGAGTGTGAGCATGATAAACTGAGGCAGAAAAGGAGTGGAGGGTCTGAAGAGCACTAGTCTCTCTTGATAAGAATGTCTAAGTATGCCAGTCATACTAGGGAGGCTGTGTCTGCTGTGCCACCTCAGCATTGCCAACAGGTGCGGGCCCGCAGCCACACCACTCTCTGTGTATGAGAGGTGCAGGTCGATATCTGGGTCATTATTCAGCTCACTGTCCAAGCATCAAAGTGAGGCACACCGGTTTGATTCGGAAGAAGCCTTCAGTGCTTTAGTGGGCACTGAGCCACAAATAACATTTGTGATAAACACGGCACATGCTGAATAATTGCAAAATAATCAAAACAGAGCTGACGTTTTATCTTAAAATTAATTATTAAATGTGTTTACGCACGTTAAACAGACTGGGAGGTTTGTTTGTTTACGTTTATCTTACATGAGCAGAATGTTTTTAAGGGTGGCTTCCTGCATGCTTAAATCAAGTAGATGTCCTGGAGGGGCGTCTGTGCTGTTGTGTCCTCTGGGCTGTTTTCTGCTCCTGTGGTATCAGACATTTGTGAAGTAGAGGAACGCTTGGATCCACCAGCAAGAACATCGATTGTTAATGAGCTTCTGGGTCTATTTTGTACCACCAGGTATTTGTAAGTTAGAAGTGTGAGGTCTGTCGTGTTCCCATGAGCCACAGGTAATGTCAAAAATAAAAGTTTGGGCGGGGCCTATACACACACACACACACACACACATATAGAGAGAGAAAAGAAAGAAAGAAATAATGAATGAAGAAATTAATACTTGTATTTAACAAGGACACATTAAATGGATCAAAATTGACAATAATGACATTCATTATTAAAAAAAATCCTGTTAATAAATGCTGTTCTTTTAAATGTTCAGTTTATCAAAGAATCATATAAAAACTTTTATGATTTCAACAAATAATATTAAGCAGCACAACCATTTTATCATATGATGATAATAAGAAATGTTACTTGAGCACCAAATCAGCATTTTAGAATGCTTTTTGAAGGATCATGTGACACTGAAAACTGGAAAAATTGCTGCTGAAAATTCAGCTTTGCCATGAGGAATAAATATATTAAAATAAAATAAAAATTAGTTTATATTGTGATGTCACAATATTAATGTTTTTCAGTACTTTTGATCAAATAAATGCAGCTTTAATGAACTGAAGAAAATCAAAAACATTTATTTTACCAACTACAAATTTTGAAAGGTAGTGGGCATAATATATATTTATACTATGGGGCTGTTGAATGCTTGAATCTGATTGGTTGACGAACGTTCTAAGGTGTGCAATTATTTTCAGGGAAACGCACCGCGAACGTAGTTCCAGGCACCGCATTACATGTCCATATCACTTCGCCAAATTATTTGCGTTATTTCAAAGGTCCTTACAGCCTAAAAACAGCAAAAGAACCAATACCCACAATGACACTGGCCAAACAAATAAATATAGTAAACAAAAGGATACAATCGACAGATTATATCCATGTTTTTGCCACAAAATTATGCTTTATTATGTATGGAAAGCACATAGCCTATCTCTTCCGCACTCTCTCTCTCACAGACGCACAGTTTGCACACACATTAACATACGCGCTAATGTTGTTAGCGCTACTCTGACGATTTTATCTGTAACATAGTTTAACAACTTAAAAACTACATGACTTCTTACAAGCGAGGTAACAACAACGGCGCTGTTCGTGAAGAAAATTAACTTTAAGTTTTACTAACTTGAGACACTGCTGCCGAACACTTTTGAGAGACGCACAGACTCACAGAGGTAATCTCTCTCTCTCTCTCATAACTTAGTTATTAACTGTATTAACTGCATCTGACTGCAGTAGTCTACTATCAACGGCTCAAGCCTCTTTTACGGAATGGAATTAAGGGAGGCACTGGATGAGATGCGGAAGAAATAATGATACTCACAATAGCTATTTAAGTAGAAAAACCGGACGAATGCCTTGAAATATATCATCTGATCAGTGTCTTGAGGTGTGGCAACCGTAGTATAAGCGGAATAATTGACTTCGGTCTGTTGAATTATTTGAAAAATAATGCACACCCGAGGTGTAACGTCCACTCCACCTCGGGTGTGCATTATTTTTCTAATAATTCAACGACCCGTCGTCCATTATACCTTACATAATGCATTATACAAGATATATAATGCAAAAGTGGGAGCGCAGTTGCACTTTGATTGACCTGAGATCAAATCCCAGCTCATGGCTCTTTCTCATCCCGTCCCTCTTTGGATTCTTTAACCACCAAGTGGTCCTTGACCTGAATAAGGTTATAAGGTTAAAAACCCTTGATCTCCCAAAGGTCAGCATTAATACAGCTGGATTCCCATGTGTCATTCTGCTGGAAAAGGAAAGCAGATTATTTATGCTGTGAATAGGAGTATTCAGAATTGTGACTACTCACTGTAAAAACGGAGAGAAGCGGACATGTCCAAACTTGTAGCTGCTACTTTTCACTCACTTTCTGACTGCTTGAAGATCAGTTCTTGGTGTGCAATGCCACTAATTTTGAGTGATTGTCCATGGAAAGCTGTTTTCAGGTCAGTCTTAGCCCTCTTGGCTACAGTCCATTTACTCTCTTCTGGCGACCTGGTTGTGTGAGAAAGAGGGAAAAAAAGAGTAGAGTAGAGGAGAGGAGGAAGAGAGGACGGTCTTTAATTAGGACACCCTCTTTTCCTCCTCTCCAACTCCCCCTCTCTCTAGGAACAAGAACAAACATTCAACTAGGTCAGACCCTTCTGCTTTTTCTGTCCTTTTAGTTTGGCGAAAGCTGTCCATTCTGTTTTGCTAGGCTGCGGCTTTTCTTCTTTCTTTCTTTGGAAGCTGAAATCAGAGACCCACTCATTATTTACAACTGTCTGATATTAATCTATTTTATTAAACTTAAGCAGAAGAACTTTATTTAAAGTTGTGCTGTATTTGTTTCTGATTTCCCGCCTTGATGTGTGTGATACACTGGAAGTGTTTCCTCTCTCAGTGTGATAAGGAAGCCAAACATCAGCGAGGCCTTTAAATTAGAGTTTAATCTTCTGTGCTCTTCTCTGTTCTGTCGTGTGGAGAATCTGATCTAAGGATCCGCTGCTGCTCCACAGAAGCGTGAGGCAGTTGTGTGCTTGTGTCTGGCATTTGCTGTTGATTGGATATCACCCTCAGGGTCAATGAATCCTGTAATAAAAGTGTTGCTGTAGCAATCTGACAATCTGCAGCAAGTGTCATTGCGATTGTGCTTCAGCAAGTGGTTTGTAAAATACCTCATCTGGCTTTCCACACAAACACACACATATTGTGTCACATCACATTTCACACAGGTGATAAGAAAAAAAAGTGTTAAACACAGTGACAGGTGTAGGGTAATTAGTGATTGTTGTGGCTGGTGTGGAGTAATTATTGATAGTTGTGTGGCTGAAGGTATACTAAATATTGATTTGTTTTGGCTAATGTGGAGTCATTGTTGATTTGTTGTGTATGGGTGTATTGCGATTACTGATGACTGACATGCACTTTACATTCAATTTTAGTCAGAGTAAAATAATAATTTGTCTTAATTTAAAATAATTTGTTGTATTTTAATTGTTAATCTTTGAAAACCTTAAACTGGCTAAATCGTAGTTTTTGCAAAGTAGAACATTTAGTGGCAGATTAAAAATTAAAGTGCATTTAACGATTTTAACCAAAGTCCAAAGTAAAAAGCATCACAAATGACAAACAAAATAAAAACAAAAGAGAAAAATATAACACTCTCGATTTAAAGATGTCATTATAGAAACAATATATTTTATATTTATTGCAATATATGTTCAAATAGTTTAATAACTACGGGATATTGATTATGTCATTCTCAGTGCATCATAGGAGCAGTTCTTTGGCATGCTTTGCTTGTTGCGATTCTCTGACTGGTGGAAATTTCTTTGCAGAATCATGGGTAATGTAGTTTTTCACCAGGAATTCCACTATTAAATGCCATATTTATAAATAAGTTAAAACAGTGCAGGCTGTTCAACAAATGTGTACACCATCGATAAAAAACTTTGTAGCTCACAGTATCGTAAAGTTACTACTTTTAAGTAGGTCTGTGCAATTAATTGCGTGCGATTGTCATGCGCATCTCGTCAGTAAATCTGGTTCTGTGATCTTATCGTGTTCATAATCGCAGACAAATCGCCTGCGATTATGAACGCGGTTTTTCGTAGCTTGTCAGTGAACTACGGCTCTGTGTATTAAATGCCACTCCATCTGAAAGCACGTGATGGCGATTTACTACTAATCACAGAACCAGCTTCACTGACGAGATGCGCATGACAATCGCATGCAGTTAATTGCACATACCTACTTTTAAGTTATCGGGGGGGGGGGGGGAAGCATTTATGTCCTTAAAGTTCAGTGTTATGTTCACAATGTTTTGTGTAGCGGATGTTAAGTGTCCCATCGTATCGAATCATAAACTTGGGTTTAATCTCTGTTATCTTTTTATTCTACGAAGACTTTGTACCCTTAGCTTCCAAGACTGTTGTTTGTCAGGCAAATTACATGCATTAAAAGCACAACCATTGACAAACACCACTGAAGAACCACACTTTTGGGGATATTATTATATGGATGATATCTGTTAAATCTTAAACACAAACTCAACAGTTGCACCACCCCCCCCCCGCACACACACACACACACACACACACACACACACACACATATTCTCAAGTTAAGGTCTCTGGTTAAGCTGAAACATTCTTAACCTGCCCAGCATGAGTGCAGATTCCACACAATCCAGACACCCAACAGCCTTCATACATTAACCTGAGGACAGCTCTCATCTGTTTTTAGCTTCAAGTCAAAGTTGGATTAAAGAATTGAGAATGATCCTAGATCAGCATTAATAAACTAGTCAATGTGTGCTCTGAGATAAGCATCTTTAATTATTAGACCCAGCAGTGAAAACAGGGGATGAGCTATTTGTGTTTGACTAGCTGTGTGTGTTTACACCTTCTGTAAGTCACTGTGAGCTATTACTAATGTTTTTGTTTAATAAAGGGATAGTTGAGGCAAAAAATAAAATTGTTTTACTAACCCTCATGTTGTTCCAAACCTGTGTGACTTCTGTGGAACACAAAAGAAGATATTTTAAAGTGATTTTATATTTTTGCCCATACAACGGAAGTCAACAGAATCTAAAACAGCACTGACTTTCATTTTATGCACCAAAACATGCAGGTGTTATCACTGTTAAGACTTTTAGGACTCTAGAAGCTTCACAAACTGAAGGATCCTCTTCTCTTTTTTTTTTCTTTTTTTTCTCCCATGGATCTTGCCAACATTTTGCCACTTGCTGCAATGTTTATATAACCAAACTTGGCAATGTTTTACTTATAAAACTATGATGCTGTTTTGCCAGATCGACAGTGACTGTGTTTGCTGATTCAGACCATCACCTAGAAAAACACAGCAAGAGATGCTCCTTATCTGAAAGTGTTTTGGTGGTTCAATCAAAAAGTAAGAGGAGTAAGACAAAGATAAGAAATGTGTAGTCAATGAGTTTTTGGTAGAGGTTGACTTCCTCACAAGATCATTGAGGACACAAATCAGCAGATGCTTTCCAAAGTCCTCCTGGTTAAATTCAGTTTTGCCTGCATTTTAAATTGTGTGCGTTTTATATATTAAACTGTGTTGTGATCCATTGGCAAAAGGAGAAGTGTGTGCTCCACTGTGTTTGTGTGAGGTGCAGTCTTAAAGGTGTCTCCGTCTTAAAGACCCAGTGGACCCCCTGATGATCTCTACAGGTCATTAATTGTGAGATTAGCTGTGAATTGATGGCAGAGCTTCACCTTATTAAATAAATACTTATAGCCCATTAAATATTTCTAATGTGCTCCAGTGGATTTGAGTATATTGAAGTTCCAGTCAGATTTCCTAGCGAGAGAGATTTATCTTCTTTACCTGTTCATACTGAGTGAAATTTCCTCAGATGCATACAGATCAGTGAGATTCCTGCTGAAAATAACAGTTCAGTTCAGGTCAGTTGTTACATCAAGGTTAATTTTGAGTCTGACCCTTTTCACATCTAGTAGGTTGCACATTAAAGAACAATTCTGAGCATTGTTATTAATTTATTTGTTTTTAGATGCTCAATACTTAAATTTTTACCCTGCAAAAACCTCTGTAGTGCATCTTTAACATCAATTTCTGATGAGGCGTGTGTTATTACCAGGTACACTTGTTATCCAATAATATAGGCTAGTCCACACCACAAGAATGATAATGACACAGAGGAACGATAACCCTGGAATCAATTTAGCAACAATGTTTTCCAGCTGAAGAACGATATAAATATTGACAGTCAATCAGAATCCACCCCACTTTAAAAGAACCGGAGCATTTAAAGCAGTAGTTACAAAACTGCATCATTTATTTATAATAAATAGAATGTTATTGTCTGTCGGTGCGGATGCTAATATAGTTATCATTATTTATTCTTCTTTTGTAGATATGGTTAGCACATTTTAACACAGTAGGTGGTGTAATTGCACATTGTTGCTAGTTAACACCTGTTATAAAATGGAAAAATGAAGGCTGTGTGTAGTGATGCAGTGTGTAGCTACCAATGCCACACAAAATCATTTCAGAGGAGATGACGGGCGAAAGTGAGACACTACAGAAAAAGTTAGCTGCAAGTTCTGTTTGTACACTTTTGTTACAGTCACCTTTAAGAACTCTCTCTCTGCCATATTTTGAGTGTGATTCATTGCTTAAATAACGAAAAAAACCAAAATAAACAGTTAAATATGAATTTTGCTGATGCCATTATAGTATTTTTTCAAAATTTCTATAGAAATCACAATAAGGTCAATATTGTGAATTCTTTAGGCCACAATAATCATATAGTGAAAATCTCATTTCATAACAAGCCCTATATACAGGATTCCAGGTCAGGCTTACCCAACTATTCAGTTTCGAAAAGTCATTTTGCTCATCCCTAGTAAACAGGGTCATTGTGCGAGTAGTTGGTTTGAGCTTCAGGCAGAGGCCGAGTGCTGCAGAGGGATTTTACAGCTTGCCCGTGAGGCTCAGACACATGTTTCACCGAGCTCTGAGTGCTGCGGCTCCCACTGCAGGCATCATATATTCACATCATCCTCCAGACACACTCTCACCAGTGCTCACATCACCTGTTACAGGAACCAGGCCAGAGGGCATCACTCAGCACCATTTCACTTCCTCATGGACCCAACCTGTCTGAGGTCTTTGTGTGCGCTAGATAGAGACAGAACGAGAGTTACTCGGTAGGGCTGGGCGATATATCGAACGCGATTATTATGCGCATCTCATCAGTAAAGCCGGTTCTGTGATTAGCAGTAAATCTCCATCACCTGCTTTCAAATGGAGCGGCATTTAAAACACAGAGCCGTAGTTCACTGACAAGCTACACAATATCTCGTTCATTATCGCAGATTAATCGCCTTCGATAATGAACGCGATATTGCGTAGCTTGTCAGTGAACTACGGCTCTGTGTATTAATTTTACAATATATCTCTTGATGTCAATGTATCTTTTTCTCCCTATATGTATTTATTGAATTAATTTTTATCCAAACAGCTGGTATTGTGCATAACAAGAAGTAAAAAATAAAGTTAAAAATATAAATAATTTCCACTACCTTTTGAAAGTTTTGGGTCAGTAATATTTCTTTTTTTTTTTTTTTTTTTTTTTAAGAAAGGTGTTCTACAAAAGAATGCATTAAATTGATCAAAAGTGACAGTAAACAGTTATGCACTGTTACAAAATATTTCATTGTTACAGTTTATTTCAAACAAATCCTGTTTTTTAACTTTATATTAATTTTTTTTTACTTTATATTCATTAAAGAAGCCTGGAAAAATGCATCATGGTTTCCACAAAAATATTAAACAGTGCAGTATTACATTAACATTTACATTTAGTCATTTAGCAAATGCTTTTATCCAAAGCGACTTACAAATGAGGACAATGGAAGCAACAAAAGAGCAATGATACGCAAGTGCAATAACAAGTCTCAGTTAGCACTTGCAGACATTTCAGGAGTGTTAGGTTACTTTTTATCATGCACAAAAACAATGCCATGTTATGTTTTTCCTGTATGAAAATGTGTTCGTTTGTCATGCTAATGTAAACTGTTGTCTGTTTTATTATGGTGTAATATAGTATGGACTGAGTCTTTTAGATCATTGACAGCTGGCTGATAAGATTAGACCACCACTTTACAAGATGATATCATGGTTGCAATTGGGTGTTCAATCTGGTTTTTCAAGTGTTTGTATGGTGTGTTCACTCACTGTAAGCATGAAGTCATTGTTCTATTTTTGACTGTACTTTCATTTAATACTGTGTACATCTTTTTGCTAGTTATCCAGGGCAACCAGAACTGGACGGACTGATGTTAACTCATTCTCTAACATATTTTAGATTGAATAATGGTAAATACCATCAACCCTAACATTAAGTCTTCATTCTAATGCTCATTACATTAGCGTTAGCCTTATGCTAAGGATTAACATTGTTTACTTCACAGAATGAAACTGCTTGAACATTTGATCCAAAGCGATGTCTTCAATCAGCTTTCAGATAGCAAGTTTGGTACCGTGACAAGTACCGACTTGGTAAAGTTCTTTTGAGTTAGCACTTAGAAGAGATGTGTTTTTAGCGTATGTATGTATGTATGTATGTATGGCTATTTTTAGTGATTATATAGATACTGTTTTTGATCAAATAAATGCAGCCTTGGTGAGAAGAGACTTTTTTTTTTTCAAGATCATAAAAAAATCTTCCTGACTAAAAGTAAACTCAAGTTTTTTGTTATAATGGGTGACAATATTACTGTTTTTTTTTTTTTTTTACTTTTTTTGATCTAATAAATGCAACCTTGTTGAGCATAACATAATTATTTTAAAAACATAAAAAAATCTTTCTCACCTAAACCACCTGTTTGAACTGACTCGCTGAAATGATTGACAATTTTTGATTCCTGATAATGATTGAGTCATATTTACCACCTCCATTTAAAACAACGCTCGCATTCCCGTGGCACAAAGAGGGAACTAGAAACTAGTTTATTGACACATGGTCTTTAGGAAGCTTAATGGCCAAATTAAAAGCTCATTAGAAGTTAATTTGATATCACCAGCCAAATTGTCACAAATCTATCATGAATATTCAATATGCTGCCCAGCCGTATTACAGACCCATCAGTCCACAGCTCCTGTGGCTCAAGGTCAGTTAAAAGCATTTAAAGTGTCTGCTCGTCCACAACACACCCCTGAAACGCTCTCCTGGGCCCCGTTTAGTGTGTGTGCCATTTCTGTGGTGGGTTTGGAGGGAAGAAGGCTGTCGTGATGGACTGGACTCAATTATCCCATGATCCCTTATGGAAATCTTTGAAGCAGAAGGACTGAACCCCCTCCTGAATCCAATTTAAATCTCATTCACTTTCAATATCCAGGTTGTATCGAGCTGTTATAGATTCTTATCAATCATAATGAAACATACTTTTTCTCATTTTCTTCTGATTAACTCCTGCTGATTCAGTCCAGTGCTTGACTCAACAAGTCTTTGATTCTGGATGTTAGGGTTGTGCAGAACGACATATTTTCATAACTGACTAGTCGTTGGGATGTCAGGAAGACTAGTTGACCTGTCGGATTATAACCGAATGTCTATCTATTGCACAAACAATCTACATCCTTGCTTACCTGTATTGATAGACTCAGCTAATCATTTTGACTATGATTGATGTGTTTGATGTAGGGATGTAACGATATCAAAATCTCACGATACAATAATATCGCAATATGAAGTCCAAGATACGATATTTATTGTGATTATGTAAAAAAATACAAATGAAAAATATTTTTTTGTTTTAGAGTTCAATTATTCTATCTAATGCACTTTTAGAGTTCAAAATTAAGAGCTCCAACCCATGTTCTTAAGTCAGAAAAAAGTCAGTGAACTGACTTGTGAACCTGTCAGACTTCACTTTATCTTCTGCTCCAGTTCAGTGTTATTAACTAAATCTAAAACGTTTAAAAATAGTTTAAAATTAAACTAAGATAATTCAAATTATTAATAAATACTTAGATTGTATAAAAATAATATTAAAAGACATGGCTTTGGTTTAACAGTACTTTACTCTCAGATGCAGCTGTGCGATTTATGAGGGCTGCAATCTTTTTAATTTAAAAGATGTAATAGTTTTTTTGGAGCCTGTGTGTGAACAGGAAGGGAGTTGTCAGAACAGGAAGTGAGCTCCTTCTAATCCTGCCACCAGAGGTTGAGGAAATGTTTCCTCATTGTGCCCTCAGAGACGGGACGGCATTCCCAGAGCAAGCACTGTGGGAAATTCCCAATATGACATATTACAGATTTCTGCATCTCCTCAAAAATGAATTGATTTTTTTTTTTCATTTTTAGTGAATTAATGTCAGTTTTATAAATTTTTGAGTTCGTCTGAACTTGTGCCACTTGTGTTGAAGTGTGGGCAGAACTGGGTGTGTTTGAAGGGCGTGTGAGATGATGGCAGCAGAGATGAATGTGTGTGCATGTGAGAAACCAGGCTGCCGTCACCAAGAACGCATTTCTTTCTCCAGGGACGCACGTTCAAGAATAGCACTGACCTGTTTCGGTTCTTTTCTCTCTCTCAGAACATGTCCTGTGATGTGTGGGTGTGCTGCCTGTTTCAGGCTCCGCTGTCAACTTCCTGTGACCATCCAATCCAAATGTCTCATTATGAAGCTGCACAGTCCTGACTCTAGTTTGAAACCACAGTAATGAAATGTTGAGTCATTCATTAATTTGTGCAACCCTTTACACACACTGAAGTAAAGACTTTATTTTATTTTACTTTCTTTTAAAGGTAATTCCAAAAGTTTGAAAGATGCTCACCAAGGCAGAATTTATTTGATCAAAAATACAATAAAACTGTAATATAGTTAAGTATTATTACAATTTAAAACTTAACTGACCCCACACTTTTGAACAGTAGTTTATGGTAATATCTTAGTACTTTGATTTACTCTATGGTAGGCATTTTTATACATTTACATTGTACCCTAAGGTAGTTCAGAGAATACTATATACAAAAACACAATAAATGTCCTAAATTGGTATTGACATGGCACATGTCCAAAATGATATTTAATAATAATACCACATTATTATTATTATTATTATTATTAAATATCATCAAACAACATGTCAAAAAACATGGTATTACCAAACTGTGGTATAACACAACTGTAGTTTTACTGTGATTCAAGGCCAAACGAATAGTTTTTGTGCTTTCTGCTGGACTGGTGTGTTGTCAACTTATGTTTTGAATGTATTACTATAGATTTCTATATACCTATGTCTGACATGTTCTGAATTTCTCTCAGTCTGCTGTCACTCACAGAAGCCAAACTCATGTAGTCCCATTCATTGGGCTACTGTATGGCAGCACTGCTGCTCTATATGTGTATGTTCTGCTTAAATGCGGACAGCTGGCTGGATTGGCACTATTTAAAGAAAAATGTGTGGCTGTGTATGTCCGTTGGCTGTGATGTTTTTGGACCATAGTGTCCTTATTTTTCCTCCAAATTGCGGGAAAGGGAGGAAAAGGGTGGGGCAGGAAAGTCTCCCTCTTTCTCTTACTGTATTTTTCCATACTTTCCACGCTCTGTCTGTGTGGATGCAAAAAACGCTCCCAAATAAGGCCTAGAACAAAATGTGCTCATTTCTTTCCAGTGTGATGTTCATTTTGTGGGTCAGTTAGGTCCTTGATCAGCATTTTGGCCTCCTGATTCTGCATAAATGCAGGATTGATCTTGGAACAGTTTCTGCTACACTCTATTGTGTTGTGTCTCTCAAACCACAGGGGTTCATTCATGTGAAACGAACTGTTATGATACTTATTAAGATATATTTTGTGGCTCTCTGGAACGATTATTTTGATTTGTTAAATGTTTGTATAGATTCACTGCTAAACTGGATATTTCATCAATGGCATCTTTTTTGCTACAGTTTTTGTTATGGAGTATCTTTCTTTGCTAATATACTATTTATTTATTTATTTAAGGAAATATATACAGTTTAAGATAATGTGTATACAATTCCATTCATGTAAACTAATATATACCATTTAATTGTATTGTTTATTTTTTAAATAGCTATATAATAAGTGACATAATATACAGCCAGTCATTATTGTCATCAAATACAATATATCCAAAAAAACATTGTTTCTTTTTAACCATTTCCTATGGTAAAATCTCTTCCTCTCTTGCTTTCTGTAGTGATGGCAGCTATCCGTAAGAAGCTGGTGATTGTGGGAGATGGAGCCTGTGGGAAAACCTGCTTGCTGATTGTGTTCAGTAAAGATCAGTTCCCCGAGGTCTACGTGCCCACAGTGTTCGAAAACTACATCGCTGACATAGAGGTGGACAGCAAACAGGTCAGTTATCCTGAAATAGTCTTGTACACAGTCCTCCTTCCTCGTTTTGTGGACAGAAGCGCTGAGAATGTGCATGTTTGCTTGAGAGAGGGAAATAGGCTGTTACTGCAGCCTGTCATATTTTTAACCCAAATTTGTGGCCATCTTGAACAGACATGCTTGGATATAATATTATGAGAGAAGTCAAGTGTAGTCTGCAGTTATTTCTTTAAATAGCCTCAGGTTTATAAATGTTTTTTTTTATATTTATGGCCACTGACATTGACATTCAGGACACTCAAAGTTCGGTTCATACCTTCAGCTGACAAACAATACTGAAGTATCTGCATCTCTCTCTCAGGTGGAGTTGGCTCTATGGGATACAGCTGGTCAGGAAGACTATGATCGGTTGAGGCCATTGTCATATCCAGACACAGATGTTATTCTGATGTGCTTTTCTATAGATAGTCCAGATAGTTTAGGTACTTAACTACACACATACACATCATTCAAAAGTTTGGAGTCAGTAAGATTTTTATTTTTTTGACCGAAATGAACACTTTTATTCAACAAGGAGGCATTATATTTATTTTAATGTTCCAAATTTTATTTCAAAATGCTGTTCTTTTGAACCTTGTTCATTTAAGAATTCTGAAAAAAAAAAAAAAAATAAAAAATATATATATATATATATATATATATATATATATATATATATATATATATATATATATATTTTAATAAAGACTCCAGGACTTTTGAATAGAAATGTAAATTATATTTGAATTAAATTTAGACAGTAATTAAAGTTGTAAAGATTACATTAAGCCAAAATGTAAGAGAATTTATTAAATGTTGTAAATACTGTAAATTATTATTCATAATTTAATTTACTGTATTAAATCATTTCTAAATATATCAAGCAGTGATGTCAGGTTTCATTCACTTTTTTTTCTGGCCTCTTCCAGAGAATATTCCAGAGAAATGGACACCAGAGGTAAAACATTTCTGCCCCAACGTTCCCATCATCCTTGTGGGCAATAAAAAGGACCTGCGGAATGATGAACACACGCGCAGGGAGCTGGTCAAGATGAAACAGGTATGGCAGATGTGTGTGTACGTGTGTGTGTGCACGTGTTAAACAGGTGTTGCCATAGTAACTTGAAGTAGAGACACAGCAGAGGCCTTTTGTTGGCCTTTGCATTAACAAACAGGACACTTCCTGTCTGTGACAGCCACAAAAGAAAATGGAAATGCAGCTGTTTCCTGTGGGGATAAAGCTGCCCTCGGGGATTGCTTCATACTGAAGGGTGTTTGTAAGAGTAAGCCAGAAGCAGTAGTAAAACTTCCACACTAGTCAGAATAATACTTGTTCATGTGATTCAAGTAATTTGCTAATGTGAAACGTCTTACACAATTATGACCCATCATGTTCTCTCAAATTGCTCATCTACTTTTGTGTTGAAAGGAACTGTTGTCTATAGATGTTCAAGCACCATTTAAGAGAGCTACCAAACCGTGTTGTTAGTGTCTAGGAATGCTCTTTGAGCTCAACCCTTGATTTTATCTCTACAGGAATGTGTAGCGGATTGTAAGTCATGTGACATTCCGTACTAGGGCTGGGTATCGTTCAAAAATTTCCGATACCTTGTTCGATACCGGTTCCTGAACGATACTTTTTTCGATACCAATTACCGATATGAAATCCGTTTTAACAAGATATACATTATCTTAAAAATCTTTGGTTTTATTTTTTTCAGCTTGTTGACATTTATACAGACTCAAAGACTCATCTCCTGAGCCACTGCACAAAGGAACAAAATATATCCAACACAATAAATCAGTGCAAATCATTTTAATAAAGCTCAAATAGTTTTTAGTTTACATCTGTAAGGCTACATTTACACTAGTGCGTGTTCGTTTTAAAACGCGTAGCTCAGACAGAATCATCATTTCTATTCATTTATTCTAGGTTGTTAAAGACTTCAAGAAATTGAAAATCTTTATCCACTTTCATGAAGTGGGTGTTTTATTTTCTTTCACCATATTGTTATTAAATTCTGGTGTAGTATGTCTAATTATTTGAATGCATAAAAACTACTTAGTTTATTCAAATTTATTCTTAAAATAGCCTTATGAAATGTTTTATGTTAACTCAGAAATTCTGTGTTCTGTATCTGGTTTTCAAATGAAGGCATAAAACATTAATTTAATTTATCTTTTAAATTATTGAAAATCAAAATTTTACTATTAAAATTAAAACATGGAAGAAATGTTGTGTGATCATTACTTAAAAAAAAAATAGAGTTTTAATAGTAGCCTAGTAGTAGCAGTATGTACACTCTGCTGAACAATATTAATGTATTTCTGCCGCAGTGTCTTCCAAATTAAACCAAACTTTTATTTTGATGGGTTGCCGTGAATACCTTTACAGTTACGTGTATATGAGATATGACGCTAGTTTTACTCAAATCAAACGGTAAAATGCTCATGGAGTGACTCTCAGAGCAGTTCTGGGGATGTTGTTCATGTGTTTATGTCCTCATTTAGACGGCAGACCGCGAGCGCGCTTCAGTCTGTGTGTAGTAAACGAAACGCGCAATATAGAGAGCAGACTGCTCCGTACGCTTTTGAATCGCTCTCGCGGATGTCAAACACTGATCAATCTGTGGCACGCCGCTTCTAGTCGAACACACCTCGTGCTGCAGGCTTATTGCCTCACTGATGTTGATGAGATTAACCCCGGCCTTAGGTATCGAAATTTGGTACCGAACGACCAGACGTTTTTCGATACTCTGTGGTATCGAGGCAATTCGGTCGGTGCCTAAAAAGTATCGAACTCGATACCCAGCCCTATTCCGTACACTACAGTAGTACAGTATAAAATTGTTATTGTAGAGTATTTTACTGTTTTATGTGCTGCTATTTAAAATAGTATAACATGCCTGCAGTGTCAGTTGTACAGTCAGCGTGTAGTCTGCTAATATGGCATATCAAACACAGTAAGTAGGTCCCTGGTTTGTCCTGAATGAGGTTAATGTATTTATTGTAGCCGTGGATTGATTTATTGTAACCTAGTTTTGCTTTGAGTCGTATGCAAGTAGAGACAAGTTCAACTTTAATGTTCAAAAGTTTGAAGTCGCCAAAGACTTTGTTTTTGAAGGAAGTCTCTTATGCTCACCAAGGCTACATTTAATCAATCAAATAAATAAACTATTTTTAGCAGTCTTAGCCGCTGTAACATGATTCATAATCATTTCAATAATAATCACTTCAAAAAATGCTGATTTGGTGCTCAAGAAACATTTCTTATTATTATTATTAATGTTGAAAACTTGTGCTGCATAATATTTTTGTGGAAACAGTGATACATTTTTTTCAGGATTTTTTGTTGAATAGAAAGTTCAAAATTAATTTATTTGAAATGGATAAATGGATGGATAAATGAAACAAACTAGTTCAAGTATTTTCTGAAAGAATGCTGCCTCTCATCATATATGTGTATGTTCCAGGAACCTGTAAAACCTGAGGAGGGCCGTGACATGGCTAACAGGATCAGTGCGTTTGGATATTTAGAGTGTTCGGCTAAAACTAAAGACGGAGTGCGGGAGGTGTTTGAGATGGCCACCAGGGCGGCGCTGCAGGTCCGCAAGCGCAAGAAGCGAAGCGGCTGCCTGCTGTTATGAGCCACACACTGCAACATACACACACACCCCACAAACTGACCCCAGGAAAAGCCTGCAGTACCCACCATGCACCACATATCTCACAATCCAGGTGTGGATGACAGAAAAATATTTATAAGGGAACCAAAGTGTGTGTCGGTACCCAATACCTCTCCATCCTGCCATCTTTCTTTTTTCTTTTCTTTTCACCAGCATACCTTCCTTCCTTCTCTGGGAGAACGACTGACTGATTAATTTTGTATTTGTACATAAATCTTCTGTCTTTTTCGGTTCTGGTTTACAGTTATTCTATGCATCTGTATATGATGCGCAGTGATTTACATTAAAAAAGAAGCAAAAATACATTTATCATTCATTTAACCTACTCTGTGTGTCTGTTTTATTTTTTTTTGAAGGCTGATCCTGGAACAGCCAAACTTGTTTAAATATGTCCATTGGCCTTAGTCAGGATAGACGCCATATTTATTTCACATGAAGTACAAGTACAGTCTGATCAATGGGGTTGACTGGCATAAACATTTGTGTTGATTGTTTAGAAAAGGCTATCTGAAAAATGGTTTAACAGACTGAAAATGAATTACCTCACTCAGGCTGTCAGTCTGGCCTGGTTCAGTATAATGTTTGCGTGAGAAATAGAAGGAAAGATTAATCTTTTTTGGCTTCGCCTGTGGAACAGTGTTACAATATCAGAAGCGTCATACACTCAAGGACAGTTCATTGACTCCAGATGATGTCTGCTAAGAAGAAATAGTATTAAGTGTCTATCCTTCCATTTTTCTGTGAGTTCAAGTTTATCTCTAGATCCTTCTCACATGGAAATTGTCTAAACATTTTTCTTCTTCTCAGAATGGTAGTCGGTTTGACTGTCTTTATTGAACAAGTGTTACCAGTGAAGGTTTTGGTATAAATAAAGGTGCAGTCACATTTACTGTTGTTAAGTGATTTTAGTTTTTTTTCGTTGGCAAAATTCAGTCATTTCACTAGAAATTTGCATCTGGAATTTTGATTATGTTCGAAAATATTTCCTACACAAATTTTGCAATCGTTTCAGGTTGACTGCTCCAATTCGAACAAAAATAGAAAGCTGCTTGGTATGAAAGTAACATTTGTGTGAGAAGTGCTTCATGCATTGCTACACTATTAATAATAGACAATGGTCTTTTTTTGCCTGTGAAATTTCATAACAATGTTGATAATGTGACTGCACCTTTAAGAGCAAAGCATTAACTCATAGAATCATAGTAAAACACTGGCCTGGGAACAAAATGTCTAGGTTAATGATGGGTAGAGGTGACTGAGAGAAAAGAGGTATTTTTCTGTCCTTGGAAGAAAGAAAAAAATCCCCAGTAGGACTGCCCCTATAATTGGTGTTATTTATTTAACTAAGACAATATCTCTTTTGACTTGATAGATACAACAAGATCAGGTGCGCAAGATAGGGTTATGAAGATAGGGATAGGTGATGAAGATAGGGTTGCAAGTCCGTAGGCATTTTGTGTCTAACAGTACATTATAAGAAAAATGTCTCGAACATCACTGGAACCCATAGTAACTCAGCTGGGTATAGCTGCTGTACTCCCAATAGCCACAAGGGAAAGACATAAACTGGAAAACTACACACTAGAGAGGTTTTCTTTTGACATTAATCTAATGGAGATCATTTGATGAGTCAGTGGTTTAATAATGAAAGATTTAATGTTGGAATATGAAAGGCATTTTATAAGGTAAATTATTTTCTGTTATCTGATAAAAACATAACAAATTCAGTTACATGCAAGCTTTACAATTACACTTCTAGATTCAAGCCAGGTTCACACTGTACAAAGTCTTGACTACAATGTTTATCATGCAGTCTGACTTAAAATCTTTAATGTTGCACAGTGTGCCATGGCTTTTTTTAAAAAATGTTTTATCCAAGATCCCTTTAGGATCATTTCTTACAGTCTGACAAGCAACAAATGTAAAGGACCATACAAATCATACAGTGTGTGCCCGGCTTTAGAATCGAAAGATCCAGCATTTCCATACTAGCTTCAGAAGGCTTGACGGGCTTGAGTTGAAGGACCTTCTCTGTTAGTAATCGTGTCTCCACTCAGGATTCACATATTGTTGGACTGCACTCTCCTCAGTTTCCACTAGGAGGTGAAAGAAAACAACAGTGAGTTTTTCCACATCATGCCTTCTTGAAACTATTATTATTCATTTACTATCACTTATATTAATAATAGTATAATTTATATTATTACTGTATATTATGTACTATTACAATTTTTCAAGTCGGCTGGTAACTGTACTTTTCAAATTGAGCATAAGCTAATTATTCATTGAACAATATAAACATGATTTATTAAATAAATATTTTAACTGTGATTGAATGCAGCCAAAAAAAGTCTTAAAAATCCTAAAAAGCTTCCTTTATGAAAATGGGAAACTTAAAGTATTATAGTCAAGATTTTTGTGTTTGCTGACAACCAGTTTAAAAATAAAATGGAGGCAGGAAAACAACATCTGCTTGCAAAGCGGATGTAGACATCATATCATTTGCAAAACTGCTTAAGCTTGAAATCTGACACGATTGTTTTTGGCAGAACATCAACAGACACACATGACTACATGCATTTCCCTTTCCTAAATGAGTAAGTATTTCGCAAGTATTTCAAAGGCATTAAACTAAACCCAGTTTCAATTTTCATCCCATTTCTGAAATCTACAAAAACCAATGAAGTTGTGGTATGAAAAACAGGTTTATTTTTGAAGTCAAACAATGTGTTGTGACTTCGAGATTTTAAGTGTATGATTAAAACCTGTCTCACCGCTCTCATCCTGGATGTTAAGAGCAAGCAGACGCTTTTCAACCTCCTCTATTCCTTCTACACTGGTAAAGGAAATCCCGGTGTAACCACCCTCCTCAAAGCAGAAGTCAATAAACCTAGAAACATACACAAGAGATATTTAGAGGAACAGCTTTCTTTACATTTCATCCATGTGTAAGTAGGAAGTATACAGTATATACCGGCCCCAGCTTTCATCAGTCCGCAGAATGGTGGGGTTTCCCACCATGATGAACAAAGCTTTTGCTCTTGTCACTGCCACATTGAATCTCTGAAGAAAAGAGACATGAACAAGGACAAGTTCAAGACTAAAGTGTGTTTACTGTTCAAACATTTGTGTTTGCCAAGTCTATTATGTAAAACAGGAATATTATGAAATATCTGTACCATTTGAAATGTTAAACTGTTTCCTATTCTAATATATTTAAAACATAATTTAGTCCTGTGATACAAAGCTGAATTTTCAGCAGTCATTACACCAGTCTTCAGTGTCACATGATCCTTTAGAAATCATTATAATATGCTGATTTGCTGCTTAAGAAATTTCTCATTATTATCAATGTAGAAAACAGTTTTGCTGATTAATTTTGGTAGAAAAATACGTGATACTTTTCTCAGGATTTTTTTGATGTATAGAAGTTAAAAGAACATCATTCATATGAAACAGAAAATGTGTCTATTGTCAATTTTGATCAATTTAAAGTGCTTAAACAATACCTTCTCATTCTTAAGAAACCCAATATTAAACGTTTCATCCAAATCTATATGCTCTTTGCTGCTGCGAACAGCCGACACCAGGATCACTTTCCTCTCTTGGCCTTGAAACTCCTCCACGGAACCAACCTACATAATCCACCAAACACACAAAGGAAGGTTATTATATTATTTTCACATCCTATTTTAAGATAAAAAGCACTACCAGTGTGTTTAGAAGGCTTAAACCCCAACTAACTTTAAGCTCTTCAATGCACATGTGCTTTTCGAGGTCTTCATCTGATTTGATGGCCCTTCTGATCTTCTCAACCTACAAAATCAAACCCCACAAAAAGTAAAGTGATGATACAGACAGTCAGAGATTTGATAGGAGTGTCATGACTAGTTTATCTGCTATTATGGGCTGTCCAAGAGCAGTTTCCACCTGTTTCCTGTAGGGGGCAATGATGCCAATATCTCTGGGGGAGATTCTAGAGATTCCCTTCTTGGCCTGTGTCAGGAGCAGCTTCTTCAGGTAGTCAACAATGATTTCGATTTCAAAGATGTTAAAAAAGGAGGGGCTGTTCGACTCCCTCTCATCCTTTCCAGGCACTCCATGGAAAATCACAGGAAATCCCTGGAAAAAACAAACCACACATTAATAGGCAAATCTCCTGGAAACAAAACAGCTATAACCATAGAGACGGAGACTAAACAGCTGTGTAATAGGTCTCATACTCTTTTGGGAAGGTGCTCCCAGGCACAGTACTGGTTGGAGCTGATCTCATTTGCACATGCCACCAACTCCCCATCATAAAACAATTCATTAGGAACTTTCAGAATGGATGGATGAGACCTGGAGAGAGACAATTAAAAAACTAAAGATGCATGCTACGCCGTCTATGAAATTGTATAATAGATCCTAGGGATGCATCAGTATTAAAATTCTGATAAGTTGATAACTATTATCATGTTATGGCTGATAACCAATAAACGGATGATATTAAAAATGTAACACTATACGTATTATTCTATATTATACTATTACACACTATGTATAAACAAATAAATGAACACTAAAAACTAAAATCAGCATTTTAAATGCTACAAGTGAATTTGGGCATCACAACATTATAATGTACAGTTTGAAAAATGTATATTCATTTTGAGATCTGCAAAAGATTACATTTGACTGGTGTAATTCAGAAGTACCTGTAGTTCAGAAGAAGTTTGGTGACGTAGCGTTTGTCAAACTCCATGTCATCTTTCTTATAAAGATCATTCTGTGTCATCAGCCTCTCCAGCAAAGAGACATCTACAGGAAAGACACACAATTCCAGATTACATTGCAGTAAAACACATTCATACACACCATTTTGCTTCTGCAAATGTCTTCATTTTTTATTGGACAACAGTGTCAGCAATAGTTAAAGCTTAAATGTAAACAATAACAATACTTTTTTAAGGAACATATTATATTTTAAAACAAAAATAATTATCGGCTAATAGGTAGAATGAGTGAGTGTGTGTCTGTATGTGCTTCTCACCAAGCCCATGATTAATGGCAAGAGGAGATCTCAGGACTGGCCCCAGCTGCTTGGGATCTCCAGCCAAAACAAGCTGTCCAGTCTCTGCATTCAGCAGACCTACATGCACACAATGAGACAATGCAATAATACCGTCTATGGATCTCACTACTATCAGACTTAGAACTTTTACTACAGTACAGTACATATGAGACAAACACACCTGCCACACAGATGATGGTCTCTGACTCAATAGCATGTCCTGCCTCATCCACAAAGATGTGAGAAAAATGATCCACAGGAAAACCACCAGTGACCAGCCTGCACACAGTATTTACTGACTGCTATAAATCACGTGTTATGTGTCTCATAGCGAGAGACAGTGAAAGAGAGTTCACTGTGTTTAGATAAGATGAAGCCCTTCACCTGCCAGCGGTGACCAGAGTGCTGACGAGGATCTTGTAGCACATTAGATCCTCTTTACATGGGAAAACAATCATCTCTCCCTCCAGATTACTGATATCCTAAACACACACACACTCAACATGAACAATCAAAATAAAAACTATAAGCATACTTACATAAAGTAACACCATTGGGCATTTGTCACTTAAATCTTACTTAAAGGGATACTTCACACAAAAATGAAAATTACTCCATGATTTACTCACCCTCAAACCATCCTAGGTGTACATGACTTTCAGGTTTAATAATGGCAGTGAATGGGGGTCGAGATTTTGAAGCCCAGAAAAGTACATCCATCCATCATAAAAAGACTAGCATATTCTAACTGGAGCTTACGCTACGCCTACGTCCTACGTCATGCGCTGGAACGCCACTCTCTCATGAATGCATGTACGACAGTTAGCAGAAGCTAGTGATTACGATTTATAAAGTGCAAATATGGATATTTTTCTTACCCAAAATGTATCGCTTCACTTCAGAAGGCCTTTATTAACCCCTCAGAGCCATGTGGAGTACTTTTTATGATGGATGCATGCACTTTTTTGGGCTTCAAAATTTCAACCACCATTCACAGCTACTATAAAGCTTAGACGAGCCAGGACATTTTTAATATAACTCCAATTGTATTTGTCTGAAAGAAGAAAGTCATACAGTGCCATGAAAAGTTTTTTTTTCCCCTTCCTGTTTTTTTTATTTTTTGCATATTGGTCACACTTAAAAGATTCAGATCATCAAACAAATTTTAATATTACACAAAGATAATGCAAGTAAATACAAAATGCAGTTTTTAAAATATGATTTCATTTATTAAGGGAAAAAATCTGTCCAAACCTGCCAGGCCCTGTATATACCTAGGATGGCTTCAGGGTGATTTTCATTTTTGGGTGAACTATCCCTTTATTTGAATTAACCCTGAAAGCCTGACATATAAAGTAAGTAAGGTAAGATGATATTTAAATGCTTAAATGTGTATGTCAGTGTGAAGCATTTTTTTCCCTTCTTTCTTTTATTTACTGTTAAACAGACACTAACCTTTATAACTTTAGGGATTGCTTTTGGATCGCGTGAGCTAGCATAAAGTCTGTATATTTTCCGTGCATCAACATGTTGACTAGTGATCAACTTTTCACACAACTGATCAGCTGCACTGTTAGATGGAGCACAAGCTAGGATGTAGGCACCAGGTATATTCTTCTCCACCTGCGAGTTGTTGAGAAACAGAGAAACAAACAGAAAGAATGACTGAATGCAACAGGTATTCCACTGAATGGTGAAATCTTTCATACAGGCAAGCATAATACCATACAATGCTACGAGCTGACATTTTAATGAAGATGAGGTGAAGCTGTGTTTACTCTGCTGTGTGCCATAACCGGTTTTACCTGTTTGATGGCCTCCACTATTGTTACGGTTTTACCAGTGCCAGGAGGTCCAAACACCAAGTACGGTGCCGGCTTGGATGTACCGGCCACAATGTGACATACTGCACTGTACTGTTCAGGGTTCCTCTGAAGCTGCTGATCAAAGAACCTAGAGACACACACACTGTGCTCAAATACTCGTAATGTTTTATTCTGAAGTTTTAATAACATATTAATAGGGGTCTTACTGACCTCAGTGCAGGTGGAGACTCAGGGGTCAAGCTCCTTGAGCCTACGGGGAACAGCACATCTCTGAGCTCGTGTTGGACCGCCATGTGTACTGCTCTGTGTTGCAGTCTTAACGGGAGACGATTCACTGTGAACTCCACACGGAATTTCATCTTATCTATATATACATGCTCAAGGAACCTTAACAAACACCAAAAACATGTTAGATCAGACACCTGTTAATGATTTTTTTGACTGATTGCACCACATGCATTTTTTTAGAATGTACTCATTCTTCATACCTTCGAGAGAAGCCCAGTTTGACCCGATCCAGTTCCACTTTGTGGACGTAGCCCTTGTATTTGGTCACAGTTGAGAAATCGACCTCCTCACTCTTGGTGAGAAGCAGGTGATCTCCCCTCAGGACTGATGGCCTATTCTCCGAAACACCAGGGAGCTTTAATCCAAGAAATACACAATCAGACCCCAAAACCTCATATTATCCAATGCAAATTAAAGTTTCAAGATGTGTTTTAACAAAAGACATTTCCACTCACGTTTAAGACCATTAGTCTCTTGTCATAGTCTTTGAGTAAGGTGACTTGATCTTTGTTGTATCTCTTGATATCCACATGCATCTGACACTCCTCCAGATACAGCAGTAAATCAAAACGTTCTGCATAATTATGGAAGCCTAGCGGACTCTGCAGTAATAACCTAGAAACCATCAAACACATCAAAGGAAACATTTGATGAGTCAGGAACATTCATAATTCTAAATTACATATAAACAGTCGTAACATGCAGAGATGCAAAAGTATGAAACATGCACACAAAGGGGGATGCAAAATCATATATATATTTTTTAAACATCCTATAAAACCTAAAATAATCAAACGCACAATTAACAAAGCATTTTGAATGAAATTATCTAAGTATAATTAGAAAATGTTTTTTGCATTTTTCCCCAAGTAGATGCCTGTAGAATATTCTGCAAGTTTGTTCAACAAATTTGTGGGCAAACATGAAGATATAAGCCTGGTCATAGTGGTTTTTGTGAAACTATTTTACAAAGCCACAATGTGTAAAAAAATAAAAAAACGAAAAAGCCTTGCAGAGGTGGCCAAAGTTCTTGTTCTGGTTTTCCTATCACAGCTCAAAACAAACCAGCATGGCACAAGCAATGCCAAGGTCATGGGTTCAATTCCTAGTGAATGCATGACCTGCTAAAACATTTCTCTTGAAGTCTCATTGAATATGTAAATGTAAATTCATACCCACCAACAAATGGGTAGCTACATCCTCACAACATCTGACCCTAAAACTGATCTCAGACCAGTTCCAAATGGCATAATTAGACATATGAAGAACTAATAAACTAAAATACTAGCATATCAGAATGATTTCTGATAATCATTTCAGCTTTGCCATCACAGAAATAAATTAAACTCTAAAATGTATTAAAACAGAAGATAGTTATTTTAAATTGTAATAAGATTTCACTTAAAAGGACACTAACTGAAGTTCCCGAAACTTTCCCCTGAGGATCCGGGAAGAACAGCCATCTTTCAGGAGCTTGGCTAGTTCAGGGATGTCAGGAGGAGGAGTGTATTGCCCCAGTGGCAGAACATTTTCAAGAAAGTTCTGAACATAACTAAAGAACAGAGAAGTAAACGGTCGGAGATACAAACATAAATACATCCATAAATAAAGCTACAATATCTATTTACATTTATATAAATTTAAGGAGGACACAATATGTATTTTTTTATTTTATTCGTTTCATTATTCATTTATTTAAATTATGAATTTGTTATTTTTTTATTAATAAAACATATTCAAATAATTTGTATAACTATAATTTCTTAATATTTCTTATTTTATAAAAAAAATAATCTCTCACCCCTCAGGTGCATAGCCCTCATCCACTTTACAATTTTCGGGTTCAGAGATGTTGAGTCTCAGAGGTTTGTATGGTTCTGTAGGACCCAGTAAGGCTGCAAGCTTAGTCCTGTACTCCACTTCAATGAAGCGCACAATATGGAAGGGAGGGGAGGTGGGCTGGATGTTCTGCTTAAACTCAAATGCTAGAGTAGCAGAATAAACTCCAACATGACTGGATTTGAATCTCACAGTCACCTCATACTTCTCACCTATTTGAAAAACAAATGAGTTTACCTTCATTTCCGATTGACCGCAGTAAAGGTGTAAAACCAAAATATATGCAGATATAACCTGCAAACAACATGGTACAATTGAATAACTTACGTGGCTCCAGACGGAGTGGATTGTTGCGTGTGACTCTTCTGCTGTCTTCCAGAGTGAAATACTGCAGCCAGTGAAGAGCAGTGTAGTATGTGAAATACACAGCATCCTGACCCGTGTTCTCCACAAACAGCTTCAGCTCATAAACTTCTGCCCGATCCACACTGATCTGAATCCTTCCATTTTCCATATACAGCTCGGAGGACACCTGCACCCCATACTTATCAGCTACAAAAAAGGACCTGAAAGAGAAGAGCAGCTGCAGTACATGTATTTGTGATGTTATTATACAGTATACGTAAATAAGCATTTCTGAAAGTCAATTGCAATATTTACAATACAAGAGTACTGCAGATGATAATAATAGAAATACTAAATAATGTTTGTATAGCCTGTGTTTCATCCAGTCACTGTCTTGGTAAAAAAAATTCAAGCATACCAGCTCACCTGTCTGTAGTGTTCAGTCGCTGTAGGATGTCTTTCGCCAATCTTCTTCTTCCTCTGACTCCATCATCTGGCCCTGGAACACTAGTAGCTGACAATGATCTAACATTACCCGTAGTTTGGTTTTGCTGTCTTCGACCATGTCTAAACCACTGATCGTGCAGCCTCACTCGGACCTGGATGTAACATTTTCATGAGTGCAGGGTGTTGAAAATGCATCACATATTTTAAGATCTCAACCCTCTTAAGACAATAAACGAATGCACAACTGTTAAATAATAAAATTAAAACTGTCATTAAATAGCCTAATATAGACTTTTCAGCTATTTTATGAACAAAAATAATAAAACAAATAAGTTAAATAAATGTTGAAATAATTCTGAATCACTAAACAAAACTTGGTAACATACAAAATATTTTTTTGGTCAAATTAAATTGTAATGGGAAACAAGTAAAAGTAATGAAAATACATGTGACAGCCCCAAACTGACAAAACAAACATTTGAAAAAATGCTTTCAAAGTCTACCATCTAGTGTGGTATTGTGTTTACTTGTTTACCCAAATGCTATTAACTTGTAATTCTGAAGAAGAAAAACAAATACTATTGTAATTTGAGAGAGTGTTTGAAACTACTTATTTTTTATTACTTTTGATGTTGTTTTTAGTATAGTTTTATACAAATCACACCAAAAATGTGCACGCGCTAATGGAAAATACCAATAGGCTACAGGAAAAGGTAATAACAAGTAACAGGTAACCTTAATAAGTAGCCAAGAATAATGGTAACATGAAACAGTTTTTTGTGGCTGTAATAAGACATTTGCAAAATAATTCTGTATGTCCTGGCCAAAACTATCACATGACCCACAATTTAGCCTTCAAAATGTCCTGCTGATAAGAGTATTCACGTGATACATCAAAAGTGCATAATTTATGGGTAACTGATAGCCAGCAGTAAATAATACGATCTCTTACATTGGTGTTAAAGTAAACATGCCTTCCTGATCTGGAAAGACGGACTTTGCTCCCGTTTCTCAAAGCAAAGATGACTCTAGAGAAGTTTGGATCTTTGACACGACCGTCCCTGTGAATACAAGTGTGCAATAGATCATGCACTTGTTAATTTAACTGAATTAAAATTAATCCAGAAGTTCACTGATGTGCATTGATATCGTTTTACCTATCTCAGCTCGAACACTGCGTTGTCAGATGTCAAATGCAGAGGTGTCCTGAAAGTCAGAGCTACTTCTGTGTGTGTTGTCAATTTCAGAGCAGATACACGTAAGTATCAAGTACCATGGAAAGCAGTCACTAGTTGGATAAGAGAGAATACTACATTATTGATAATAATGTTTCTTCTTGCTCATTGTTTGATACAGCCTGCTCTTAGGTCACTGAAACAAAATGAAAAAAAAGTTTGACTGCACTCTCATACCTGTCTGCGCAACTGTGCTGTACGGAACAGCAACTTCTCTTAAGCGGTCATCTGGGGTGGCCTTAGTACTGTCACGACAATCCATCTAACCCCCGTAAAAATGCTTCTGAAGTCATGTCTAAACTGAACTCTGTGTATTCCCAACTCGAACCTGGATGCAACATTTTCATGAGTGCAGGGTGTTGAAAATGCATCACATATTTTAAGATCTCAACCCTCTTAAGACAATAAACGAATGCACAACTGTTAAATAATAAAATAAAAACTGTCATTAAATAGCCTAATATAGACTTTTCAGCTATTTTATGAACAAAAATAATAAAACAAATAAGTTAAATAAATGTTGAAATAATTCTGAATCACTAAACAAAACTTGGTAACATACAAAATATTTTTTTGGTCAAATTAAATTGTAATGGGAAACAAGTAAAAGTAATGAAAATACATGTGACAGCCCCAAACTGACAAAACAAACATTTGAAAAAATGCTTTCAAAGTCTACCATCTAGTGTGGTATTGTGTTTACTTGTTTACCCAAATGCTATTAACTTGTAATTCTGAAGAAGAAAAACAAATACTATTGTAATTTGAGAGAGTGTTTGAAACTACTTATTTTTTATTACTTTTGATGTTGTTTTTAGTATAGTTTTATACAAATCACACCAAAAATGTGCACGCGCTAATGGAAAATACCAATAGGCTACAGGAAAAGGTAATAACAAATAACAGTAACCTTAACAAGTAGCCAAGAATAATGGTAACATGAAACAGTTTTTTGTGGCTGTAATAAGACATTTGCAAAAGAAATTCTGTATGTCCTGGCCAAAACTATCACATGACCCACAATTTAGCCTTCAAAATGTCCTGCTGATAAGAGTATTCACGTGATACATCAAAAGTGCATAATTTATGGGTAACTGATAGCCAGCAGTAAATAATACGATCTCTTACATTGGTGTTAAAGTAAACATGCCTTCCTGATCTGGAAAGACGGGCTTTGCTCCCGTTTCTCAAAGCAAAGATGACTCGAGAGAAGTTTGGATCTTTGACACGACCGTCCCTGTGAATACAAGTGTGCAATAGATCATGCACTTGTTAATTTAACTGAATTAAAATGAATCCAGAAGTTCACTGATGTGCATTGATATCGTTTTACCTATGAAGAGACTGTAGGCAGCTCCTCAGAACAAAGTTATGATTCTAGACCAAGTGAGGATTATTAGTTTAGGTGTCACATGTTGCCTTTATGAAGGCTTCCTTTTCATCTAAACTTTGGAAGACTGGCAACATAATACATGGTTTATTTTTTTATTAAAAGTGAGCAAATCATATCAAAGAAACACACAGAGGTGTAAAGAGTACCTGAAAACCATACTTCAGTAAAAGTACAGATACCTTACAGTGAAAGTTACTACAAGTACAAGCTAGGTGCCATGCGAAATGTAACGTGTAACTGCAACACTCAATTCAATGGAGTAAAGAGTACAGATACTCATTCAAAAATGTAGTGAAGTAGAGAGTAAAAGTTGCTAATATCTTTGATACTCAGTAAACCTACAAAGTATCAGTAAAACTCAAGTACAGTAATTAGTTCCATTTACTCCAATAATTTACACCTTTGGAAACACATGCAGTCTACTAGTTCAATGACTATCATTTATCCTCTGAAGACAATACGTTTTCATTACATAATTAATGATAACTTAATGTGGCGACACATTCCATGAATTCTACTACAGAAACTAAAATATGCAGAACAAAATTTTGATATCATATTTTCATGTTTTACTTTTGGATGACAACATTGTATATAATACAAGTGAAAAAACAACTAAATAATTCCTTAGCAAGGAAATAATGCATAATACAGTTTCATGGTCAATACATACACATTATACTTTTTCTTTTCAAATTATGTGTCATGCATGTAGTAAATTTTGAAGTCTGCTGACTGTGAGAAACCGGTAATGCCTAATTATGAGTGTGTTGACAGGTTTGATAGAAGTAATAACATGTCTCCAAATCTTGCATTCAATTGTGATTCAACATCCTCCATTTTACAATAATGTATTTATTTCATTCAAAAGTCTTTGAAATTAAGTACACGATTGTTTAATGATATGTTTGATAATTTTCTGATGTAAACCTCCAACTCCATTTGCAATTTCCAGACACAAACAATCATTACCACCATCAATTAAGCATTAATAAAATAACATTTCTGATGTTTGGTAATTTTATAAAACAAGGCACTTATTTTAACATTTTTTATTTTTTTCACACATAACACAACACAGCATCCAAAATATAACAAAACAAAACAACAGACACATACTCAACATCTCAAAGTCCAGTCAAAAGGGAGGGAGAGAGGGAAGGACAATAAAAACACAAAAGTCACTCCTTTATATAATCACGTATATCAAACAAAAAACACTGCCAAGCATCAATGGCCGAAGGCCTGGCTCCACCTCGCGCCGTTGCACATTCACAAGACACCACCCGCAGGAGGCACAAGGCACTTATTTTAAGGCAGTAATCAGTGATTTATCAACCATGTGCTCCATCTGTCCATGACATCAGATGAATGCATTTTCTTTAAAACATCTAATACAACTTTTCAATCAATATAGGCAACATTGCATACAAAGCCCTGAGATTAAAGGACAAGTTGGCAAATTTTCAATCAGATTTATATTATTACAATTTCACTTCTATATGTAAATTAACAATGTGTATTCTTTCCCCATGTAACCTGCACCCAGATCTCCCGGTTTATTTATTTGCATCTTTGTATTCCTGCACATGCCTTGGACAGCAATGAGCCCAGTGTATTATGGGTGTTGAAGTTTCTCAAACTTTTTGGCAAAAGGGAATGCCACAGCTCCTTTTCTCTGTTTTCTGTGGTCATGCAGCAGTGATTTCTAAAAAAAATTACCCCTTTACCTTAATGCAACATTTATATATCATAGTGCAGTTTTAGCTTTAAAATTAAACTTCTAAGTTCATTTAGACTTTCCCAGTCTAACTTCAGCAAGAGGAAGGGAAAGGGGTGTGGTTATGCTAATGAGAGGGCCTAACTGGGAGGCACTTTAATAATGGCACTTCATTTAATGGTCATGTCTCCACTCAGGATTCTGATATTGCTGGACCACACTCTCCTCTGTTTCCACTAGGATGAAAAAGAACATGACAGTTAGAACTTGGTTCAAGATTTATAAGTTATAATTGTCTCTACTGTCCCTTTTGACCAATTTAACGTGAATTTAATAAAAATATTAATTTCTTGAAAAAGAAAACAAATGTTACAATTTTTTTTTTTTTTTATACTGAATAACCTGTCAGTAAATGATAAATTAAGAATGTGTAGTTACACTAGGCTTTAAGTACACAAAATTTCTTGAGACTCCAAACAAATACGGGAAACAAGATGTGATATCACACACTTGGGCCACTTTTATTAAATAATCAATTATAAAAAAAGTACATTCAAAATTTTCAAATATATCTCTTTATGCAAATTCCCAGATCAGAGTTCACTACATTTAAACTTCAGCAATAGACTACCTTAAGCTTGCATTTCCTACTCTGCATTAATGGAAGCAAATGAGGTGCAAAGTCTAGTGTGACCGTACTTTAATTAAAGCCATGTCTTACCTATGATCTCCTCACGGATGTTTAGTGCGAGCAGGCGCTCAATAACCGCCTCTGTTTCCTCCAAGTTGGAAATATCATATCCAGTATAACCTCCCTCCTCAATGCAGTAATTAATAAACCTACAAACACACAGATCAACAGTTAAAAAAAACAGCTCGCAACATCAACCCCCAACCCGTCCAGAAATCATATAAAGAGTATTATATGTATTTAATGCATGTGTTAGTTGGAAGTTTATATACCTGCCCCAGGTTGCGTCTGTCCGTAGAATGATGGGGTTTCCCACCATAATGAGCAGGGATTTTGCTCTCGTCACTGCCACATTGAATCTCTGGAGAAGAGAAAGCAAGAAGTGAAACAGCTTTGTTTGGTAGACTTCCGTGTGGTGTATTGTCATGTGTCAGACACTACCTTCTCATTCTTTAGAAACCCAATGTTGAATGTTTCATCCAAAATGATGTGTTTCTTGTCGCTGCGAACAGTTGACACAATGATCACTTTCCTCTCCTGGCCTTGAAACTCCTCCACGGAGCCAACCTACACAACACACACAGCAGTCATGTTTTTGCTCACGTGTCCTGACAAGGAAGAGAACTGATAACAGAGTGTATCTCAGACTCATGCTGACCTTCAGCTCTTCAATGCCCAAACAGGATTTAAGCTCCCTGTGCATCTTGATGGCCTTCCTGATTTTCTCCACCTGTATAAATAAAACAGATATGTACAATAAAAAATAAAAGCAGAGTGAACACTCATGAGGAAAAAAAAACACCTTAAAGAGAATGATAATGATAATCTGTATAAAAACAAAGTTTAGCTTGTTTGAATAACAGCCAGCAGTCTTTGTGAACGATTGTGCGGAGACATACAGTAGAAAATGTGTGTAGATATTTCTGACTGTCCATAAGTTCAGACTTATGTATTTACACTACCGTTCAAAAGTTTGGCACTAGTACTTTTTGTAAGATATTGATATTTTCATTTTATTGAATTTATTTAGAAAGGACCCATTAAATTGATCAAAAGTACAGTAAGGACAGCAAGACATTTGTCATGTTACAAAAGATTTCTATTTCAAATACATACATTTGAACTTTCTACTCATTAAAGAATCTTGAAAAAAAGCCTCATGTTCTCTACAAAAAATACACCACAGTAGTTAAGCAAGCAGCAAATCAGCATATTAGAATAATTTCTGAAGGAAGACTGTAGTAATGGATGCTGAAAATTCAGCTTTGCCATCATTACATTTTAGAATATACATTTTAATTTTAAAATAGAAAGTTAACAGTTATTTTAATTGTTTTTACTGTAGTATAAGATACTTCTTTCAAGCAAATCTTACCAACCACACATTTTTGAATGCTGGTGTATCTCTGCAAACAAAGTTTCTTTAGGATTTACTTGGTACTACTAACTGCATTGTGTTTGCACATTATGCATCACGTTTGCTGTGGCTGAGCCATTAAAAAAGGTATTTTCACCTGTTTCCTGTAGGGGGCGATAATGCCAATCTCTTTAGGGGAGATTTTTGCAATGCCCTTCTTGGCCTGTGTCAGGAGCAGCTTATTCAGGTAGTCCATTATGATATCGATTTCAGAAGTGTTGAAAAAGGAGGGGCTGTTCGACTCTCTCTCATCCTTTCCAATCACTCCATGGAAAATCACAGGAAACCCCTGAAAATACAGCACAGAGCACAATGTGAGAAGGTACAAAATGTTCAAAGGGAAAACCATACTATAATTATCAGTGCAAAACAACAACCCATTCAAAAAGAGGTCTTTGTGTTGAACTTTCTAGATATCAACAGTAACAAGCATTACAAAGAACAAGTGGAGACTGGTTAATGAAAAAAAATGTCACATTCTTAAGCACCAAATGTTTACCATTAATTCCAAGTTCAAAAAGGCAGTTATCTCAGTTTCTGGCCTTCACATTCCTTACACTGATGATTAGTGTGTGTGCGGGCATGTGTGACCGGATACCCCTTGAGGAGGAGGTGGACTACATGTTAAAAAGTGAATGGGAGCGGTATTTGAAGCCAAGCAGGTTTTCAAAATCAGATTTAAAGGAACACTCCACTTTTTTTGAAAATAGGCTCATTTTCCAACTCCCCAAGTGTTAAAACAGTTGAGTTTTACCGTTTTCGAATCCATTCAGCCGATCTCTGGGTCTGGTGGTAGCACTTTTAGCATAGATCATTGAATCTGATTAGACCGTTAGCATCTCGCTCAAAAATGACCAAAGAGTTTCGACATTTTTCCTATTTAACTTGACTCTTCTGTAGTTACATCGTGTACTAAGACTGACGCAAAACATTGTGTCTGACTGTAATAATCAAGGAACTTTGCTGCCGTACCAAGGGTGCAGCAGGTGCAATGATATTACGCAGTGCCTGAAAATAGTACCCAGCTATATCATAACTAGTTACCTAGATTTTCAGGCGCTGCGTAATATCATTGCGCCTGCTGCACCCATGGTATGGCAGCAAAGTTCCTTGATTATTACGCTGGAATGAGAGTATAGTTCCTAGCCATACTGGCCTAGAAAATCGCAACTTTTTATTTTCGGTCGGTCTTAGTACACGATGTAACTAGAGTCATGAAGAGTCAAGTTTTAAATAGGAAAAATATCATTTTTGAGCGAGATGCTAACGGTCTAATCACATTCAATTATTTATGCTAAGCTACGCTAAAAGTGCTACCGCCAGACCCGGAGATCGGCTGAATAGATTCAAAAACGGTAAAACTCAACTGTTTAACTCTTGGGGTGTTGGAAAATGAGCCTATTTTCAAAAAAAGTGGAGTGTTCCTTTAAGGCTTTAAGACCTTTTTTAAGACCTGCACAAATAAAATTAATAAAACATTCCAGTACAGAAAAAACCCACACAATATCAAAATAAATAATTCTTATTTTGTAATGTCTATGCTTTACTACTTCCAGCTGCTCATTCAAAAAGATGAGAGACACACAACCATCTACAAAATAATATAAAAACCATAATGTAAACATTGTCAGTTTATCAATGGTTCATCATAAGCAATCGTATTCACTATTTTAAAATGTGCAGCGCACATTTATTTAATTGAATCATAGCCTTTTGATGTTTAATAATCACATATCCATATTGCAGTGAGTATAATTAGCACCTGTGTTATACTGTTTAAGACTCTTTATGGTCTTAAATTTTAGCAAACCAAATGTAAGATTTTTTAAGGACTGCAGAAACCCTGCCATGTGTATCCCAACATATTCAACTGAGGAATACAACAAGCGATTCATCATAAAGAGGCAAATAAACACAGGAAGTGCTGTTAATACAAAGTTTCAGGCATTGTTCAGATTAGTACAAGCTAGATGGGGGATTAAGGAAAGAGAAAGAGAAAGCAAAGGTGCTTTTCTTACAGTTGTCAGCTGTCGCTTAATTTGGTAATAAAATGTGAAGTGGTGAACATTTTATTGTTTCAGAGACAAGTATGTGTATTTTTAAAACATTTGCAACTGCTTTTTACCACTTAATTAGATTCAGTAAAACAGTCAAAAGAAGAGTCAAAAGTTCTACACACACACACTTGCGGTCTACATGCCTACTTGAACACTTGAGCCAATTGTATAACATCATATCCCAACCAAAATGAGTCTTGACATTCCTGAACTGCTGTTTATCAGGTGTGTGTGTGTGTGTGGGATGTCTCATACACTTTTTGGCAGGTGCTCCCAGGTGCAGTACTGGCGGGAGATGATCTCATCTGCACATGCCACCAACTCCCCATCATAGAACATCTCATTAGGAATCTTCAGAATGGATGGATGAGACCTGGAGAGATAGAGAGAGAAAGAAAAATGTGAATTAGAGACATGTGTAATCAGTGGTGCTGAAACGGATTCAGACTCATTTAAATGTACATACAAAATATCAAAGTAAGAAGCATTTTGAGGTAGAAATCCCACATCTGATTTAAGATACATGATCAGGTGTTCCAAACTCTTATTTCGGATTGGGCCTATCCCAATCTATTTTACACAGATTGGCCCATTCCCAAACTTTTAACATGGCATCCTGTCCGCTGCTTTTTTCTGCACAGCAAAAACCCAGAGACACACCAGCTTCCTCTGGTTCCCATGTTCATTCATGGCCAGGAGTCAAATCTATGTTTAAGGTTATTTGTTTACTTCTTTATACTGGCCTGTGCCCTATCTTTTCTACTCTTACTGGCTCCTGGCTACAAGTCAAAACTACTACATCAAAAAGACAAATGGCTCTAGCTAGTATTTGTTGCTCATTCATAACCATCTGCACTCCCTCCACACAAAGGTCTAAGAATTTTTGATCATCCTCTATACATCGCTGAAACTTTATAATATATCAAATATAATATATCAGAAATTTTACAGAGACAAGTTCAAAATAGTTTTGTTCAGCTTTGAGAACTTTGTGCTCCATCAAGCAATTTTTTTTCCCTCAGTTGGACCCTACTCAGAGCTTATTGTTCAAGGCTTCTTAAAGAGCAACTAGTCAACAAGCTGGTCAGACAATTAGTCAATTTGTTGTTTTGCAGATTATTCAGATTTTACCTGTAGTTCCGCAGCAGCTTGGTTACATAACGGTTGTCGTATCCAGTAGTACCTTTCTGGTAAAGTTCATTCTGTGTCATCAGCCTCTCCAGCAAGGAAAGACCTACAAACACATTTACAATGTAAATTACAACATTAATCGAGTGTGTACTGTATGTGTGTCTTTATTCATCTCACCAAGTCTGTATGTAATGGCAAAAGGAGATCTCAGGATTGGCCCCAGCTGCTTGGGATCTCCGGCCAAAACAAGCTGTCCAGTCTTTGGATTCAGCAGTCCTAAACACACATGAATGAAATGCTACCACAGATTGAAAATAAATGAAAGATCTGATGGTTTTCATGTTATTCTGTGAAGCGTCCCACCTGCCACACTGATGATGGCCTCTGGCTCCACAGCATGTCCTGCCTCATCCACAAAGATGTGTGAAAAATGACCTACAGGAAAACCCCCACTGACCAGCCTACCGACACACACACACATACAGTAAACACTCTTTATCTTTTGACTGCTATGATGTGTATGTGGGAGAGAGTGAGTTCATTGTGTTTAGATCAGATGAAGCCCTTCACCTGCCAGCGGTGACCAGAGTGCTGACGAGGATCTTGTAGCACATTAGATCCTCTTTACATGGGAAAATAATTGTGTTTCCCTCCACATTACTGTTTTTCTAAAGACAAAAAGACAGTCAAACCATAACAACAAAAACAAAAATTACACAAACACAAAACTCATTCTCAAAACGTCTCTCTCTCTCTACTCTATCTACATTAAACTATAGTATTTACATTACATTTTGATGAGTTAAAAGAATGTCATATTCTGCCTACAAATTGCTGTTATTAAAGGGTTAGTTCACCCAAAAAATGAAAATTAGCCTGTGTTTTACTCACACTCGAGGCATTCTAGGTGAATATGACTTTCTTCTTTCAGACGAATCATATCGCCGTTATATTAAAAATTGTCCTGGCTATTCCAAGCTTTATCATTGGAGTTGGTGGGTGGTTCTGTTCAACTGTGAGGCACGTTTTATTATGGATGCGCGTGTTTTATATGACGTCTTGTGGACTGTTTAACAGAAACACCCGCTGACTGCAATGATAACGCTTGGAATAACCAGGACAATTTTTAATTAACTTCAACTAGATTCGTCTGAAAGAAGAAAGTCGTATACACCTAGGATGCCTCGAGGGTGAGTAAAACCAAAGCCTATAGAATACCCAAGACATGTCACTTGTATAGTTTTGAATGGGGAAAAATGCAACGCTCAATATGGCTGCTCAATTGCAGGAAGCCCCGCCTTCTGAATGAAAGAGCCAATCACTAATTGGTAAAGTCAGCGCGTCATTGCAGCTGCCGTTAGAAGTCCCAGTTGCTGTAGAAACAGTCAGCGTTCTGAGACATGCGTTTAGGACTGCACAAGTGCACTGGCTGATCTAGCCTGAGAAATAATCTTTTTATAACGCTATTTGAGCAAAAGAAACAACATTTATGATACAGTTGTTGTCAGATTTCTTTGGTGATTTCAAATACGAAATTTAATTGTAAGCAGTGAACAGTTTTGGAGAATTTGATGTTTCCCCATTCAAAGGGATAGGAGCTGCACTTGCATGCCTGAGAGGTGTTTCAAAGATGGCCGCCGAGTGACATGACTTGTCTTAAAGAGACTTTGGTAAAACACAGGCTAATTTTCATTTTTGGGTGAACTAGCCCTTTAAAAAATGAATATGAACCTAAAAAAAAAAAATATCATGCGTTCACTTTAGCCTTTTGAACAAACGGTTTAAAGACTACAGTATGTTTCAAACAGTATTTCAAAATGTTACACAAACATATTGGGCCCTGTAAGCTTTGGGAAAAATGTAAAAATTAAAATGAACATTTTTACATTTAACTTTGCAATGTAATTTTTTTTTCCAATTATGGCTACGTAAACCAGAACTGAGTGATACAATTGACTTATTTTTCACTTATTTTATTTAAATATTTATATTTAGTCCATGTGGAATTTTGTTTCAATTTTTTTTAACAATGTACCATTGTTATTTTATATTTTCCATCAAATCTTTGTATTTTTTATTTAGTTAATTTAATCAAACCTTTAATTAAAAAATAAAATCAGACAAGCACTAACCTCTAGAACTTCAGGGATAGCTTTTGGATTGCGTGAGCTTGCATAGACTCTGTATATTTTCCGTGCATCAACATGTTGACTAGTGATCAACTTTTCACACAGCTGATCAGCTGCACTGTTAGATGGAGCACAAGCTAGGATGCAGGCACCAGGTATATTCTTCTCCACCTGCGAGATGAAAGATAAAAGAAGTTCTGCTTATTCAATTTTGCATACAGACATGAGATGATTTTCATGTAGGTGTGTCTGTTAGGTGTATATTTATTTGAGTATGATAACCAGCTTTACCTGTTTGATGGCCTCCACTAACGTGACAGTTTTACCAGTGCCAGGAGGTCCAAACACCAAGTACGGTGCCGGCTTGGACGTACCAGCCACAATGTTACATACTGCATCTTTCTGTTCAGCGTTCTTCTCCAGCTTTTGATCAAAGAGCCTATAGACCCCCCCCACACACACACACACACACACACATACACATCCAGCTTAAGTATTCCATAATGTTTCACTAAAATTAGAATTTGTTGCATAAGTTCAGTACAGATGTGTCTTACTGACCTCAGTGCAGGTGGAGACTCAGGGGTCACGCTCCTTGAGCCCACAGGGAACAGCACATCTCTGAGCTCGTGCTGGACCGCCATGTGTACTGCTCTGTGTTGCAGTTTTAATGGGAGACGGTTCACTGTGAACTCCACACGGAATTTCATATTATCTATGAAACCGCCAACCAGCCTTTACACATAAAACACATACATAAAGTTTAAATCTGGTCTTTAAATAAATAAGTAAAATAAGATCAAGTGAACATGGCATAATTTTTGTAAACCTTAAGTATGTGAAGCATTTGATGTTTGACACTATCTTTCAAATTTTAGGGTCTGTAAGATTGTTTTGTGTTTTTAAAAGAAATCTCTCATGCTCACCAAGGCTGCATTTATTTGTAAACAAAAATACAGTAAAACAGTAATCTTGTGAAATATTATTACAATATAAGACTGTTTTCTGTTTCAGTATATTTTAAAATGTAATTTATTCCTGTGATGGCAAAGCTGAATTTTCAGCATCATTACTCCAGTCTTCAGTGTCACATGATCCTTCAGAAATCATTCTAATATACGGATTTGCTGCTCAAAAAAACATCTCTTACTATCAATGTTGAAAACAGTTCCACTTAATATTTTTGTGGAATCTATGCTGTTGCTGAATTGCAAAAATGAAGAACCAATCATATTAGAGAAAAATGATGTAATGAGTCATGATTTTGAGTGTTCATAAGGATGAAAAGTTGTCTGACTCGGCAAGATCTGGACTAGAGATGTGGCTAGAGGAAATATTTGTAAGCATCAACTGGAAAATTTCACTTAAGCCAGGTGCATAGAGGAAATCTACTACAGACCCTTTTCAGTGACCCTTCTTCAGTAATTTTTTTAGTGTGCTACTTAGCTTAAAATACTTTGAGCTGCAACATTTTAGCAAATGCCACATTTGTTTTAATGGTAATCAAGAGTGTAAAGAGACACATATTTCTTTGTCATCAAGTAATGATCAATTACATGTGCTGATTTTTGCTGCTTTCTTTAAGACTTATATGTAAATAGTCTTTACATGTGAACTGAAAAACTGAATTAAGTCTGAGCCAATTAAGAAATTAAGCTAATTAAGAAATTAAGTCTGCACTGGCCCCAGTTTTGCGTTCTGAAAGTTACAGTATGCTTTGATTTTTGACAATATCAACCCTGTTTTATTTAATACTCCTTCAATGTTCTGATGTTCAAATGACACCTGTCATAAACTCCATACTTCATACCTTCCAGAGAAGCCGAGTTTGACCTGATCCAGTTCCACTCTGTGGACGTAGCCCTTGTATTTGGTCACAGTTGAGAGTTGGACCTCCTCACTCTTGGTGAGAAGCAGGTGATCTCCCCTCAGGACTGATGGTCTGTTCTCTGATACACCAGGGAGCTTTAACATAACACATGCATTAAATGACCTCAACACATTATACTTTACAACAAATAAAAAAGCACATATTACTTGTAGTACATTTTTAAAGTAAATAATTGGGTGCACTGTCCCTTTAAGAGCCATGCATGTGTCAACCCTATCAGACAATGACTTTGCAGGCAGTGTTTGCGCACAAAGGTACTTCGTGAAACTGATTTCCGAGGCAGCATAGCGGTTTAATGATCTACAACAAAATAGATCGTTTTGGTGATAACCTAGCGAATGTTTAATTACTACAATACTAATTTTCTGCTAGAAATTACATCAAAAATTTACACACAAAATGACCAACAACTGCAACTTTCAGACGACGTCTTTATTTTATAGCTCAACTGTCACAGAATTGAACACAAAGAATTGTGGGATATCAACATCTATGCTGCCTTCAAAAATCAGATGTAGGCATCTCAGCAGGCAGGAAGTGAAGTTAACATTGGATAAGATTTGCTTTGTTGCCTTCCTACCTTAAAATGCATCCTCCAAAGGCAGCATTTTCAGCTTTCGGATGCAACCACAATCACAAGCTTTAATAATAGGCAATAAAACAATGCCACTCACCTCTAAGACCAGTAGTCGTTTGTTCTCATGGTCTTTCACCATGGACACATCATCTTTGTTATACCTCTTGATGTCTAGACGCATTTGATCTTCCTCCAGGTACAGTAGTAAATCAAAGCGCTCCATATAGTTATGAAAACCCAGATCACTCTCCAGCAGTGACCTAAAAACCACCAAACACACAAGGGGAACAGTAGCTTCTACTATACATGTTCATGCAGAGAGCTGATTCTGGACCATTCAGTAACGGTCTAAGATCTAAAAGCACAATTAGGCATAACTAGAGATCACTAACTTCTGTTCCTGGAGCTTTGGGAAAGAACGGTTGCCTTTTAGGACCTCGGCTAAGTCAGAGATATAAGAAGGACGAGTGTAGTTATCCAGTGGCACCACAAACTTCAAAAAGTTTCGAGCAAAACTGCAAATGAGAGAAAAACATGCAAATTAATGATTTATGTACAAATATAAACACAGAGAAACATTTTTTTTATTTAATTCTTAAAAAGAGTGTTTTTTCTTTCACCTCTCAGGTGGAACCCCCTCTTCTATGTTGCACCTCGCAGGTTCATATCTCTCAAGCCTCTTAGGTCTGAATGGTTCGTCTGGACCCAGCAGAGCTGCAAGCTCGGACCTGTATTCTGCCTGAATGAACCGAACAATGTGGAAAGGACAGGTGGCGGGTTGGGTGTTTTCCTTGAACTCAAATGCCAGAGTGGCTGGATAAACTCCTATCTGTTCTGCTTTGAATCTTAAGGTCACCTCGTACTTCTCACCTTTCAAAAATGAGAGAGAGAGCAACAAGTTAGGTTCAAACCTGTGACACTTACCTTAGCATCACAGCCCAACATGTCAAGGGCATGTATGCTAACCACTGCACAGTGGCTCCAAAAAGCATTTTCTAGTATTTATAATACATCATAAAGTCAGAGATTTGCATGATACCAAATGAAACCTAAAAACAACACCGACACCAGTTTCTCCTGTACAGTTTGGTTGCACTCACATGGCTCCAGACGGAGTGGATTGTTACGTGTGACTCTTCTGCTGTCTTCCAGAGTGAAATACTGCAGCCAGTGAAGAGCAGTGTAGTATGTGAAATACACAGCATCCTGACCCGTGTTCTCCACAAACAGCTTTAGTTCACGAATTTCTGCCTTCTCCACAAACAGCTGAATCATGCCATCCTCTATCTGCAGCTCTGAGGTCACCCGCACCCCACATTTATCAGCGATAAACACAGTCCTGGGAAGGAAAAGAGCAGCAACAGAGCTTCTGAAACTCAGATGTTGTAAAATATAAAATAGGAATTCAAAGAACAATACTACATTGTAAATGACATCAGACTGTAATGTATGAAGGTGATACTCTTTGTATTTCACATTCTGTGTATTTTCTGAGCTTGGTTTGTACCTATCATTCAGACCAGCTCACCTTTCTGTAGTGTTTATTCTCTTCAGGAGGGCTTTTGTCAGTTTTCTCCTTCCTCTGACTCCATCTTCCGGCCCTGGCACTGACGGTGGGTCAGGAACCTGGGCACTAGCGGGTGGCGGTGAGCTACCATTGCTCAGAGGGGGAGTAGCTTGGTTTTGTTGTCTGCGATGGGGTCTAAACCACTGATCGTGCAGGACTCGGACCTAGAAATGCCCCATTAGAAAATGAAATGCCCCATTACAAACCTGCAGCTCAGTTTCTCAGTTCACATTGTGAAGAGTATTTACATATAAGTCTTAAAGACAAAGCAACAAAAAACACCACATGTAATTGATCATTACTTGATTTTTTGTTTGGTCCAGTATTTCAGATTTTTGCTGAATTTTGGTAAATGAAATAAATCTTATTATTAAACTGCATTCACAAAAATAGTCTTCTTTTTAGTGTTTTTAGCACATTAATTATATTAATGACATCAAGGTTTGTGTTGTGCACAAATTGAAATTGTCCAGCATATAAATGCAAGATGTGTGTTTTTAGAGATTAAACATTGGTTAATGAATGATGATGTTAATAGAATTAATCATTTAAAAAAATGGGTGGAGCGATTGAATTGTTCGATGCACTGAAGAAAGCCTTTAAGCCAAAACGTTTGTGTTTTGTCCTACTGGTGATCAATGTAAAATAAAACTCTAAAAAGAAGACTATTTTTGTGAGTGTGGATCATGGTTTTATAAACTAAGTAATCTAACAAACTGACACACATAAAATACTAAGTGACATAAGAGCATGGTGAAAACGACTTTGTGAAACTAAAACTAAATAAAACTGAAATAAAATAAATCTGAAATAAAATAAAACAAATATTATAGAAAACTTAAACGAAATGTTGCCTTGGTAACTAAATGAAACACGTTGAAGTACTAAAATTACTAAAACTAAAAATTAAATACAAATAAATTAAAGCTAAACAGAAAAGTATATAAAAATGACAAAATATATAATAATAAAATATATACATACCAATACCAATGCTTTTCATAGTCATATTTACAATTCTAACAAACACTGGCCTGAAAGACCAAGTGTTGCATCAGCTGAATTGAAGCTGTGTCACACTTGCCCCACACTAGCAGGCCTTCCGTATTGATGAGCCCTGTATAACCAACTCTTATTTATGACAGGGAAATAAAATCATAAATTCCCCAGATCTGATAAACCAGTCATCCCAGTTTCATATTATTCATGACTATTGTTTCATGAATAATAATTCTACCTAGAAATCAGAGGATTTTTTTTTGTCATAATTTACTCATGCTCATATTGTTCCAAACCTGAATGTTGGTAGCTAAACCGTTTCTGGTAGCCACTGATTACCATAGTATGTTTTTTCATACTTTAGAAGGCATACCTCTACTTTAGAAGACGTATAGTTACCAACATTCTTAAAAAAAAAGAAGTTATTTTGTACTCAACAGGAGAAAGAAACTCACACAGGTTTAGAACAACTTGAGGGTGAGTAAATGATAACAGAACTTTCATTTTTGGGTTAACTATGCCTTTAAAATTGCAGATATTTTTGACTATAAAAAATAACTTGTGCTCTTCATAGTTGCTTTTTAGTGTGTATGTCTAAATAGCTGAGCACATGTTGTGTATTTCTCTTTTAATATATCTTTCTCCAAAGAATTCCTCAGAGACAGTAAGAGACTCCTTTTCTCAGGAGGCACTGCTTACCTGGTCTGAAATGGCAGAGTGGAGATTGGTATGGTTTTTTCACTTATTATAAAGCAAGCAGACAAGGTGACACCCAAGAAATGTCAGAGATTGAGAATGTGCTGTCTTGAGTAATCTTGATTTACTATTTTCATCTGCACCACTTTTTGCCTTTTCTTAAAAATGAATTAGCTTGAGTGAGATGTAAGTTAAAGTTTTAATGCATCCTAGCATATGACAGTTGTCTTGGAATTGATACATCAACGAGGCGAAAGACTGAAATTATGTCATGCTATAAAGTAAGACATAATAATGGGCATGAAAATTTGCACATATTGTACATATTGTTTTAGATGACACTGACTTTAGTGTTATTTTTTATTTGCTCAATCAACTCTGATTCAGTTTGATATTAATGAACGTATACTCTTCAGGCTTTAAAATCAGACACGAGTTCTACATACTACAAACTTTACATAAACTGCTAATTATGAGATGATAAACTTTCATAAAAGCAACAGTCTACAATAGTAGACGTGTTCAGACTCTGTGTTACTGGACGTGTGTCACAAAAAAAACACCATTCTATACAAGCCAAGCACATACTGACACTGACAATACAGAAATCAAACTAAATAGGCATCCACAACAGAATTGCAGTGGTAATCAAAAGAAATGTTCTTACATTAGTGTTGAAGTAAACATGTCCTGATCTGGTGACGCGCGTTTTGCTGTTTCTTTTCAATACAAAGAGGACTGAAGAGAAGTTTGGGTCTCTGACTCCATCCCTGTGGATAAAAATGAATGATAATAAATATAAACTGATAGAAAACAGTGTTTGTTTACATAGTAATGATGAACTTCCGCTTTAAATAAATGTCTGTTTATAAATTAATTATATCGATCAATTCAGTGTAGGCTACGTAACTGAAATATTATAAGCAATAAAAATAATAACCATTTAAAAAGCTGTGAAAACATGTCAAAAGTTTACCTGTGTCGGAACTCTTCATTGTAGATGTTTTTGAGAATGCTTCTATCAGTAATGTTTCTCCTTTCGCTTTCCGACAGAAATTCTATGAAGTCAAATCCAACGGCACGCAAATCATCAATAGAAAGCTGCTTTTTTCTGTTTTTCCTGTTCATGTTTCTTAGCTCTGGTATCGTGAGCTCTGTGCTGATGTGCAGATATCAGATCATCGGTTATGATCTACACTGCCTTTTATGAAATAAGTGCAGCTGTTTCAGCGGAAGCGGTTAACAACGGAAGAAACGAAACTTAAGATCTACTTCGGTTTTATTATTCTTCTACAATGAAAACCCATTATGTGCCCTTCGTTTGCATCTGTTAATAAAGGAGAACCATATAGGAAATGTACTAAGGGCTAGGGGCCAAAAATAGACAAGCGAAAAGTACAATATTGTAACAAACTGTGGTCAGGTGCTCGAGAGGTAACTGCGCTCTCTGTTGGTCAAAGGGAGCTGCACTCCAAAACAGCAATTCTTCAAAATTATACTACGGTGCCGTTGAATGCTTGAATCTGATTGGCTGACGAACGTTCTAAGGTGTGCAATTATTTTCAGGGAAACGCACGGCGAACGTAGTTCCAGGCAGCTCTTGACCGCATTACATGACCATATCACTTCGCCAAATGATTTCTGTTATTTCAAAGATCTTACAATAGCTAAATAACCAAAACCCACAATGACACTGGTCAAACAAATAAATATAGTAAACAAAAGGATAAAAATGACAGATCATGTCCATGTTTTTGCCAGAAAATTGCGCTTTATTATGTACGGAAAGCACATACTCTATCTCTCCCGCTCTCTCTCCCTCACAGACCGCACATACAGTAGGCCTACATAACAGCTGTTTGCACACACACTAACATACATCGCGCTAATGTTGTTAGCGCTACTCTGACGATTTTATCAGTAGTTTAACAACTTAAAAACTACATGACTTCTCACAAGCGAGTTAACAACAATGGTTTCTTCTTGTTTGTGAAGAAAATTAACTAAGTTTCACTATAACTAGAGACATTGCTGCCGAACACTATTGAGAGACGCACAGAGGTAATCTCTCTCTCTCTCTCTCTCTCTCTCTCTCATAACTTAGTTATTAACTGTATTAACTGCATTAGTTTGCTATCAACAACGGCTCAAGCCTCCGTTACGGTTTAAAATGACGTTTTGGAATTAGCAACAGAGGCGTTGGATGAGATGCGGAAGAAATAATGATACTCACAATAGCGATTTAAGTAGAAAAACCGGACGAATGCCTTAAAATATATCATCTGATCGATGTCTTGAGGTGTGGCAACCGTAGTATAAGCGGAATAATTGACTTCGGTCCGTTGAATTATTAGAAAAATAATGCACACCCGAGGTGTAACGGCCACTCCGCTTCGCGTCGTGACCGCATCACCACCTTGGCTGTGCATTATTTTTCTAATAATTCAACGGACCGAAGTCAATTATTCCTTAGGTAACTTACCCTGCGTCCTAATGTGCATATCCACCCTATCTGCCCTAAATAGTATTGAAAATTACTAATATCACATAGAATTTAGGATGGATGCAAATGTATTTGTGATAGGGCGTATTACAGAAAGATCCTCTAGTTATAACTTTAAAATCATATCTTATCTGTTTGGTAACCATGGTAATTTCAGTTAGGACCACATTTAGGACAAAAGCTATTACAGAACAGCATTAAGTGCGTTAACTTATCTTAACTACAGATAGGAAGGGGGTATTACAAAAACCTCCTAACTTGATAAAAAAAATAAAAATCCTAAAAACTGTCTTAAATTTAGGGCAACCCCACAGCTGTCCTAACTTCAAAATCCTTTGACATCGAATGGAAAACAGCTTACAATTGCGCTGTCCAACAATTTTCTCTTCACAGACTCCGCAAATTTTCAAGATGGTCCTCACTGCAGAACAAAGATCCAGGGGGCGAGGTTGGATCCAGATCTAGGGGGTGGAGACTGGTAGGTTTAGGGTTGGAGGGGGGGGGTTAGGGATCAGGGGGTGGAGACGGGTAGGTTTAGGTAAATGTAAGGTGGGAGGAGTTGGATCTAGATCCAACCTCGCCCCCTGGATCTTGTGTTCTGCAGTGAGGACCATCTCAGTATCGGCTTTGCCTTTTCTAATTTCAATTGAAAGTTCATCAATTTGAACTTATCAAAGTTTCAATTTCCGCTGCACTGAAATTAAAAGCTCGACCGTTTTGTTTATCCATTTTGTTTACCTCATCAGCAGCTCCTGCAGTGTTGGTCACTTGGTTGCTTGGTAACAGAGAGTGGTTTGTCTAACTTGATCATGCCAGAGCCTGCCTCGTTCAGACCGTCAGCCCAAATCCGATTTTTGTGCAGATCCGATTGAAATCCGATCATATTTAAATAGTCTGAACGGCAACGAACTACATGAAATCCGATTTGTGCAAATCTGTTTCGAGCTACATTCGTATGTGGTTTGAAATCCTATTTAAATCGGATGTCTGGAAATCCGATTTAGTCTGGACGGTCAGATCGGATTTAGCCTAGCTTTTTCACTTTCTCACGCCACGTAAAACGTAAATACGTCAGACGTTTTTGCAGAAAACATGCTGAACATCTCTGCAGAAACAAGCATGTGTCGTTGTGAAGTGCAAGTCAAGTGGAATAAAACAATATACTGCTAGTATATGCACCTCTTTGTGTTTTAAAAGTAGTGGAGACAACAACAAAAAAAAGGAAAAGTAGCGGAGGTCGGCAGCACGGAATAAAGCTACACATTCAAGCTTCCTGCGTTTCTGACGCTGCCTCACAAGACGAAATATAATATCGCAGCGCAACCGCGACGGTAAGACAACATCTGTATTGCTGTTACTGTTGATTTTAGCGTAGGCATAACAACGCAACGGCATTACCATAGAAACCAATGCACATTCAGTAAAAACTAAAAAGCGCTTATGGACACACAAATCGGATATGAACAGTTGCGATATGCTGTGTGGACAGTCAGTTATTCAAATCCGATTCCATCCGGATATGCACAAAATCGGATTTGGGCTTACAGTCTGAACGAAGCTCTAGAGATCTCTACGGCTCTGGATCATGCCATTTAAGATTTCTTAACTAGAGATAAGATATGATTTTATAAGATAGATAAGAATCTCAAATCAAGTTAAGATTTGCTTCTGTAATACGAATTTGCGAAAAATCCTAATTTAACGTATTATATCTTAAGTTAAGATTTAAGATAAATTCTGTAATACGCCCAGGTTTCCAGGCTCGATTTTGATTCATGGGTATACATTTATACTGACCACTGTGCTTATTTTATTACAAATTCTCTCTGAATTATTATACAGCGTGCCTTGCAGTGTTTCCAAAGTATCTTTAAGAGTATTAAATATATTTTATAAGGTGTGTTCGACTTGAATCGGCGCTGCGCAGAATGCTCAGTTTATGACATCAAAGTATTGCGAGAGCGATAAGAGAGCAGATGGATCTTTATGCTTTCGAATTGCTCTCGCGGTACTTTGATGTCATACACTGATCATTCTGTGCAGCGCCGCTTCAAGTCGCACACACCTGCAGCGCTGCACAGACCGATCGGTGTTTGACATCAAAGTACCGCGAGAGCGATTCGAAAGCATACTTCGAAAGTCTGCTCTCTAGCGCAATCGCGGTACTTTGATGTCAGCATCGATCGGTCTGCGCAGCGTCGCTTCAAGTCGAACACACCTATCGTCTTTGGCCGTTTCTCAAATGGAAGGCTGCATCCTCCGTAGGTCGCATTTGTAGGCTGCATACGTCATAAAGAAGATCTTATTTTAGAATATTAACAGTTATAAATTTGACCATTATTCTTAGTTAAGTGTAAATTGTTGTAATATGCTTTTGATTCGCGAATGTAATGCTCAGTTAACTGAAATAAACCAGGCTTGATGAGGTATGCAGCCTACAAATGCGACCTACGGAGGATGCAACCTTCCGTTTGAGAAACGGCCTTTGAGTGTTTCAGACCGGATCAAACAGGTGACTCGTTTTCTGAACTATTCAAAAGAACCGACTCAGGGAATTGGCCACGCTGTTCGCGCTTTATGTTTATGATGATTCACTAAAAAAAGAACCGATTTGTTTGTTGAACAAGAGTCGTTGGTTCGTATCGGACTACTCTGAACTCTTTTGCGTGCATTTCGCAGAACATTGCCTTAATTATTGCGTCCCATTCAAAGGAGACTGGAAACTCACATTGTCAGGTAAAATACCATTTTATTTTGAAAAGTGTTACAGCAAACACTGATATAGGCTACTTACAGAAGATTATTGACAAAAACCTGTATTTTCCCCCTGTGTGTCTATGGCGCTTTCAGCCTTTGTCAGTTTCAGATTGATATAACAACAACAATAACAACAACAACAATAATACTAATAATTATAATAATAATTTGTAAGCATAAATGGCTGTAAAGTTAGTAGTGTTCGGCAGTATTAATGTAATAACCCCTAAGGTGGTCCTATCTAAGAGATAGAGAGAAAAAAAAAACTTAAGCTGCTGAAAGTAAAAGCTGCTTGTAAAAAAAAATTAGGTAAAATTTTTATATATATATATATATATATATATATATATATATATATATATAATGTTTAAGGAAAAATACGTGCATTATTAACTGCAAAATTATATTTTAATTTGCTTTAAACCGGCATGAATGGATGTATTGCTCATATCAAACACTAGATGTCAGCCTTAACCTTTTTTTTCAATAATGGCCAAAAGTCTTTTGTAAATCGAATTCAATTTGATCATTAAATGCACTTGACTGAACATTTGAACATTCATATTATATAGTCAAATTTACATTTAGCGTGTCTAATATAAATGTTCACAATCTGACCAGTTAAAATTAGTAAGTATCTGTATCTACTGTAGTATTTTTTTTTTATTCACTAACCCTTACACACACTCCCTGCCGCTCACTGTGATAAAGGTGATATGGGTGGATAAATGTTAAGAGTGTGTCTGTCTGTGGTAAAGAGGCTGCTTGAGGTTCTTATCAGTTCCTGCTTTTGCCTCTTATGACCCAGACAGACTGGAGAGCCCCTCTTCAGCTGCCTGCCCTCCCCAGGATGAGTGCACCCTGCCGGGCCAACACTCCATCGTTAGACCCTTATCTTCACCTGTGGTGGAATTCTCCAGCCATATAAGCTGTTCTCTTACTGCTGTGTGCACGACAGATGAGGCCAAGTGTGCTATAGCCAGAGTTTGAGTGTGTGTGCATGTGTGTGTGTGTGTGTGTGTGTGCGCATGTGTAGGATAGATGAAGTCTAAATTTGTGGTTGTGTATGTAAGTAGTTTGCATGAAGGGTGTGTGTCTGTCTTTGGTCTCTTTCTCTGAAAAGATGTTAAAGCTTCTCATCTCTTTCTTGCTTTGATGCTTTAAGACTCCATTTTTATAGACTGTTTGGACTGATAATCTCTCTGTTTACAAGCTTTACCTTTATTTACAGCGCTGTTTACGAGCTATTCTTCCTCTGAGTATTGGGAAAGAGCAGGAAGGAGGAGGGAGAGTGGGAGATGAGAGGAAAGGAAAGAGTGTTTGTTAAGGAATGCAAAGTGGTGATGGGCAGGTTATGGTGTCTATGTGTGTGTGAGTGAATGTGCATTGTAGATTGTAAAACTAGGAAAGCCATGAGAAGGTTAAGAGCCACGCTGTACCCCCCCCCCCCCCCCCCCCACAAAAAGTCATGATGGATCAAAGGAGTCCCTTTTGGTCCCTAGTCCCTCTTCCGTTTAACTCTTTCTGTGGAGCTGATGCCTTTCTTGTATAACTAAAACTTTATCCATCATATAGTGACATGAGCTGATCCCTTTCTCAGTGACAGTGATTTGAGCTGAGTTGTCTCCTTGAGCTGATCACCTTTTCAGTAGAGTGATTTGAGATGATCACCTTTTCAATATGATGAAGATCCAAACGTAGGTTTGGGAGGAGCCTATTCATTCAGTCCTATCAATCATCATTATGAGCCTCTATAAGCAACACTCATTGCACCATCCTATCGTCAATTCTTCCGGCATCCCTCCACCTCCCCATCTCCTCTATTTCTGTTATTCTCCCTCTAGGTAGTACCGCAATAGGGGGGCTGAACTCGGTGTTTGTTTACCATTAACCATCAGGACTGGATGATGGGCAGGTGAACTCGTGAAATGGTTTGGGCTGATCTCTCTATCAGTGACATGAGCTTAACTCTTTCTTTGTGACAGTGACCTGTCCTGAGCTGGTCTCTCTCATTGAGTTTGTCCCTTTTAGTGACAGTGATTTGAGCTGATCTCGCTCCTTGAGATGATCATGTACATTCAAGTTACAAATGGCCAAAAATAAGGTGGATATGACAGTGCCTTTAGTTGATCCTATTTAATGACAGTGATTTGAGCTGATCTCTGCCCTTGAGCTAATTCCTCATTCAGTGATAGTGATTGTAGCTGATCCTTCTCCTTGAACTGATCAGTTTTGGACTGATTTCTCTGCCAGTGATTTGAGCTGATCGAGGTGATCTCCTTTACATTGACAGTGATTTGATCTGATTTCTTTATTTGAACAAACCTTTCTCTTTATAACAGTGACTTTAGCTGATCCCTGTAGTTGAGCTAATTCCTCATTCAGTGACAGTGATTTTTAGCTGATCCTTCTCTTTGAGCTGATCTCATTTTCAATACAGTGATCTAAGCTGATCGCTCTATCAGTGACAGTGATTTGATCTGATATTTCTCCTTGAGCTGATCTTTCTGTCCAGGCCCGGATTAAGAATCCAGAGGCCCCTGGGCACAATGTCTTGTCTTTACACAATAATTATTTCTGCTCATGTTTCATGAATGAGGCCCATAGAGTGTACAGAAGGGATGGGCAACTTTGATAAACTTTGACGAGGGCCAGCGTTTTTTTCTCTTTTATACCAAGGGTCCAAATTACTAATCCACGTCCACACACCTTTTAGACCGTCTTACTCAACTTCCTTTTTATTTTAAGAAATTAAAGTATAATTAAAGTAATTCGTTTTTAAAGATTTTATTTACTATAAAACTTGTGCAGTTATGCTAATTCAGAAGGGAAACTCGGTTGTCAGTTGACAGCAATATTACCCCAACAAGCCAATCTCACTTGCACTGTAAAACTGCAAAAAACTAATTTACAGAGGTCCCATTTTTTGTTAGTGGCCTACAGAACATTCTCAAAATAACCTAAGCGTAGGCCTACAGTTAAAAAGGGCTTATTCAGAGAAAAAAAGTTATTCCAAATGGTACCATAATATAACCAGGTTTTTTTTAATCAAATTTAAAACCTTTAAAGAGCTTTTTAAGACCTGCACTTCACATTTCAGCCTTTAAACAATTTTTAAGAAAAGGGATGAGTCAAAAGTATCAATTATTATATTAATTTAAACAATTATTATCAATCAATTATCAAAATATTAAGTAACATATCTTAGTGACTTAATTGTTTAGATTTTTATAATGCATCCGATTCTTGTCGATCCACTGGTTCACATTTAAAAATATATAGCAAAAATAGCAGACGGGCTTATTGAAAATGAACATTTGTTCTCTGCCAGCAGGGTTCGCTTTCAGAACTGCAGAAATATAGTGGTTTCCCCGGTAACTGCAGTACACAAAACAGTGCAGCTCCTGACTTTGAAACGTGCAGCGCTCATATTTATTCAGTGAAATCCTAGCCTTTTTCAATTTAATGGTATTATTAATCTATATAGCAATTCTTATCTTTCTGTTCCCAGATTTAGGACCTCTTATAATTAAGACTTTTGTACCATTTAAGAATTTTCATGGCCTTAAATTTAAACAATTAAACTAAAGACTTTTTAAGGACCCGTGGAAACCCTAAGAACATAGTTCAGTGCAAACATTTCTGTAATGCATTTGGCAAAAAGGTTTTGTTGACTATGAATTTTCCCTTTGAAATTTGAGCGAAGTTCAACTCTGGCGTCTGTGCACAGTGGTGTGATGGCGATTTAAATAAAAATACAGATTTCCAAACATATAGGTATCCCCTTGAACTTGGTAAAAAGATAATCTGTTTACCATCTTGACTGGAAACTACTGTTTTCATGGTCAGTTTTTCATTTATTGTTTGCTAATGTTAGTGAATGTTTACATTAGAGTGCACGTCCTACTACGCTGTAATTAATAAGGTGAGCAGCTGGAAACTAGCGACCTCTCCTTGTTGGAGATAGTATTAACATCATAAACTGCCGTATACCGCCAGTTGCCCATCCCTGGTGTACAGTAAATTATATAGCTCGGCAAACTTCGGATTCGAACCCGGGTCGATTGCGTCAAAAGATAAATCTGTGAGCCTGACGCTTTACTGCTTACACCACTGAGGACGTTGAAATTAATGCGTCTTTTTTCATCTTGAATGTCAACCAGACATTGGTAGCTGGAGTTATTGTAAATAGCGTTTGCCAACAAGCGCACTATTTGCACTTAACGTAAAGACACTCCAATTGTTTTTTCTTCCCCTCGCTTGGGCCCCTGGGCCCGTGCCCATAATGTCCATCTGGATAATCTGCCCTGTTTCTGTCAGTGACAGTGATTTCAGCAGATCCCTCTCTTTGAGCTGATCTGCTTGTCAATACAGTGATTTGAGCTGATCTCTGTCCTTGAGCTGCTTCCTCATTCAGTGATAGTGATTTTAGCTGATCCTTTTCCTTGAATTGATCAGCTTTTTGATACAGTTATTTGATCGTATCTCTCTTTCAGGGACAGGGAATTGAGCTAATCACTGTCTGAACTAATCCTTTTCTATATGACAGTGAATTGAGATGATACCGGTCAGTGTTTCAGTGACAGTGATTTGAGCTGATTTTGAGCTGATCTTTCTCTTTATGACAGTGACTTTAGCTGATCATTGAGCTAATTCCTCGTTCAGTGACTGTGATTTGAGCTGATCTCTCTATCAGTCAGTTATTTGAGCTTATCTCTGTCCTTGAGTTAATTCCTCATTCAGTGATAATGTTTTTGCTGATCCTTCTCCTTGAGCTGATTAGCTTTTCAGAACAGTGATTTGAGCTGATCTCTCTGTCAATGACAGTGATTTGAGCTGTTCTTTTTGTCAGTGACAGTGATTTAAGCAGATCTTTCTCTTTGAGCTGATCCCACTTACAGTACAGTGATTCGAGCTGATCTCTCTGTCAGGAACAGTGATTTGAGCTGATCACTCTATATGAACGAATCCTTTTCTATGACAGTGTTTTGAGCTGATATCTCTACTTGAACAGATCTTTCTCTTTACAGTGACTTTAGCTGATCCCTGTAATTGAGGTAATTCCTCATTCAGTGACAATGATATTAGCTGATCCTTCTCTTTGAACTGATCTGCTTTTCAATACAGTGATTTGAGCTGATCACTCTATCAGTGACAGTGATTCGAGCTTATCCCTGTCCTTCAGATAATTCCTCATTTATTGTTAGTGATTTTAGTTGATCCTTCTGCTTGAGCTGATCAGCTTTTCAAAACAGCAATTTGAGCTGATATTTCTCTTTGAGCTGATCTTTCTGTCAGTGACAGTGATTTCAGCCGATCCCTCTCTTTGAGCTGATCTGCTTTTCAATACAGTGATTTCAGCTGGTATCTCTGTCAGGGACAGTGATTTGAGCTGATATTTCTCCTTAAGCAGATCTTTCTGTCAGTGACAGTGATTTCAGACAGTGATTTCAGACAGTTCCTTTGAGCTGATCCCCCTTACAGTACAATGATTCAAGCTGATCGCTCTGCAGGGACAGTGATTTGAGCTGATCTCTCTATTTGAACAAATCTTTCTCTTTGTGACAGCGACTTGAGCTGATCCCGGTCTGTGTTTCAGTGACAATGATTTGAACGGATCCCTTTTTAGTGACAGTGATTTTAGCTGATTTCTCTATTTGAAAAAATCTTTCTTTTTTCTGATGGTGACTTTTGTTGATCCCTCTCGTTGAGCTGATTTCTCATTCAGTGTGACAGTGATTTGAGCTGATCTCTCTCTGTGACAGTGATCCTTCTCCTGCATAGTTCAGACTCTCTCTCTGTGGCAGTGACTGATTCCTCTTCTGTGTAACTCTCTCTCTTTTCTCTTTTCTGCTAATAGATGGTGAACGTCTGTGTGAACAGAGCAGTGGGATCCAGAGCAGAAAAAAATGTTTACAACACTGTGATCTATCGACCATTAACAACAGGCTTAAAGCAGCCAACCCACATATCTCAGCATAACTCTGCACACCATGGAGAATATCACTGCATGATGGATTCACCAGTGTAAATTAGAGTGCTGTGTGCATGTGCTTAGTACATATGTATACCGGCATGGCTGGTTTCCTTCTAGATTACAGAAATGTCATTACATGAGACAGAAATCTTTTGGATGTATGTCTGACTGTCTGTCTGTGTGCATTTGTGTGTGTGTTTGGGTGGGTGGGTGGTTGGAGTGAGATGAATTACATTGATACATGTGATATTAGCAGTTAATAGGGCTCATTCTGAATCAAGCATTGTAGATTGAGGCTCAAAACTGTTAAGAAGGGCACCCAAAATAGTGCTGATTGTGCTGAAGAAGATGGGATTTTTATTGGACCTCTGTGCAGATGGTGAATCATTAATATTTTGGTAGGTTTCCAAGAAAGGTAAGACTGTACATTTTATACCTGTATATCTTTATATGTTTATTTTCTCATTTAGCATATAGATATAGTCTCAAAGCTAACAAACAAGCACCAAAGACCACAATATCTAAACTGATTTCTGTATGGTGATTCAGTGCAGGTGGCCACAAAGCTTCATGGCAGGTCATTTCACAATTCAGTTTATATTAATGAATATAAATGTTTTCTAACATAATAATATAAGTGTGCAAAACTGTCAGATCACAATCAGAAAACATCACCCACAGAATTCAGCATGTGTTTTAGTGTAAAATCCAACATGATTGAACCTCTGTATGACTGCAGGATACAGGCTCTGTAAAAAAGAAATGATCAAAGAGTTCAAAGGAACTGGTATTAGTCTTGATTTTGTATTAGTGATTTGAAATGGCCCTCAGAGGGAAGAGATCCTTATCGCAGAGCGGGTCTACCTCACACCAGCACATGTAGGCGATGTGAAGATCAAAAGCCAACATGAGGGTAGAAAAACTCAAACAAATCCAAAGCACAATACAGAAATGCCAAAACATCTGTGTCTGCATTTAACTTTTAGGATATTTAACTTTAAAGTACCAATTATCTTTGCAAGACTCCCAAAGATGGTCATTTATCAAATATGAAATACATGAAATGTATGACCTGTTAAGTGTTTTTAGGGTTCTGGAGTAAATAACTACAAGTAACAACATAATATTTTGTAGCAGCTTCACAGTAATCACAGTAGTTCAGCTATTGTAAGTTTTATGGTTAAATAAAAAATACTTTTACAAACTAATTTTTATGTTGTGGTGCATTGTGCATACAGAAGTACAGCTGAATGAGTACTACTAAACTGTCCTTTTTGGAAAGTGAGTTGCTTTAGTGAATCCGTTTGTTAGGTCATTTCATGTAAATGAACAGATTTGGGGGAAAATACTGACTGATGTGCTTCACAGTATTTCGGGTTTTTTTTGTTTGTTTTTTAGCTGTTTATCACTTTCTGTCTTTGGTGCACTGGGTAGGTTAAGCCAAAGACTGCCTGAAGACTGATAACTGAATTATCTTAGGACTGATGTGTTACAAGCCTGAATGCAAAGATATGCCGCTGTTATCAATGCAAGGTTACAGGGTCAGACAACATCTGAAAAAGGCACACACACACACATTTGCACACACAAACACTCACTGATAGCATAGACCGGTATGAAAAGTGAGAGTTGGCAGGTGAAAAGAAACAAATGTCAAGTAGCAGGAATCAGAACAGCTGGAGAAGAATGATTTACACACTTCAGTGGTGTGTGTGTGTGTGTCATGCATCGGTGTTTTTGTTCAAGCTTAACTGTGTTGCTCAGTAAGAATAAAATATTTATATATCTGTCTATCTATCTATCTGTCTACACTGTAAAAAAAAAAGAAAGTTTTTGAGTTTTCTCAACTTATTGTTTTAAGTTTATACAACAAAAAGTTGAGAAATTTCCTGAAAAATAAGTTGAGAAAACTCAAAAATCTGCTTTAGCTGGTTGACTTAAAATTTTAAGTTACAGTGTATCTATCATCTATCTATCTATCTATCTATCTATCTATCTATCTATCTATCTATCTATCTATCTATCTATCTATCTATCTATCTATCTATCATCCATCCATCCATCAATCACTTGGAAGCTTATTTTTCCAACAGCCTTTTTGTCTAGCTTAACCAGCAAGATTTCCTTGGTGAACCGTCTTCATCGTCTTTCCTCAAGGAAGTTTTGCTGGTCATGTTGGTCGAGTAGCTTCACTGTATAACTATCTAACTAAAAACATGGCTATGCCAATCCACCAACTAGACCAGCACAAATCAGTCTAAACCAGTCTAGATCAGTATGGAAATGTATATGCCTGCTGATCTATCTGAACATAAATATATACATACATGAACATAGCATTGTGCTGTGCTATGCTGTGCCGGGTTGCATGTGTCTGTCTGCCCTCAGTTTGCTGTCTGTGGGTGTGATGAGGTGTGAAGTAACGCAGCCAGTTGTTTACAAACAGACGTGCGGCTTGACAGGGTGACGCTCTCGTTGTTTGTGTTTGGCGTTCCATTGAGGCTGGCGGACACTGACCCAGGGCGAGAGGAGTCGGCGGAGAGCGGGGAGTGTTTGAAAAGATGCAGATAAGTGTAGAGCAACATTCCGTACGCTGACCGGAGGCGTCTGAGAGGCAGAACACTCTCACAGGATCAAATCCAGCCTCTGCTTGGACTCTGATGGTTTGGACCACAGAATATTTTCAGTTCCAGCTTAGGGCCTAGATGCTGACTGATGTGCTTGAGAGGCCTGCTAAACATTCCCCTCAATATCTAGATCAGCTGAGCAATATCTCAAATGACACCCTTTTATTCAAACAATATGTGGGGAAAATGAAGATAGAGAATTTATGGAAGCCAGTTTCTGCCTAAAAAAAAAAACATAAAAATGATTTTATCTCTCATATTTGCAAATACTAAAGTTCAAAATTTGGGGTCTGTACGTTTTTTTTGTTGTTGATATTTTTGAAGTCTCTTATGCTCACCAAGGCTGCACATTTTATCTAAATAAAAACACTAATTTTGTGAAATATAACAATTTAAAATATCTATTTTCTATTTTAATATACATTTAAAAATGTAATTTATTCCTGTGATGCAAAGCTGAATTTACAGCAGCCATTACTCCAGTGTCATTGTCACATGATCTTTCATAAATCATTCTAATATGCTGATTTGCTACTGAATTTTCAATATTTTCAATGTTAAAAACAGTTACTTTTACATTAAATTTACAGTTAGTCATTTAGCAGATGCTTTAATCCAAAGCAATTTACAAATGAGGACCATAGAACATTTATTTGTGACTGTTTGTGAGTATTTCTCATAATTGCAACCTCGCAATGTGAGAGAGTCCCACCCAAACTCACACCATAGGTTGAGCCGATGTTGCGTCTGGCGTTTTGAGATGCTCAAACAAACAGAACAGTGTTTTGATAGCGCCACGGTGTTTACGGTTTTGGGGTAAATCAACCTACAAACAGCTTACTTTTACTTGTCTCTGTATATCAAGCTGGGACGGGAGAAAGTTAGTGTGTGTGGACGTGAGGAACACACAGCAAGCAAAAGGAGTCTGACATTACAAGCTGTCAGTTCACTACAGCCACATCACAGAAAGAGAAATAAGACAAAGAGGGTACGTATAGAGGGACCACCGAGGGTTCTATTAAAAGCACATGGTGGGTGGGGGGCAGACTATGTACTATGTTCTGGTTTAGGGGCTGTGGAACAGCACGACCAGGCCTGTGAGATCTGCGTAATCTACAACAGACCAGACCACCTTAACCTCCGCCCTCCCCCTTCTCTCTTTCATCTCCTTCTCTTCTCTCAGTCTAATCTCTCCTTACGCACTGGTGCATCTTAGTCATTTTAAACCATTTTTCTCATAATACGTTAATGATAATGATTCGTTATCTCTCATTCTGTCAAACATCTGATGTTAACTCAACTCTGAGGAGAAGATTGCCATGGTAGAGCGATCTGGTCAGTGGCCTCTCTTTTGATCGCTCTCACTCTTTTTCTCTCTCAGGTGAAATATGGCTGGAGTTGGGTAAAAGCTTTTTGGCCTTCACAGCGGCTGACTCCATTTGAAATGGAGATCGGTTTCACGCTGCTTGCAAAATCATAACTCAGGATGGCAGGAGGAGAAGCCAGACACTGGCCAGAAACGAGGCCCAGAGATTCGAGATGCTCCGTCAGTCTTTTCTGCAGGTACAGAAAACAGCAGCAGAGATGCACAAGAGTCCATCTCAGGTCAGAGGGTTCATGTCCCCAGAGCAACCTGCTCTCAGTCATAAAAATTATTCCTGAGCCCTTTTCACCTAAACATTTGTGTTTGGGAGGAGGAGAGTTTGCCTAGAGTAGCGCAGGATCCCTTGCAGTCCATCCATCCGTCTGTCTTTCTGTCTTTCTGTCTGTCTGTCCGTCTGTCTGTCGTTCATTCCATCTCTCATTCTATTTATTGTACCACTTATATGTAGTTCTGCTTGCTGTTCTATAGTTCTATCTATTGTTTCTACATATTGTTGTTTCTACTATTTGTATATCATTCTATCTATTGTTTAATTGTTCTATCTATCATTTAACATTCTGTCTGTTATTCTACATTTCTATCTCTCTATGTTTCTATAGATAGATAGATAGAAGGAATAATTCACCCAATATACTGTATATCGTTCTATATGTTGTTCTTTGTATCTATCTATCTATCTATCTATTCATCTATCCATCTATCCATCTATCCATCTATCTATCTATCTATCTATCTATCTATCTATCTAATTATTCTATCATTCTATCTTTTAATATCTCATTCTACCTATATCTCATTCTCGTCTATATATAACTATTGTTTTAGCAATTATTGTATATATCTATTGTTCAATCTGTTGTTCTACAGTAGCTATCATTCTATTGTTTTATCAGTTTATCATTTTATCTATCTGTCGTTCTGCTGCTCTATCGATCTATCATTCTGTCATTCTGTTTGTCTTGGTGTTGATCTTTGGTCTGAATGTTCTTCCAACTCATGTGTAGCACACAGAGAGAAAAAGACAAAGAAACGTACTCTGTTCTATCACATCAAAATGACATAAGCAGAGAAATATCACCATCTCAGGAAACAAAGGTGCTGCAATCTTCTAATATCACCTGCCAATAGTTTTAACACACGGTTAAGAAATCCCGCCAAATGCGATATTTCTCGTTCCCTCTGCTTCTATCTCTTTCTCTCTCTCACCATTTGTCTCTGGAGAATGATGAAAGAAACACAAATCATTCAGCCGTAGTGGTCGTTCAGAGGAATAACAGTTTGATTTTATGGAAAAATGATTTCTCGAAGTGTTATCTGGCAGGACTGATGAAATATAAGCACTTCTAAGCACATATCTCTCTATCAGATCCAATCCACATAAATATGAAGCCTTTGGATCTTTGTATAAGCAGTTCATTTGCATATACCTAAACTATTAATGAGTCACTCAGTCCAGTCCAGTCAAAAACTTACTTTATCAGTTTTTGTTTTTTTTCAAGCACATTGGTTATTGCATTGTCATATTCATGATGATGTTGAATCCATATTTAGACAAAGATCCAGTGCAAAAACAGTATGGAAGTTTGGGCTGAGACGTACATGACCTTTCACTTAAAATATGTACAAAAAATATGAACTTCATCTAAGATGTCAACTTGTAAAGAATGAATGAAAATCAGGAAAACATTAGAAAATGTGAACCACTGCCATAAGCAAATTGCAGATTCGACTTTCAGCTGATTAGAGATATAATTTACCACAGAAAACATATAAGTCAGATACAGTCATATTACTTTAGTCACACATAATTGTAATGAATAATCCTTTGCTTCTTTGATAGTCATGCCAATACAGCCTTATCAGTTTGATTTTAAATGAGAAAGAGAGAAATAGACACCAACAAAGACACAGAGAGTTTGTATAAATCGAAACAGAATATGTTTCTGCTGTGTGCTGGTTGATCTGTGGTGTAGAGCAGGTCCGTCCTGGCTCGAATATCAAAGCTTTCCTGTAGCCTGTTCTACATTCAGGCTACACACACACACACACACAGAGAGACACACACACAAACACCTGCAGCAAGTTAGAAATGGTGTCATCGCTCAGAGAGTGAGGTTCTCTCATTCTCTCTCTCTCTCTCTCTCTGCTTTCTCATGTTGACCCCCTCCAGGCTGAAACATCATGCCCTTAGACTATCTACACAAACATATATCAATGTAGCATTACAAACATTGTTCTTAAAGGAATAGTTCACCCAAAAATGAATATTCTGTCATTTACTTACCATCATGTCATTCCAAAAGATATTTTCAAGAACAGTGAGGTTCAAACTAAATGCACCCAACTGACTCCCACTGTATGGAGAGAGAGAGAAAAAAAACAATGTCAAAAAGACAGTCATACAACTTAATGACAACTTTCATTTTTGTTGGAAGTATCCATTTAATGGCACTTTTTGTTTAATCTTAACTTGATTAATTGCCATTAAATACAATATGTTCTCAAGTGACTTTTTCATTTGATTAAGTAAATCTTATTTAAACTCAGATTCACTTTAAGGCTTTGTTCAGACATGCAGCAAAAATCAGATTTTTGGATGCGATCCAGATCGTTGCAACCCGAGCTCATGGCAGTTTGTACATATTTTGTGAGGTGGCCATATTTTCTTTATCAATTAACTTCTATTAACTAAATTAAATCAACATTTGGTGTGACCATCCTTTGTGTTTAAAGCAGCTTTTGCCCTAGGTGCACTTGCGCATAGTTTTTCAGGTAGCTTTGCAGGTAGGTTTCTTGAAGCATCTCTGCGAAGAATTTCAGTCAGGTTTCAGTCCCCACCATAGCACAGAAACTGCACTTGTTAAAATTACAAATGACTTGCTTCTTGCGTCAGACCAAGGCTGCATCTCATTGCTAGTTTTACTTGATCTTAGTGCTGCATTCGACACTATAGATCATGACATACTCATAGATCGAGTACAAAACGATACGAGTATTCAAGGGCAGGCTTTAAAATGGTTTAGATCCTACCTGTCCGATCGCTACCACTTTGTTTATTTAAATGGGGAGTCATCTCAACTATCACCAGTAAAGTATGGAGTACCACAAGGATCTGTCCTAGGTCCTCTGCTATTTTCAATATACATGTTGCCCCTTGGTAATATTATTAGAAAATACGGGATTAGTTTCCATTGTTATGCTGCTGATGATACTCAACTATATATCTCAACAACACCAGATGAAACTTCTAAATTATTTAAGCTAACAGAGTGTTAAAAATGTAAAAGATTGGATGAGCAATAATTTTCTCCTATTGAATTCAGATAAGACAGAGATATTACTTATTGGACCAAAAAAACAGTACACAGAATCTCTTGGATTACAATTTGCATCTAGACGGATGTACTGTTACTTCCTCTACAGTCAAAAATCTGGGTGTTATATTAGACAGCAACTTGTCTTTTGAAAATCATATTTCCAATGTTATAAAAACAGCATTCTTCCATCTTAGAAACATTGCCAAGCTACGGAACATGTTACCTGTTTCTGATGTAGAAAAGTTAGTTCATGCATTCATGACCTCTAGACTGGACTATTGTAATGCACTGCTAGGTGGTTGTCCTGCATCTTCAATAAACAAGCTACTGATAGTACAAAATGCAGCAGCTAGAGTCCTTACCAGGTCAAGAAAATATGATCATATTACCCCAATTTTACAGTCTCTTCACTGGCTACCAATTAAGTTCCGTATCAGTTACAAAATATTATTACTTACCTATAAGGCCATAAATGGTTTAGCTCCTGCGTACCTAACTAGTCTTCTATCTCGCTACTATCCAACCCGCTCCCTAAGGTCGCACAACTCTTGGTAGTACCTAGGATAGCAAAGTCCACTAAAGGAGGTAGAGCTTTTTCATATTTGGCTCCCAAACTCTGGAATAGTCTTCCTGATAACGTTCGGGGTTCAGACACACTCTCTCTGTTTAAATCTAGATTAAAGACACATCTCTTTAGCCAAGCATTCATATAATGCATCTCATAATCTTGTACTGCAGTTATATCTGATCAAACGCATATTATTATTCTTTAGCTTTGGTTGAACAAATAATTTTTGCTTGGATGGGAAAAACAGCTATGCTAATTTTGTCTATTTGTTTCTCTGTTTCTGCCACGGGATTAACATAACTAGGAATTACACAAGCTTCAGTCTGGATCCAACCCTTAAATGATCTGAGATGACCAAACACCTGAGAAGAGATGATGCCAACCCCTCAGAGGACCTCAGAGGATGCCAACCCTCAGGCAACATACAGAATTACCAAATTTTGCCATAAGTTAAATATATTAAGTTTCTACAATATATAAATATATTGTAGAAACTTAATTTCCTGTAAAGTTGCTATAGTTTAAAATAGTATAGCTATAGTAAGCTGTATAGTTTATTTGGCGCTATACAAATAAACTTGAATTGAAATGAGACATTGCCACAGTTCTTCTGGATTGAGACTGTCTCAGTTTGTTTTGTTTCAGACTGGATGATGGTGAGATCAGATCTCTGTGTGGAGCATTGGCTGTTGTCAGACACCTTGTGCAAACAAAAATCTCACTCGATTATTACAATTAATGGCAAAATGTATATTTGGAAATGTAAACTGATATTTCCTACTGACACACTACAGCAAAAGCTAGAAATAACTGACTTAAAACCATTTTTAGCTGGCCACCACTGTAAAACAGTGCTGTATTTCAAGTTTTTTTTTTTTGTCTCTTTGGTAGAATGTGATTGTGATACCCTACTCAAAACAGTGGGGAAACATTGTGGCATTTACAATGAATTGAATGGTGAGTCCGTGCGTGAATGTGTCTGTCTTAGACAAAGCAAATGTATCAATGTGTAAATGCAGTACTTTCTTAAATGTGCCTCGTAAATTCAACACCATGGTGGGATGTAATGAAGGACACAAGCATAGACAGTGAGTCTCTGTCAGTTTTCTTTTATTACATCTTTTGGCTTCATCCTGATGCTTATTAAAGATCAGGTTTGAAAACAAATCAGAATTGGGTGCAGTGTGAACAAAGCCAAAATCTAACTTCACTTCAGATCAATTCCATTATATTTAAAATTCATCAGCTTCGCCTTTCAAAATCAGCTGATATCCAGTCCACATATATGCACAGATTCGCTCCTCAGTCAAACATGCAAGCCTTCACATGACTCTGCAGCAGTTTGGAATTCAATATCCTCCTGTAGTGCAAGAGATCAGAGCAAATTCTGCTAAATAAACAGCTCCGCTTCAACAAACCGGCCCGCACCGTGCGAAAGAGTGAGCGAGTGAGAGACAGAAAGGGAAAGTGAGGCACATTCACAGACACATCAACACACTGACCCTGCACAGAGCTGACAGCACTGCTGACGAAGACACATTAACTCACACACACATTATACACCATGAGGCACTGTGACATGTTGGACATGAGCAGTGAATGAGCAGATGTGATCTTATACAGATCACTGGGGCTGTTCCTTCCTGCTGTGCTGTAAGGTAGTCTGCATGTAACAGATCCATGTGTATACATGACCATTGCATTGAGTTATCTGCAAAAAGAAAAAAGAGAGATTATATTATCATTATATTATCATTTTGGCATACGACCAGATGATTGATTGATTGATTGATAGATAGATAGATAGATAGATAGATAGATAGATAGATAGATAGATGTATTTGGAATACATTTAATTTGGAGCTCAAGAAACTTTTCTTAATATTGCCTACTGTTTTATACACTGTCAGGATTATTTGGCGAATAGAAAGTTTGAAAGAACAGCATTTATTTGAAATAAAAATCTACTGTCTCGTGATCAGTTTTCATATCCTTGCTGAATAAAAGTATTATTTTCTTTAAAAATGCTTTTAAATAAATTTGACGGTGGGACAAGAAAAATACATTTAATTTAAGATATATATTCTCTTAAACCATAATATTTTTGATCCTCAAGCAACTGGATCTTGTTTTAATGGTGTTCAGAGATTTGTCTGCACAACAAAACAAAACGGCTAAATAAGATTTTTCTTTTGCACTACAAATATATATATATATTTTTATTTTGTAATATTTATTTATTTATTTATTATTTTTTTTTAAAAAGTTTTCACATTTATTACAATATAGAGAGAGAGGTGATAATCTTGCAAGGAAAAGTGAGATAGAAGGGATACAAATAGAGACCGATAGTGAGAGAGGTTGCTCCAGGACTTGTTTACTGAAATCGCTGAATTAGTTATAAACACATTAATCTGGTTGAGCAGGATGGCGACATGCCAGAGAGAGATGTATTTCCTCATATTAACCACAGAGGAGGAGAGGAGAGGAGAGGAGAGGAGAGGAGAGGAGAGGAGAGGAGAGGAGAGGAGAGGAGAGGAGAGGAGAAGCGGTCCAATATAAAGCTTTGACACTCCCTCTATATGCGTCTGTTCTCCTCTCAGCAGACAGACAGTGATGCAGACAGTGAGGGGCCCAGTCTGGAGATGGGAACTTATTTTAGGCTGTGTGTTCTCCTGCCTAGTCAGATCCTGTGTGTGTGTGTGTGCATGATGTAAATGTTGTTCACCTTTTTTGCAGCAGCTAGTCTAAGGTCAGAAAGTAGCAGCGGACAGATAATGCTCAAATGGTGATGCGTCATGACATGTGACCCTCGCTGCATGATTCAGAGACAGACGGGGAAAGAGAAAGAGACAGAGAGTCTCTCCTGCATCATTTCCTCATCTGCGGTTCCCAATGCTGAGCTGTATCCTGTCTGACACACACATACACACAGTCTCCCAAATTACTGAAACAATTGAAATCACTTAGTAAATTTTTTTTTAAAACATATATTGTCAACACTTACTATAAACTGGTAATAAATCATACTAAATCTACAATCTACATATGTAAATACCTCTATTTACTATTAACATGCGCTATAAACGGCCATAAATAACCAAGTAAAGGCTACAAAATTACAACATATTTATTAAAAAAACACAATAAATTCTATCTCGGCTGTTTATGTCATTGCTTATGTAACTGAATGATACATAACAAGTGTCTTTGGCTGAGAGAGTGTATGTATGTGTGCACAGTAGCTGGAAAGAGATTTAGATTCAGAGAGTCACATCAGAGTGTATGAATGTGAATAGATTCCATCATGCTGTCAGAACATCCAAAAATACAAGACCATAAATTAGTTTAAAGTCTGAGACAGATGACAGCATGGTGCAGTCTCACTCTCTTTTTTTCTTTCTCTCTTTCCAGTGGAGGTATATTTAGATGCTTTATTCTTATTGACCTTTACTTCGTTTTAGAGTAATGCTCATGAATACATGCTGATTAATATTAATTGTCACTTGCGGTCTGTTCATCCACTGCACTGGTCATCTCCATCTTTGTCGTTTGTACGGCAGCCAGTCGGATTTTAGATTACTCAGGTCAGAAGATCAAGATGTTTTAACTAGTTAAATGATTATCAAAAACATAAAAAATGTGCAGATACATCAAACTGGTGTGTTATTTCATGTGTATATGGATATTCATGCAATAGTGATACTGCAGAACTCTCTGATGTTCTCATGACTATGAGTCTTATTAGCAGTAGTTTTGAAAACTGTGCTGATGGGTTCATATTCCCACAGTGACAGAATTTTTTTTTCTGTTACAATGTAACAATGCACAGAACTATAAAACTTCTGCAGAATCTCCAGAATCTGTAGAATTCTGTAGAATAGATTTAAATGCTAAATGGTAATGGTACAATATGTTAAATGTGAGTATAGTACTAATATTGGAAGTGTATAAGTACTAAATTAGTCAATATATTTGACATTTTCCACAAATAGAGTACAAAATAGGGAGAGAAAAAAATATATACTTTTTTCATTTTCAACAAATAGTGTTCTCAGCCTCAGGAGGTCTAAATATTATAAAAGCTATTTTATTATTCATACATTTTATATGGGAGTTGCAGTTTTGTAACCTTATATAGACTTGACTGAAAAGTTTAAAACACTTATTTGTGTGTTTTTAAAAGTTTATATTAGTAGAAATGAAATGGAGGAGTAATTTTGGTTTGTAGTTATTGATAAACCTTATATATATATAAATAACCTTATTTTATATAACATTAACTTCATATGCATGCACTTTCACACAAGCTTGGGTCAGAATTGACAACCATTTTCAAGAAATACAGAGCAGTACAGAATTAAAAGAAATTAAACAGTTGGAAGAGGTTTTAAAATCAGGTGAGTGTTTCCCAGAGCCCCTTTCTAAAATAGCCAGCGGTGGACTTCTGAGCAGGCCGGCAGGAGGACACTCACAGTGTCCTCATTCCTGAAACAGAGCCAAACCTTACGACACTGAAGAGTTAAGACCTGTCACACAAACACAGATACAGAAATAAACCGTGAGCTCATTCTCTCAGGTGTTCCTGTACCCTGTGGTCACCTTGAGTGTGTGTTCTGTCTATTATAGAGCAGTCAGAAAGGGAGGGACACACACACACACACACACACACACAGTATGACTGTGAGCTGATCTCATACATGGAGTTATGGCATTCTGCACGCAGCCAAACCTCAAATGTTCAGTATCACGGTAATGTGCTTGTTAATTTGTATTGCTCTAATTTACATGCACATACCGCTTGCAGAATATGCAAATTGTCAATAATGGAAAAAAGTTTTACACCTCCTGCATTTTAATGCATCGTGTTGCTTTCTTTTGAGCATCAGTAAATGTTTTCACTTTTTGAAATAGTTGGGTATGAATCCCTCAGTTGACCCCAGTGTGAAAAGATGAATCTCAAAATCATACAGTCACTGTTGGAAAGGAGTCAAATATGCAGAAGATGCTGGAAAAAGCCTTGATCAGGTGTACTCATCCAGAAATCGGTAGATCAGACATATTGAATTATTTTATTTGAGTATAGTCTCTCAGTTTGAAAACTCCCAAGAGGCCTTGTTCTGTCCAATAATATGATATAATTGCTTCAGTAAGAAACTATAACTTCTGGACTAAAAATCACTGGAACAGACTGGCAAATTCCTCTTTTTTTAGCCATAGAATCTCCTTCTAAACTGACATGTTCTCCATGTTTAGTGGATAGGCCTCTCTGTTTCACAGACTATAAACCATGGCAGCTTTAGGTGGACAAAAGCATCTAAGGGGTTAAAGTTTAAGTACAAAGGAAAATTTCAGGATTAGCCTAATTTGGGATTTACAGCTAAACATTATAATTGTTCATTTAATCCCTGGTGGAAAGTGCAGTTAACTCTAATAGTTTCAATTCCAACAGGGATTTGGGCCTATTTCTGTGTCAGTTCACTTTCAACGGCTCAGTGAAATGTTACAGAAGTGCAGTCTTGGGTGTTGCAGATCCCTCATCTGGAGCTTAGCTGCTACTGTTGGAACAGTGTATTTGCTTTATATTTTGTGCTTGTCTGTCTTACATTATAGGAGCAGTGCAGCTGCAGCCATTTAAATGTAGGGTGCTGTGAAAATTATGTCAGGTAAAACAGACTGTTGTGGGATTGCACATTGCATTAATGAAGAGAATGGCTTCACTTATCTAGAGAGACATATGCAACAGGCAACTATGTGATGTTTTGAAACTGGAATCCGCGCGATGTTTATACACAGCAGCACTCGTGCAAGCTCTAGAGCCTTATCTGTAAACACGAGCTTGTGTATTCAGACACGCGCATCTCTCCAGACGACAAAGGCCTCGCAACTGCGGCTACAATCAGTGCGAATGCTGCATGCTCGAGTGCATTAAAATATGTGATTGTTATAAGTGTTTTATTTTTAGATACAGCGATCATAATATGGGGTTTCCAATTGCATAGTATCCTAATATGCAGGTATGAAGTAGTATGCATAGTATGCTTAGATAATATACTTTACAATATGATACGCAATGGGCAGGATTATGGTTGTGGGGTATATGCGTATCATATGGACGCCAACAAATTGCGTATCATACGCACGCTAAGTCAATTTTTGCATATCAATGAATTTCTGTTTGTATTTGGCGTGCTATTTATAGCCTACGCATTTTCATGTGACCGGCGAATATGTGTCACCATGTAGCATCCCTGAAATCAACACTGCAACGTTTTAACTCACTAAAATTAGACATTTAAGTTAATATGCAGAACATTATTGTTACAATTTAAATAGATGTATATTGCTGTGACAACGACAAAAAAAAATAATTTTAGAATTGTGTTGTCTCCCCCCCCCCTTCCCTTTCTCCATCATGTTTTATTATTATTTTTATTTTTTTCCCGTGTTTGTGAAATTGTGAGCGTGAACTCCAGAATGGTGTGTAAATGAGGATGCTGAGTGTCGTTCAGCAGGTGAAAGGAGCGTGGCGCGTGTCTCCGCTGACCAGGGAACGGCGCGTATCCCGCGCGAGCTCAAGCTTCCCCGGGGCTCCGGTCTCTGAGAGCTCTACCCAATAAGAGCGGAGAGACGGCGGGCTGTCAACATTCCTATCGCCCCTCTCTCTCCCCCCGTCGCCCACCCCTTCGGTCTGCAGTTCGCACAGTTCATCGCCCCGGTTTATCTCGCGCAGTCTGCTATCAGCGCTCGCAGACTCCAATGGAAAAACGGAGAGGCGCGTGTTTCACAGCCCTGCCTGAACGCAAAACGTGGAGAGAAAAAGTGGAAAAGTTGGCACTCTTTCTGATCAAATTGCACCTCACCGAGACTTCATCTGTTCTCAAGAGGAGGTGAAAAAAAGAAAAGAAAGCGCTCTCTGAACCTGCCGTCTGGCTTGGATTATTTCTGCTGCGGTTGCCAGATTTCGGGGAATACTTTTATATGGCACACGCTAATATCCGGGCAGATACATGATATCCGTCCGTGCATCGTCCGCACGGAGCTCTACATCTGTCCAGCTATCAGCAATCCCAACTCCAGAAGGTCCCCGCATACCTAAACGGTCTTTACACCGGTTCCCTGCAATACACAATCGTGTTTTCTTATCACCGCCGGATGACACGCTCAACTATGTTTGGCTGCGGTAAAGTTCTTGGGTCACCCCGGATTCTCAACAGATCCACCGCTGCTCCTGGAGGCTCAGGATTAAGACATATAATCAGAAACAGCGGTCCCCGTGCGTCCTCGCGGTTGTGTTGCGCGCTGCTGTTCCTCCTGCTCATCCTCACACCGCGCGTGGACTCGTCTTGGTGGTGAGTAGCGTCCAGCATCCCGACGCGCCGCCGGTGGCGCACACCCGCGCACAGAAGCCGGGCGTTTTTTTTTCTGCTCACGGTGACTGAGCTGCTGTCAGTTGAGTGACTGAACATTTGCAGATGTTTATTATTAGGTACAATTATTCTTACGTAGTTTTTACGTAGTTTAGTTTTGAATAACAGTGGTTTGCGTTGAAGTGAGGTATGTTTGTATTTTTCTCTTAAAACACATGGAGGAGAGGTTAATGAAAAACAGAGGTTTAAAACATTTTAGCAGTGTTTTCAATAATATCTGAGTTTTAATGGTAATTTTAAAGTGTAGCGCTGGTTTCAGGGTGTTTGACTTTTAAGGCAATTTCTGTCAGCGAAATATGTTGATGTTCGTCTCGCGCAGCCGAATGCCTCGCGCCCCTAACAATTGGCCAACTTAAACGTAAATACGTTTCAAAGAAAACTATTTTTTTTAATTTACTTATCATATGTAAATAAGTGATGAACAAAAAATATAGGCTACTGATATTTTGTCCCTACGGATCCTGACGGAAAGCGCTCGGGCATCTGTTGCTATGGTTATCTTCTCAGGCGAACGCGACCTCTGTTTGCGAGCGTCTGTTTAGCCCGGTCTGAAAAAAACTTGTAATCTAACTTTTGTGGTTTCTAAAACACTTTTTTTTTGTTTGAAAACGCTGTTGAAATATGTATAGACCTATATTTATGTGAAAGAATACATAGTTTTGTGACCCCCAACCTTATGTTTTTATTTCCTTTGGGGAGGTTCAAGCCTTAATTATGGGTCTCGGACCCCCCAAACTCCCCATAATTCGCACCCTGGTGGTGGGCAGACAGAGCTCGGGAGATGGCAGTCGACTCAAGAACACACTAAAATGAACACACACGTCGCGTTGGTGCAGGAACGCAGCTTCACCGCTCAAGATATTGGCATTTAAAACGCAATTATTCTAGAAACACACAAATCACGCGCTTCGCCCCCTCAACAAGTCTCATGAGGGATGGGGTTTTCCCCAGAGCTTGTGCTTATGTATAGTAACAGGCTCTGCACATCATTATATCAGAGTTATGGGTCGGGTTTTCATGGTGTGCTTGAGGTGTCCTGCCAGCCAATAACAGAGGAATAAATGAAATAACTGCAATATGTGTCAGGCCTCCTGCTTAGATACACAGGCGCGCACACACTTAGCTGGTGGAGCCTGGACAATCATGTAGAAACCAGTCACATGCCCGTTGCTCACATATAAATGTAGTTGGGGAGTTGTTGGGTTTTATACATGTGCATGTAGTTGTGTGTGAGAGATTAAGAAGACAAAAGTTAATGTTTTGCTTATTAAAACATCCATGTTCTATAGTGATCTCTGTTAAAGATCATATACGTTCATTACTGGACCCTCAACAACTGTATCAGGGATTACAGGTCTTACAAACAGCTCAGAAATCAGTTACATGTTAAGTTTGATGTGTATGAAAGTAAGAAAGAAACCAGAGGAAAGCAAGTCCTTTGTCACTATTGTGGTGCAATAAGTCAGGCTGACATTCCCAATGTGAGGCACTCACCAGAGCCAGAGAGAAAGGGATCTCTCGCTCCTCTTTCTCTCTCTCTCTGATCTGCTCATCCATCACTTTAAGCAGACAGAGCAGGAATCCTCTTAAGCTACTGGGCGGCCTGTTAGCGTCTCATACTAGTGAACTTATTTCACAGACACACACAGATGAAGCCAGACGTAAGCTTGCCCTGGACTTCCACACAGATAGAAAGGTGTGTGTCCTTTGAAGTGAACTTCATCTTTGACCTTTTGTTCCAGGGTTGGACAAAATTCAGAACTGAAAATTGGACACACCCCACAGAATGTTGAATTGGAATTTTAATTGGGCTGACAGAAATGTAGAATTGCAAATCAATCAATCTATCTATCTATCTATCTATCTATCTATCTATCTATCTATCTATCTATCTATCTATCTATCTATCTATCTATCTATCTATCTATCTGTTTGTAAGACCTTTGACCTTCAAACTTATAAATGTGGTCAACATGTTTTGACAAACTTTGCTTTTCTAGTTGAAAATTACTATAAGAATTTGTTTAATTTCTCAATTCATTTCTAAATAGCGCTCAAGCTATAGTTTTGTAATGGTCCAACCATATTGCAATCTGCATAAAGATTGCGACATTATAGCACATGTACGTTTCAGCAATTTGCAATCATTCATCCAGAACAGCAGACCCCTGGAAACTTTAGGACTCTGATTCAGATGAAAAGTATGAAAGATATAATAGAATATGCTAATATTGATTTTGTTCTTGCATCAAAAGGGCAAGAGAATTATTTCGCTTAACTTGCTTTCCTGTCTAAAGGAGAAAATGTGATTATGCCAATGTTGAAAAAGACAAAGATGGGGTGATCCAGAGAGATGGAGAGAAATAGGGAGGAGAGGAGTTTTTATCCACTATTTGGGTAATAGAAGCAACAAATTACTACAGTCGTGCATTCTTTACCCAGTCAAGCCCAACTAGACACACAGAGACACGCAGTGTAAATGAGAGCAGATTTTACTGTGTTTTTACAGCATGTGGTTGTGGTCCTGTGGATAATGATTTACTGCTGCTGGTAAAGCCAACCTGCAAACCACCACAGTGTGTGCGACCAGCCTGGTGTGTGTGTGTGTGTGTGTGTGTGTGTGTGTGTGTGAGTGTTTCCAAACTCTATCGAACACAAAGCTCAGGGGACGATAAAGACCTATAATCACAGTCAAATGAGGCAGCGGAATGGTAGGAACACAGTCATAATAAAAAGGTTGATCAGCATTTACAAACATTTTTTTCAAAAGGTAAAACTTTCATTTCTCATTAGAAATGCTCATTTTAGCAGACTAAAATATTTAGAATGAAGTCCTCCTTTAGTCTGACATGAGTGAGTGTGTGTTTGTGTGATGGCTGAGATTAAGCTTGATGTGATACAGTTTGGGTGTGTATGAGAAAGAGGAGTTTATGCCCGTTTCTGTTGGTGTTAGACAAAAAAGATCAAACAGTGATGGATTGAAACAATCAGAAATGGAATGAAAGGTATACAGAGATAGAACGCATCAGAATTAATTAAATCTCCTTCTGTTCTGATTAGCTGATTGGATTAAGTAGAATCAAATATGACATCACAGCAAAAGATAGTGGAGCCAATATATATAATACTTCAGATCATCTAAAAACTAAAGGTTTTACCTCAAAATGCAAGGTTATCATCTAGGACTGAAAAACATATTCCAAATCTGTTGATGTTGCACTTAAATCATAAATAATGGTTGGTTTGTGAATGTCTGTTTATGACAAATGTCAGTTTGCCAAACTTCCCTCTGAAATTCCACTAATGAGTGGTAAGATTCTGGGAATGATCAGACTCAATCATCAGATTCTTTGGCATCAGACAATGCGTAATCACTGAATGTTTACCGATTCAGCACTTTTGTAATGACATTTGCTCGCAGAGTACCAACTGCTGTGATTGATTGAAGCAATTCAGGTTTTAAGCGTCTGTGTTTGTTTCTGTGTTTCAGGTACATTGGAGCCCTTGGTGCCCGTGTGATCTGTGACAACATTCCTGGGCTGGTGAATAAACAGAGGCAGTTGTGTCAGAAGTACCCAGACATCATGCAGTCGATTGGGGGCGGGGCTAAAGAGTGGATTCGAGAGTGCCAGCATCAATTCCGTCATCACCGCTGGAACTGCAGCGCCCTGGACAGAGACCATACCGTTTTTGGGAGAGTCATACAGCGCAGTGAGTGCTGGAAATGTCTCAGTGTGTGTTTTGGAGGCAATAGCAGTCAAAGAAATAATTTTGAATTTTTTTTAAATATATATATATATATATAAAAAAAGTATTTTATGCTCAGCAAGGCTTTGATTTATTTGATCAAAAAACAGTAAAAACAGTTATATTGCAAAATATTATTACAAATTAAAATAACTCCAGTCTTCAATGCCAAATAATCCTTCAGAAATCATTATAATATGCTGATTTAGTGCTCCGCTTTTATTGGTGCTCAGTTATTCTTATTATCAAGGTTTAAAATATTTTTCAGGAACCTTTGATAAACAGAAAGTTCAATGAACAACAGCATATATTTGAAATAATTATAATAATATTTATATAAAAATATTAAAAATAATATTTTGTAAAAGTAATGTATCATGGTTTCTACAAAATTATTTAGCAGCAAAAAGATTTCAAAATTGATAATAATAAGAAATCTTTTTTGAGCTGAAAAAAATCAGCATATTAGAATGATTTCTGAAGAATCATGTGAAGCTGACGACTGTTGGTGTAAGACAAAAAAGACTCAATGACTGCTGAAAATTCAGTTTTGCCATCATGATAATGAATCATTTTAAATAAATCAATCATTTTTATTATTTTATTATTTTATAATTTTATATATTATTATATTTATATTTATCATATTATTGTTATATAATAATACTGTATAACACAATATTGCTATTTTTACTGTATTTTAGATAGAAATAGAAACTTTTTCAAAAGCAATTAAAAATGTATTTTTAAATATTTACTTCAAATTTTTGTCCAGTAGTGTATATACGTATGTGTGTGTGTGTGTGTGTGTGTGTGCATTCCCCCAGTCAGATACACATATTACATACAGCAAATACCTAGATCATCATACTGTAATGTCACCACAGTATATCAGTAAGGATTAGAATAGAATAATGATATTTTAAACAGTTATGCTCTCGGACACGTCCATTAGCACTGTGGGATATTAATGAAAGTACTCAGATCTCACAGGAAAATCCAGCCACATTCACACAAATCCCTCGCCAGGTGTGATAAACAGACAAAACCCCGCAGGATCATTTAAATCAGTCTGAACCTGAAGTTTACTCAAGAAATCTGCACTGTAAATGTGCTTTCTGTTTGGCTTTCATACAGCGTTCCAAAGATCCCTGTGTGAAAATATCACCCCTCCAGCATTCTCTCTGCCTCTTTACCACATAAACAGGCATAGTGGATGTAAATGTTTGGAGAGATGATTCTGGCAGCCGGACAGACTCTCGCAGCACTGTGCGTATTCAGTTTATGAAATGGAATAGAATTGGAGCGGTTGCCAAGAGAGGATTCTCCTATAAACAGCAACTGTACTATTAAAAAAAATCTATTTTTCTTCAGAGAATATCTATCTGTATGATTGATGGAGCGATTCAAACATAGATATCCTCCAGATGTCATTGCACTACATGAGCACAGATCATTGAAACACATTTTAGCTGCAGCAGGAAACTGAAAACGACTTAAGAGCGGCGTGAGAAGGATAATATGTGGAGATCTGGGCAGGGGGTCTTAACTTAAAAGACTCCATTAAAACAATATTTTAATCCTGTGGAAGTTATTTATATACACTAGAATATAGAACTTCAGGGTTATTTAAATGCTAGTGTACTCCACATTTAGCAGATATATTTAAAGCTTTAAAAATGTAATTATTCATGTCTCTCATGTAATTTAAAAGCTATTGGCTTTAAAAAAAAAATCTATTGATATGTCCTTTAATATTGCCATGTAATATTATTAATTTAATGTGATAATAAGGACACATTTTACTGTAATAGGATCTTACCTGCCACAAAAATGCAAGAATACAGTTCAAAAGCAAAAACAATACTGTGAAATACTTTAATATATTATAAAATGTAAGTTATTCCTGTGATTCTAACTCCATTTTCAGTTGTCATTACTTCAATCTTCAATCTCACATGATCCTTCAGAATTCATTCTAATATGCTGATTTGGTGCTCAAGAAACATTTAATATTATTAGCTATGTTGAAAACAGTTGCCAATATTACTTTTTTTCATCTTGTTGAATAGAAAGTTCTAAAGAACAGCATTTGTATAAAATGGAAATGTTTGTAACATTTTCGATGTGTTTACTGTCAAGTTAATGCATCCTCGCTAATAGAAAAAAGAGTGTTAGAATGTTTAAGGCAAGTACATTCCATAACACAAATAGTGAAGCACACATTTGGTTCAATCACAAAATTGCACAATTACAAGGAGTACAGAGGAGTTGATGATTACATTTTTTCTCTTTCTTAAATTCAGTCAGGCTAAAGGAATCAGTGTGAGTGACATAAGTCCAAACATGCAGGACACTTAGAAATACCAGGTTAGGGTTAGAAAATAACTGTGGCAGTTCACTATCAGACTGCTAGCCTTCAAACAATTTATCCTAGCAGAGAATGGCCCACCCTGGAGGGATTAGGCCTGTACTAATATTTAAACAAAACACTCACACTGGGGCAGGTCTCTAGCGGACGAATCAGAAGTGCTGTTTGAGATTATATGAGAGCGGAGGGTGTAATTAAGTGTTTGTGAGTGTCTGATAAAGGACCTGCATGTGTTTGTTGTGGCTTCATGATTCTTGTCTTCGCAGGCAGCCGTGAGGCGGCGTTCGTATACGCAATCTCCTCAGCAGGAGTGGTTTTCGCCATTACCCGCGCCTGCAGTCAGGGGGAGCTAAAGATGTGCAACTGTGACCCCCACAAGCGCGGCCGGGCCAGTGACGAACGAGGAGAGTTTGACTGGGGTGGCTGCAGTGATAACATAAACTATGGGATAAAGTTCGCCAAAGCCTTCGTAGATGCAAAAGAGCGAACTGTGAAAGACGCACGAGCACTCATGAACCTTCACAATAACCGCTGTGGGAGAATGGTAAGGTTATGTACGTTTAAGATAATATAACTCTACCCGTGTGGCGGAGAAACCTTACAAAATCTCATGTCGATTGAAACATATTACAAATATTTTGGCATATAAATACTGACACATTGATAATGTTCCTGTAAAACTCTGTTTACATTCTGCAGCTATTCTTGGCCATGTGGAATCTGTTTATATAATTACTACTAGGGATGTTTTTTGGTTTCTGTTTTATAGGCTGTAAAGCGGTTTATGAAGCTGGAGTGTAAATGTCATGGAGTCAGTGGGTCGTGCGCTCTGAGAACCTGCTGGTTGGCAATGTCGGATTTCCGTAAAACGGGAGATTACCTTCGCAAGAAATACAACGGTGCCATCGAGGTAACCATGAACCAAGATGGGACAGGATTCACAGTAGCCAATAAAGACTTCAGGAAAGCCACAAAAAATGACCTGGTGTACTTCGAAAACTCACCTGATTATTGTGTCATGGACAAAGCTGCAGGTAAGAAAGAAAAAAAAGTACAAAAAACTTTTCATTAATTGTATTACTTGAATTATTTTAAATTATTAGTAATAATTATTGTATTATTTATGTAATATATATATATATATATTTATTCAATTTTTTTAATGATTTTTTTTCTGGTTATGCCTGTTCCACAAAGAATACATGCATTAATAGCAAATGCTTTTCTTATATTTCTTAAAAATCACAAAGTTTACAATTGAATCAAAGATACCACACTTAGGGCTGACATTTTCTAAAACACAAAGTCTGAATGTTAAGCTTTTTAGGTTGAATTAATTCTCCAGTTGTTTAATAATTAGGGTTAAAGAGTTTAGAATAAACTAAGCCTGAATGTTTGAAGAATATCAGTACAGCAATGTCTTTCGAGCAGTGTAACTCATTTAGTAATAATGCAAGCACTAAACTATTCTGTGACTCGTGTATTACTAATGACACAAATAGTTAACTCTGCTGCCCCTGACTCACCAGTTTCACGTGGATTTCTCAGAATTAAGAGTTAGATCACACAAGACGTCAGAACGCATGAGGTGCTTAGCCTGTCTGATAAGTGAAAATAATATAGTGTCAATTCATTGGAATATCCTGTTTATGAGAAACTATAAAGTGTTTAATTTATCAAGACTAATAGGCTGAGTCACTTGTCACAGGCCTCAGAGGTGATGGTGGTAAGCCATGGTCATTTTTACATGACTCGAGAGTGTAGAGAAAGATAGGATTCAGTAACTGAGGTAAATTGACTCTCACACCTGCCCTGCCCTAAACCTAACCAGAAACCTTAAGGGTAAAAAGGGCAACCGAGGCTTTGACAGGGTCAGAAGAGGTGGGATGGGATTTTTTTGCTTTGTTAATCCTTGATGCTCTCACACACCTCTGCATGTATCATCTGGAATACCTGCAAAAATCCCATGTTCACTTGGTGATGGGTAAGAGAAATAGTGAGGACATTCTTAAGACTGACCAGCCGACTAATAGTTTAGACAGCATATGCCCTCAGGAAGTGTGTCATTTGACCTGGCTAGGACAGTGTGTTTCTCTGCTTTCTGAGATCAGTGCTGCAGCTCATGCATCAGTGTGTGTTTGGGTCAGACAGACAGCTCACAGCTCAGTGATTTCAGAGGGTCAATGCGCTTACCCCCTAACCACCACCAGCACCACCACCCCAGTGGAATTTGCACCCCAAGGATACAACAGGCTCATTTTTCAAATCCCATTCTTTCAAAGCTGCCAGCACAACCATCACTCTCTGGTTCTCATGGCCGCAGGGCAGGCAGAGAATGTTTTTTTTTTTTTAAGAGAGAGACCATCACTGTCCACTGTGTGTTTAACCTTGCGAAACAACAACATACAGACTCACCAAAACACCAACCTGATTATGTATGGTCTTACATTCCTTGTTACAAGAATGTTATCAAGTACACTTTTAAAAACAAAGATACTAACCTTTCAATGAACAGTTCTTCAAATAACCATTTTTTCTTAGTGTAACAACATTTTAATAATCTATAGAACCTTTGGTTACACTTTATTTTAAGGTGTCCTTGTTACAGTGTAATTATACATTTAATTACTGTAATATTAATTAACTGCATGTACTTACTATATGGTTAGGGTTAGGATTAGGTTTGTCTTATAGGGTTACTTACATGTAATTATGCATAATTAATTGTTATTATAATAGTAAGTACATGTAACATGTAACAGGGACACCTTAAAATAAAGTGTTACCGATTTTTGTTTTCACTATAAATAACCTTTTGTACAAAAGGTGGAAATATTCCATGAATGTAAAGGGATCTTCATGGATCCATCAATGCCAATTAAGAACCTTTATTTCTAAGTGTGTATTTCTGTTCATTGAAGTTCTGTCATTATGATTTCACAGACATCATTTTAGTGTCTAGTCAAACAGTATTTTGGCTAAATTATACGACCCAGACGTTAACTTTGTAATCCTGAAATAAGAAACACTTTTAAAATCAAACTGACTATTGAATTTGAAAAAAAAAAAAAAAAGTTTCGCCTAAAGCATGTATTTTATGGTAATTTACTGATCACACGAAATATGCATTTACAAATTTGAATCTTTTTATTGATTTAATTATTTCTTGTTAATAACCTTATTATTTGTGTTTTCTTGTAGTCAAAAAGAGTGAAACATGGTTATACATATTAATATACATAACATAAATATAAATGTAGAAATGTAAAGCAGATACACATACTAAATATATGAATATAATTTATATGACTAAATAAATTACCTTATAATGAAAAATAATATAAAAAAATTATGGTAGCAAGAATTTACCATTTAGTACAATTTTAATAATGAAAGAGCAGCGTGCATATATAAAAAATACAAATAAATATAATTTAGAAATATATCTTAGTAAAATTATATTTTAATACTTAATGATTTAATAATTTGATGGTTGTAGTTAATCCATTATAAAATCCTTTATTTTGGAGGATACACCAAAAAAAATCATAAAATATGTCAAAATTAACTGTATTAATTTGAAGGAAATTTATTTTTTACAGGTGTTTTACCTGTATTAAGAATTTTGCATTTAATGGATTAAGTCCTGGTAATGATCAGTACTTTTTTGTAATTTTACAGATTTATTTCGTACAGTGTGTATTGTGGGTCACCACTTGACGGCCGATGTAAAATCTGGGTCTTGGAGCAAAACTAGTAATCATTTTCCTTCTTCGCGTTCTAGGTTCATTGGGTACTGCTGGTCGGGTCTGTAACAAGACGTCCCGGGGGACCGACGGCTGCGAGGTCATGTGTTGTGGGCGGGGTTACGACACCACACGCATAAAACGCATCACCAAGTGTGAGTGTAAGTTTAAGTGGTGCTGCGCCGTGGAGTGCAAAGACTGCGAGGAGGCCGTCGACATTCACACCTGCAAAGCTCCTAAACGTGCCGAATGGCTGGACCAGACCTGAGACACACCCACTTCCCCCCGTTCCTCAGGATTTTGTCCACGGCATTCTGGGATATGAAGTCCATCCCTTGCATTTTTTACCTTGCCCCCCAAAATCCCTCTTATTTGTTGCATGGCTTTATTTGAACTTATTTTGTGAAAGCACTACAACTGAAATCTACATTTCTCATGAGCGCCTTGCACACTTTGCCCAGTATGGCAAGTTTTTCTCTTTCTTTTTCTCTCTTTGTTTTTGTTTTGAATTGGTCAGAGGACGGTAAAGGTTTAAGATTCAAGAACAACCTGTGCTGTAACATGTTGGTGTATTTTTTGTTTCGTTTTGATGTGAGAATTTTGTTCTGTGAGTGTTGTTTTGTGACAAAAGGTGTGCTGCTTTTAAAAGAATATTTTAAACTGACTCTGAGCCTATCAGATATTATCATGGCTAATAGCTGAATATGTACATCACATGTTATTGAAAACACAACCGTGTGCTTAACATACATCACGTGCCCATACTGGACAGTATTTTACTATCAGTACTGAATATAACAGAATGAATGAGGCTGGTCAGAGGGGCTCAAGAGGACAAAATGGATGACAGCTATGTGGGCTGCTCACTCCACATGGAGCCCTAACAGAGAGTTTCGTTGGAAGCTACAGAGGTAATATTAATAATATAAACGAGCATGCACTAAGGACATTAGCTAACAGTTGAGCGAAAATGACATGTTATTATAAAACTCATCATTGCCTGTGTAAACATGAAGAAAGGTGTTAACAGCTGTGACTGGTGTAAGCTCTTTTTAGCTCTCCTGTGCTGTGGTATACTTGTTAACTGTGTTATAATTTTTTTCAGCAGAAGTTCATATAAAGACATTAAGTATGACATAAAGAGTCATTTTATTTTGCTTTTCTTCAGCATGCTCTCCCGCCAGTTTATAAGCCAATTACCTTAGCTGTTGATGTCATGTGACTAATTGTTCTGGAACTGCAGGATAATGATGTCATGGCAGCACAAGTTCACTTTATCCTTTTTTGAAGTCCTCTAAAAAGAATTGAGCACTGGTAAAATATCTACTTTACTATAATGAGATATATATATTTATATATATATATATATATATATACACTACTGATCAAAAGTTTGTGTCCAGTGAGATATTTAAGATATATAAAAATGTTTTCAACATTGATAATAATAAGAAATGTTTCTTGAGTACCACATCGTTTTATCAGGATGATTTCTGAGGGATCATGTGACACTAAAGACATGAAAAATGGCTGCTGAAATTTCAACTCTGCCTCAATGGAGTAGTTCTGGTCATTTTGGTCAATTTACTGGTCATTTACTCACCCCCATGTCATTCAAGATGTTCATATCTTTCTTTCTTCATTCGCAAAGAAATTAAGTTTTTTGAGGAAAACATTCCAAGAATTTTATCCATATTATAGACTTCAATGGTGGCCAATGGGTTAAAGGTCCAAATTGCAGTTTCAGTGCAGCTTCAAAGGGCTCTACACGATCCCAGCCGAGGAATACGGGTCTTATCCAGCGTAACGATCAGTCATTTTCTTAAAAAAAAAAAAATGTATATACTTTTTAACCACAAATGCTCATCTTGCACTAGCTCTGCGATGCGCATGTGCGTCTTCAAATTACGTAATCACGTTGAAAAGGTCACGTGTGGTTAGTTCTTCATCTGTGTACGTCAGTTCAAAAAGGAAGGGTAGGGCTAAAAACTCTATCTCATTTTCTCCTTACAACTTCAAAATCGTCCGACATCGTTGTTTTACCTTTTTTGTTAAGGGCATTTTGACTTTCTTTGCAGGTTTGCTTTATAAACACTGGATTGGTACTACCGTGTGACCTTTCCAATGTGATTATGTAATGCTCGAGGTTGACCTAATGCAAGATGAGTATTTGTGGTTAAAAAGTATATAAATGTTTTGCTAGATAAGACACTTATTCCTCGGGTGGGATTATGTAGAGCCCTTTGAAACTTCATTGAAACTACAGTTTGGACCTTCAACCCGTTGGCCACCATTGATGTCTATTATATGGAGAAAAATCCTGGATTGTTTTCCCACAAAAAAACATCTTTTCGACTGAAGAAAGAAATACGTGAACATCTTGGATGACATTGGTGTGAGTAAATTATCAGGACATTTTCATTCTGGAAGTGAACTACTCCTTTAAGGGGTCATGCTAACCAGTCAGAAATTGACCCCTTAGTTTAAATCAGAGTTTGCATTAGGGTATCTTAAGAGAGATCTCAGACATAAGCACTGCTTAGTAAAAGGGCCTCTCTTTCTACAAAACGTGACCAATGACCAACATGAACTGTCCAATAATGAGCTGATTAGTTTAATGACAGGGCAGAAGGAGCTTTGAACAGGCCTCCATCACAGTGGGGCTTGTGTCTGCTTGTGATTTTCAGTTTGTTTTCTAACCATAGCATGTCCTACAATCTTCTCTCCTTGATTAGGTACAACACTTGTTTTCAGAAGATCTGCTTTTATTGGAAAAATGTGTTTTTACAATGGTCAATTTCTTGATAACATTCAACGAACCACTCTTGAGAACCATTTATGGTTTATGGTATTTATCAAAAGAAATACACTATTTATTGACAATAAATAACTTTATTTTCTGTATAAATCCTGTTATGCAGAAGAAATGCTGCTAAATTGCATTCACATTTACCATTGTTCAGTGAAATTTAAGTAGCGAAATCCAGTCACTTCAATGGGAATCTACACAACTAGGAATTTCACATGAATGTACAAGATTTTCCCACGCAGGTTTCTCATTGTGTTCAAGACAGTCAAGCGAATTGACCAACAGAAAGCTGCTACACTATCGACAACAGACATCAAACTTTTTTTATCTGCAAAGTTTCACAGAATTTTGTCTAATGTGACCATAAACTCAGAAAAAAAAGTACAAAAGCTGTCACTGGGGTGATACCGTTTTTAAAACATTTACATTTACATTTATGCATTTAGCAGACACTTTTATCCAAAGCGACTTACATTGCATTCAAGTTACAGTTTTACATTTTATCAGCTCTTGTACCTTAGGTACTAATTAGTACCTTTTAGGTACTAATATACCTTTAAGGTACCAATATCCTCCCTTTAGGTACAAAGGTGTACCTTTTGAAAAGGTACCAAAGTCGTGACAGCTTTTGTTCCTTTATTTCTAAGAATATATACCTTTAGTCAGTTTACTTGCACTTGCATGCACTTTTACTATCTAGATAATGTGAGTGTAGCTCAGCTTCATTCAGCATATACAGGGCAATCACACTACAACTGGTCTCTGCATTGTGCACTTGCTGCAAAATACAAAGGTAGTGCACAATGTCTATTTAATCATTCAAATATCCAATTACGCCTTGTGTCATGTATACTTTGACACATACAGTAGGTGAAGACTGTAGCTGGATTATACTTGCAAATGAAAACACATTGATAGTAAATATTGCAGTTACACTGCAGCTTTGTTTACATACTTGTTTGTGTGTGAGTTTTGTAAAAGTGAAAGTATTGTAATCTGTCAAACATTAAGTGTTTTCTAAGTATAATATGATCTCATAGGGAAGCAGATGTGCACAATAAGGCTGTGGTACAGTTCTCAGATTGCCTTGAATGAGCTGTGGGTCATTATTACTAATCGTTACAGTATGACAATTCAGGGCATTTAACAGTGGCCTTAAACACACTTAATATGACTCTAGAGGATCAGGGCGCTGATAGAGAGATATAGAAACAGAGGGATAGAGAGAGATCAGTGTTGCCTGCAGCCACATGTCACCAGCAAATAAATAGGCAGCATGGTATCTGACGAATGCCACTGATCTGGGCCCGCTGAGTGGTCTGTTTGGGTCTGCCCTAATTCCGCTGGTGGGTGAGAGCGTGCATGACCCTGATTAGGATCCAGGTTTCATACAGTGATTTATGAAACCTGGTTCAGAGAAGTTGGGCTACAGACAACTCTCAAGCCCATTTTGGGTTTGTACTATGTGCACTGGCAGTTCTGACCGAACAAAAGGTCAAATGATTTATCTCATGCGGCGCTCTACTATTCACTTCATCCATCAGAAAATATTTTGTCAGATGAAGAGAACTCAGGATTTAATAAAATAAAGTAACATAGTGAAGCATGACAGATGGTTTTTATGTAAATGATAAACAAGAAGGGTTTCTGATGAGGTGAAATTTATTAGCTGGATGGATGAAGATGTTGGTGTGAAATATAATAGTAGCTGACATATGTCACATTTGGTGGCCATGGCCACATAACTGTATATCAAACAACAAATACACTATTGGTCAAAAGTTTGGGGTCAGAAAGATTTTTTTCTTAATGTTTTTGAAAGACGTCTTGTGCTCAGCAAGGCTGAATTTATTTAGTCAATATACAGTAAAAAGAGTACAATGACGTTTTAGTGCCACACACAAAAAAATACATCTAAGATTACGAGAATAAAGTCATAATATTTTGGAAAAAACTCAAGATTATGAGAATAAAGTAGTAGAAATACAAGAATAAAGTTGAAATATTTTGAGAATAAAGTTGAAATATTTTGACAATAAAGTCAAAAGTACGAGAATTAAGTCATAGCAGAGAAATACTGTAAAATATTGTTAAAGTTTAAAATAACATATTTTATTAAAATGTAATTTATTCCTGTGATGTCAAATTTTCAGCAGCCATTATTTCAGTCTTCAGTGTCACATGATCCTTCAGAAATCATTCTAATATGCTGATTTGGTGCTCAAGAAACATTTATTATTATAATCAATGTTGAAAACAGTTGTGCTGCTTAATATTTTTGTGGAAACTGTGATACATTTCATTCAGGATTCTTTGATGAACAAAGTTCAATAGAACAGCATTTATCTTAAATTTAAATATTTTGAAACAATGTCAATGCCTTTTTTTTACCTAACCTTTGATTAAGTTATTCTATACTTTAAGTGTAAATTATTAATTTCTTAAAAAAAAAAAAAAAAATGACTGACCCCAACCGAACATGATATATTCTGACTGGTTGTAATTGTGTTGTCACACAGCAGTCTGGCTTGTCGCTAGGGCCATTTGTTGTCATGATGTCAAAAATAGTGCAAAATTTCAAATGTTTTTTCTTCTTTTTATCTCGTAACTTTATTTTAGGATTTTATATGGTATGGTTATTTCAAACCTCCCTGACCCTACAGCACTAATCACAATACTCATTTTTGTCATTTTTACCCAAACAATCTTTTGTAGCGGCCCTTCAGCTCTCTCACACATATACAACATACTGTACATAGAAAACTGAGGGAAATATTTGCAGTTAAGCAAACTCCTATTGAAAAGTCTATAAAGGAAGACAGAAACCAAAAGCTCATTCCTGTACTCATACAAGAGGAATGGACGGAGATGAAGGGAATGGGAAAAGGGGGGAATGAAGAGAGGTGAGGAAAGAGAAGAGAAGAGAGGAGTGTTGGGTTTCTGAGTGGCCCGGCGGGCATTTTTATCAGCAAGCCTGATCTTAATCTGAGCAAAAAAGCAGCCTTCTCAGAAACACACACACACACACACACACACACATTCATCTTCATTACTTCTCCTGTCACCTTGTCCTGCTCCAGTGCATGCTGGGGTCTGAACGAGACCCAAAACTCCAGTCAGGATGGTGCTAAAGATGCAAGCGCACATACATATACATTTGCTCCCAAACTAAAAGATATCAGTATCACAGACCCCCCCCCACTATCAGTGACACCAACTCACCATTTGTCCATCCGAGTGCCTGCATGTCATCAGATTTTACCTTAATGTCACTCAATTCCTCTCTTCCTTTCTCCATACATCATTCTCTACCTTATTCACCTCTTCAGACTGACATCAGGTGAAGCTCTTCATCAGGTTGGTAAGAATTCATGCTGCTATAGAATCTAGAATAGTTAAAAAATAAAGTATTAAAGGTAATTACATATTGATATGATAGAAATATCAATAGAAAACCATATGCAATATCATGGGAACCTTTATCACAGAGGTTTTACACACAATAGTACACATATACATACACATTCATGCATAAATGTGCTAATTCTATGGAAAAATAGTTATGGAAAGACATTTTCGTGTGTGTAAACTCAACCAGTCATATGTTTTGGAGTTGTTCTCAAACAAACAAAGCAAATGTCATATCTGTATCTGTTTTGATCATAGATTTTGGAATCCCTCATATCATAAAATCACAATTACATTCAGTGTTTTTGAAGTTTTTAGAATCACACACATATTGTTTTGATTTACTCACAATTGATTTTTGACAGTCATTTTATTCCATATAATTCAAGCTGTTTGAGTTGTGGTTATTTTTACTTTTTTTCTCTATTTACTGTAAGTGTGTTTAAGGGAGAAGAAGGGCCGGTTAGTATGAGGGCTGCTTCATATCAAGTCATATTCCCAGAAGCATTGCATTAGTTTCCTTTAATGTAGTAGGAAAAGTGAGTAAAGTTGCCAGATCATATGCATAAGTTCCTCTGCACATGTTTGGGGTTGTAAAATACATAGTGTGGTTGTGTATGTGATATAGAGATAGAGAGAGGTATATGTAGGAGGAGCAGTTTTATGGTTTTACCTGTTTATAAGATTGCAGAGGAAGGCCAGAGGGAGTGACCACAAAACAGAACATAGAGTCCATTACATGGTACCATATAAAAAAATAAAAAATAACCTCTGAGTCAGACCTCAAGAATGCCTTCAACTGATCTGCCCTGTTACTCTCCGCTCTTTCTATCCTGGCATACTGTGTGCTGTCTTTACATCTGTTCACAGAGAGCTTTGCACTCACTGACCATATGAGTATGATAGGAATTGGAGGCTATACAGTGTGCAGTGATTACAATACTTTTACTTCATTGTTGATGAATGATTCACATAGAAATACTGCAGTTTTCAAGTGTAATTTCTGCATTTATTTATGTTGAATTTAATCACAGGAATTTACTTTTGTTTATTTCTATCATGACAACTCTCTGAATGTTTTAGCATGGTAATGGAGATGACAATGTTAATGTATTTGGTCTCAGGGGAATAGATCTGCTACGCTGCTGCTGCTGAATTGTTGCTGCTGGTGGTTATTGCTGTTGCTGTAAATTATTGCCGCTGCTACTGCAAAGCAAGTACAGGAACTTGCTATTTCCTATACAATACTGTGCTATGAGTATTAAAGACATACAACTGCTGCACGAATAGCATATATAATAACCTGTCGCAGATCTATACAGGTGGAGCTGGGGAAGGTGGAGGTTTCAGAGGATCTCTGAAAGTGTGCTGCAAATGGCTGTGTATGCAACATTAACCAATCAGCAGGTGCCAAGTAGTTTAACACTGTGAATATCGTCATTTTGCATTAAGGATCCATCAGTCTGTGCCATCTACAATTTCATGACATAACTTGGTATTAATGTGAAAACCACAAGTCTGAGACCATGAGTGAAAATAATTTTCAAAATTTTCATTATATTGATTATATTATTAGTCTAACATTTTGAGTTTAAGGTTGAATTGAAAAATTTGCATTTGAGAATATCTGATTTTCCTGCTTTTGCTTTAATGACATCAAGCTGCATAACCTCCAAGAATATCTAACCTTTTCTCATTATCATCACACATATTTTATTAGTAAACTAGAACTAGTGCAGAATCTGAATTTTTTTATTTTTTAATAAAAAATTATTTTATTTTTTTTCTTTAGTGTTTTTATTTTCATGTTTAAACTCAATTCAAATTTAAACTGGACTTATAGGATCATGTTTTTTAAAGGATTAAAAAAAAACAGCTCTTCAAAATGATCCCAGATTTTTGGACTCCGCTGTATTTGTGCATTCACTTACATATGTAAATGGAATAATCTTCCCATTTATATTTGGTCGACCCCATCTGTTTTTCACACTGGCATTTGAATTGGGGGAATATTGAGTGGTTGAGATATTTGATCTGATTTTAATTTTGCTTTGCATATGCAGGTACTTTTAGAGTTTAAAACATTTGTAAGTGTATATACTGTAGTCTTGTTATTTTACTAATTGTGAAACGCCTTATTGTATATTATGTTATTATGATATACTGATTATCTGATTACATGTATGAGTGAGTGAATGCTGAATCTGCTTGTTGGCTTGAGGGTCTCTGGGTCAAATGCATGGGATTCCAGTCCTCTGAAAGGTATGAGTGCGCAAGAGCGAGACAGAGAGCAGACAGATAGAGGGCTGGGGTATAATTCAGGTGCCTTTGAAGTTGCTTAGTGACTGTGACTTTAAGTGTACCGATGCTCTCTGAACACACTTCACAAAATTTGGTTGCTGGGATTATGGGGTCAGGGTCAAAATATTAAAATACAGACACTCAAATACCACCTTTCCTGTTCACTTACTCTTGTTACTCCAGTTGTTCATTGAATCGCTGTGTTGTAACGGGAGAGTAGCTTTGACTGGAAACCTGAATCAGTGAGTTGAACAGCAAACACCAATCAGATCGGTCCAATTCACGAATGAATCATTCAGTGTGATTTGCGAAACGAAAAAATCTTAGTCAAGGTAGATACCAATTTATCATGAAAACGAGACTGTGAGGAATAGACTTGAAGTCTTTACGGCATGCTCACGTAATGTTCACAACATACAACTTTCAAAACTGTTTTATGTTTTTTTTGTCTACTTTGGAAAAGCATTTTGTCAGGTGAAACAATTGTTAGTAAAATTAGTATGATCCAAACATTATGAAACAAACATTCATTTTGGAGTGTGGTTTCTCTCGACCGAAATGGCCTCGTCATTTGACAACAGGTTGTTTAAAAAGTAAATACCATAAAATGTCCATTCTTTCCCTCTAAAAATTAATATAATGGAATGAATCATTCAGTAGAATCAGAACCAGAATTGTTAAATTCTTCTGATTCCCATCGCATGACTAATAAACCAATGCACATACAAAACACGAAGACATACGCATGCATACAAACAAACATTCACACATACACACACACTCTCAAGTATTGTAACAGCTGAGTTCTTCTCTTTTGCTCCTTGGTTTGTTTGACAATTTTCTCATCCTCGTCTCAGAGCTGACATCATCTAACCCCCCTCACCCCCGATGAGAGTTGTCCACTGGCAAGGACACCCCAACCAAAATAAACAGGCATGCCAGGGACACCTTAACGGCGCTCCCTCTCACAGCACTTCACTTTGGCTCTTGAATCACATTTCTCAAAAGTGTTTAAACTGTAGGGGTTTACTCAGCCATAAACAGACTCCTAATGTGTTTACATAGCCATATATTCTGCCCATCTACAGCTGTTAGAGAGAGATGGCATGTGAGGGGGAGAAAGAGACGGAGAGAGTGTGGCAGATGACTGACGGAGATGTCAAGAGAATGCGATTAAAACACCTGTGCATCTCTGACACAGGTGTGGAAACCTGCTTTTATGTCTGTGGTTCCAATGTAAGAGTCTTCTCTAAATACTGAGAGCAAAAGAGGATGAGAGAAAACGGAGAGAGAGATGTTTGTGCATGTTTGAAAGTCTTAGTAAACATTTCAATAAACTCATTCCCACTCAGCTAGAGCAAACAACACATCACTATACAGAGATATGCAACATCACGACATATCGCTGCAATAATCGTTCTCACTCTCTCTTGACACCCACAGAAAAGAAAATCATCTTTTTAATGTCACAGTTTTTCAGAGAGAGCAGTGAGATTAAATGGATGAGTCCTCAGTAATCGCAGATCTCAACAAATGTCTCACACTATGCTCAGATTCACCAACATACCAAAGTCTGAAATTAAAAGTCACTGTGTGAACCAAAATTTCCCATCAAATTCTTCTAAGACCAAGTCAACAATTGACTCACTTGTTTTTGTTCTTTATTTCCCTTCTAAGAGAAACATCTGAGGCAAAGTTGATATTTAAAATACCTGAGAACATAGTAAAGTCTCTTGAGCTATGAAAGAGCGAACTCTGTGCAATAAAAGAGTCTAGTATTTATGTTTCTTCTCTGAATTGATTTTCTCTTTGATGTGTGTCATTTGTGTCTTTCCCAGTGCTCTTGGGGAAAAAGATTTCATCCTTTTTTCCTCTCTTCTGTTTTTTTTTCTTGCTTTATTCCAGTTATTCAGCAACCAGCACTTCCAGTATTTACAAGATGCATTGCATAAGACAGAGACAAAGTGTGTGAAAGAAAACAGCACATTTACTCTTTGAAGACCAGTGTTGTTATTATTCACTAAAACTATTAAATAAATATATATATATATATTATTTGGTAGTTAAAGTAAAGATTAAATAAACACACACACACACACACACACACACAGATGAAAAAAAATAATGAAAACTTAAAATGAAAATGAAAATGAAAACTTAACTTAAAAATGTTGCCTTGGCAACTAGATTAAATAAAAAAAGTAAATTTAGATAAATAAACAATAAATGTAGGTTGTAGCAAACCTTCTTATTCTTACTGTAAATCTTGATTTACACTCAGTTTTCTCTGAATCTAACCAAACCTGTCACATAATTCAAGAAACTGACTTTTCACTCATAACAGTTGTGTTCTGTATATGCATTTAGGGCAGTATGGATCTGATAAGATGCAGTCTATTTGTTATATGTATCTCATACAAACAAGTGCATCTTGTATTACTCATATTGATCTAGATACAAAGCAAATATTCTTACCATTCAGTTAATCTCATTTGTAAGTCTTCATGGATCATCAGGGTCTCTGCTGTCTGAGATAGTCAGTTTTTGTGTATTGTGTGCAGATAAAGTGCTATAAAATGACCATAAAATGTCAGATGTCACTACTGGATGACTTTACACAATAGTTTTCCCAGGCGTTTACTCAAAACACCATCACCACCTACTACACACACACACAAACATCCCGACACACACCTGAACGTGCTGATAGTGCTCTTCCCCCTAAAACACCAACAGCAAAAACAAACACTGCAGGGTGTTGTGATGCTTTACCGTCAAACAAACCTGACCTTCTGTCCCCCTTCTCTGTCTCTGTGTTGCTGTCTGGGTTTAGAGGAATGATAGCCCCTGCGTGAGGGATTTTTCACTGTCCTCACTGTGTGTGTGTGTGTGTGTGTGTGTGTGTGTTAGTTCTGAAGACCTCGGTTCAGTCGTAACCAGAATTCCTCTGTGGAGATGAATCTAGCAGTCCAGTCGTATTGGTTGTGACACAGCAATAGCAGGAGACCAACAGCTTGACTAATAGTTATTCCCATCACATTTAAAGCCACAAAGTAATGTCTGCCATTCCACAAGAAGATCTTTTATAAGCTGTGCTTGATCCTCTAAAGCGCAGAACACTTCATCTGGATAACTGAAGGTCTCCATAGACTGTTTGTCTCTGTTTTTGTTTCTTAAATGCATGAGCTGACAGTCTTGGTTGGCTGTGTTAAATAAAATATAAATAAAGCCTTCTGGCAAAGAAGGGACCTTAACAGCATCTTGTTGGTGCAACTGGGACCATCTCAACCTCTTTAGGTTCAAACAGAAGAGAGAATGAGACAGAAAGAAGGATAGTGAGACAAAGAAATACTCTTCTTCACATCAGCACAACTAAACAGGCTGAAAAAAAGTCAAATAAATCATACAATGCAAAAATGCCTGCAAAAATAATACATTTAGTAATAGTTATGCTTAAACAATAGAAATGTATATGTGTGTGTGTTTGTAATATATTATATTATATTATATCTTTTTTTTTTTTGCTAGTTGTTTATGTATAATCCACAGTGTCTACATATTTTATTCGTTCCTGCCCAAGCTGTTCCTTATGTAGTGTGTGCTTTTGGCAATATTGTATGGAGAAAATAGTTGGCCACACACACACACACACACACACACACACATAAATAGTTTCTCCAATCTTTTTTCTATTTGGTCAACCAATGGTGTGAGTTCGGGACAGTGCTGCCTGTTTTATTTTAATCACATTTGCTGATAATCACACAGAAATTATTCCATGAGAGAAAAATAGGGAGCGAAATCCAGTGTCTCCTCTGCTGTGAAATGACAAAAGCTTCTCAGTTACAGCACATGTGTGTGGTTTGGAAGAGGTCCGTGCATGTTTGATTGGATCACAGAAGGGCTAATACCTCCACATATCCCTCCACATCAAAGCGAGAGGCCTTAACAACTGTCACATCACATCAGTGCCTTCCCAAGTATGTGTGTGAGTGTGTGAGGCAGAATCTATCAGGGCAAAGCAGGATCAAAGGGAGGTAAGGTTACCACACGCACAGGTCGTGGGAACACACCTCACTTCCTCACCGCACACACACAGAGTTTTTTACTGCAAAGTTCAGTGTGAGGGAGACAAATGAAAGAAATATAAACCAATAGACACTAATGCTGGTTATGATCAAAGAGATGACACATTAGTGATGGATGACTTTCTCTCTCGCTTCTCTCGTCCCTCACTACCCCTATTTTGCTGTGTTGTGATGATAAGCTTTCAAGAGTTCACACACACATTTGTTCCAGTTATCGTTTTGCTGTGTGCAACTATGAGAATATCCTCAGCACACTATAGGCTATAAAAAAATATTCCTCTCTGTGTCCTTTTGCTCTTTTTCTCTGTTGAGACGTCATACGTCCATGTTTGAAAACTGTTTGAAAGTTTGTGGAAAGAATTTGCAAGTCTGGACGTAATGTTTGCCTTTGCTTTGTTTAATTCAGCTCGGTTAAGAATCATATTTAATCTGTTGGTTGAAATATTGTATATTTAATAGGTATGGTGCTATAAGCAAGAAACCTAAAAGATCAGGCTCTGACAGAAGAGATGGGAGAAGAGAAGGGAAAGGGGGAAATATAGGGGCCTAAAGGCTCCTCTGTGGTGCACTTCTCTCCAGGCAAGCACATTAGTTCCAGGGCGTTAAAATGAAGTCTGATGGATCATCCTCTTCCTTTCATAATGTCCTACTTGCATTTATGTGACTCTTAAAATCACTTACAAAAATGTGCATGCATTGTGCAACTACTTCAGCAAATGGAAACATTAATAGAAAATACTTCATTTTCTATTTATCTCCTCTTGAATAAGTGAATTTTGAAGTTCTGAGAATAAAACAGGGCCCAGATGTGAATGCTGTTGGCCAGCATTGCAGTGATTTCACCTCTATGGGTTTAGATGTGAAGGTGCTTCTCACAGAGTAATCGCGCCCTCTACTGCTCAATAAAGTTTTTTTCTTTTTTTCTTTCGTTTTTTACATCCAACAGCAGTTCAAATGTTAGAGAAATGCTGCTCTCTGTAGGACAGCAGAAGAATCACAGAAAGGATTTGTCAATTATCTTGTTGAAGATAATTTAAGCCATTATCTTGTAGCCTTATTTTAATGTGTACCTATTTAGCCATTTACAAATTTGACAAAATCTCCTTTTAGGACATCCTTTTTTCTTTTTCTTGTTATTCAAATGCATATATACTTATATACACACACATACATAGCTAAATTAGCTGTATATAAAACAATATAAGTCTATGGAGTGTCCCCATTTAGATAAGTGGCAAAGTGTGTGTGTGTGTATCTGGTATTTATCACGTTATGAGGACCAAATGTCTCCACAGGGATAGTAATACCAGTAAATTTTGACCTTGTGGGGACATTTTTTGGTCCCATGAGGAAACAAGTTTATAAATCATACAAAGTTTTTTGAAAATCTAAAAATGCAGAAAGTTTCCACTAAAGGGGTAGGTTTAAGTGTAGTGAGATAGAAAATACGGTTTGTACAGTATAAAAACCATTTTGCCTATGGAAAGTTCTCATAAAACATTGAAACACATGTGTGTGTGTGTACTTGTTTATGCTACATTGTGGGGACCAAATATCCCCACAATATTTTTTGACATTATGAGGGAAAACAATATTAAAAATAGTAAATTATGTTTATCTGAAAGTGTAACAATGCAAACAGGTTTTCTAAGGGGTAGGTTTAGGGTTAGGTTAGATTTAGGGGTAAGTTGGTGTTGGGTTAGGGGATAGAAAATATTGTTTGGTCAGTATAAAAGTAATAGAAGTCTATGGAAAGTCCCCACAATTCACAGAAACAAACGTGTGTATGTGTGTCACCTTGGATGGATACCTCAGATATTATAGAGCTCAGGTAATTTAGTGCGGTAGATGTAGTGCAGTTAGCATGACATGCAGATTTTTTTGTATTATTATTTTGTTACTTTAAATTTTCATAAGAAAAAAAGGATAAGAAGATGTCTTTAGATCAACTTGGATCTTGGAACTTTTAGAATCTGCTGAGTGAATCATTCAGTGACAAAAACACATTCACCTGTCGCCACCTCCTGGCGTAAGAATGTAACTTGCAGAAAGGACCACAACACGAATCATTGAATGAAACTTTTTATGAACTGATCCAAAAGATTCGAGTCACCGCTATGAATCAAAATCCCCATTAGAAAGTGCACCTCGAAGTCGTGCTCCCCGTGTTGACTGTCAGACCAGGCGGGAGAGGGAAGCAGGAGCTGCGCGAGGCGGTGGCTCGCACTCTGTTTTGCCCTATTATGGTCACGAGCGTGACAGCGCGCGCTACCCAGCATGCGCCGCGGCGTGAGGCTCCGCCACAGCCAAGATGACCGACTTTGAGGAGCCGCTTTCAGACGAGGAGAAGGTAAAAATAAAACATTAAATTAACTTTTGCAAACCGCCCAAGTACAGACGCTCGTACGTCTTTATATTAAAACCCTCCGCGTGCAGAAGGATGAATAACTGGTTCCCGGAAGGAGCGCGATGTTGCGTAGCCGGTTAGCCGTGTGCTAATCTGTGAGGAAGTGAAATCGCAGTTTTGCACTCCCGTAAAACACAGAGACCTGGCTTAATAACAACGAAACACCGATCAATAAGCAGTGTTTTAGTAAGACACACGCAGTCTGTTAAAGCCGCAATGGCCGTGTTGTTTTGAGTGGAAGTGTTGTGAGCGCCAGCTGTTAGCAGTTAGCTGTCAGAGTGAGTTCAGAAATAGATCTCAGCAGATCCACCCACTCCGAACCGAGCCGGCGGGCTTTAACGGGCTGTGCTCCGGTAGAATTACACATGTGTGGGACAGTAGATGCCAGATCCGCCTGACACGACAGCTATCTGAGCCGAAAGCCTCGGGCCGGATGAAGTTACGACCGCAGGAGCGGGTGTGTTTTGAGGTGGAAGTCTGCAATCTACGCTGGTTTAAAGAGATAGTTAAGCCAAATTGAGAATTCTGTCGTCATTTACACACCCCAGTGTTGTTTCTGCTGTGAAGCAAAAATGAGATGTTAGGAAGAATGTTAGCGATGGACTGTCTTGTTTAACGTTGGCTTTTAATTGCGTCTTTCCATATTTTGAAACTGAAGGGCAAGACTGTCGTTTACTTGGTCTGTCACTTTGACAGTAGTCTCGAGTTTTATATGGAGCAGACGGGTGGATTCTGATTTATTTGTGCTCTTTCGTTCAGTCTCTGTCAGCATCTGTCCCTTTTCTAAAAGCTGCATTTAACTGCTACGTATTTTTTCCCCTTTAATTACATGTGGTCATTTTCTGCATACTGTCAGAGCTTTGAGTTACAGGCTCAGCTGACTTCCCCAGCCAGGCCACAGGAGATGCTCATTAGGCAGATTACCAGATGCTTCCCTTTGCTAATCTCTTCCCCTTAATATTTATTAAATGTGTTTTGTTGGTCAAAAATATGTACTTGACAGCTTCTTTTGGTGGGTTTGAAAGACATTAGCTGTATGAAAATTAATGGGATCCAATGTTGTTTGAAATGTATAATCTTTTTTATTTTACAGTGTATTAAATATTAATATTAAAATTAAATATTAAATAGTAATATTTTATTTATCTTATTTTAATTAATATTTTTGTTTAATAATACATTATTATATCCATCCATTCCATACATTTTCCACCACTGATCCAGGACAGGGTCGCAGTGGCAGCAGGCTGAGTAAGGAAACACATGTCGTTTTCCCTGGCCACCTCCTCCAGCTCATCCTGGGGGATCCCAAGGCGTTCCCAGGCCATCCCAGAGATATAATCCCTCCAATCACTTAGACTGATATATAGTAATCTTATTAAATATGCAGTCCTACAAACATAGTTAAAATACTTAGTTAAGTAGTTTTGAGTAAAATACTTAAAAATATTTTATTTGGATGAACTATCACTTTAACATCACACAGCAGATCTGATGTGGAATTGTCCTGGTCTGATACATAAGGATGTTTACACTAAGGTTGAGAGGATATTTGAGGACAGGAATAAGCTGTTTGAGTGAGATGTTTTTTGATATTTAGTAGTGTGGGTGATGTGGTTTTAAAACATGAACATGTAACTTGTGTGTATTGTTGAGAACTCAGTGGTGTGTGTTCTTGAAGTGTTACAGGCCAGGGTGTGTATCTGGGGTAATTTGAGCTCTAGAGTCACCCGCTGGAAACTGGCTGTGATTCAGTATTGCTGAAGCCAGTTTTAGTGAGGCAAATATGTGCCCGCTCATAATTTATTATGTGTTATTTCTGCAGGTCCGCATCGCAGCTAACTTTGTGACCCACGCTCCTCCTGGAGAATTCAATGAAGTGTTCAACGGTGAGTGTCATTTTCAGCTGTTCTGTTCTGGGGCTTCTTTCAAGGTTTAAAGTGGAAGTACATGAACACATGCTTTCATTTTTCATTATGCTTAAACAAATTTGAATTGGAATTGAAGTGTCTTGGTGCATGTTAAGACAAACACACACTACTAAAACACACACTACAAGATGGATGATTCACTACCAAGTTTGGGGTCAGTAAGATCGAAAAAAATGTATGGTTGTTCAACAAGGATGCATTAAATTGATCAAAAGTTTCAGTAAAGATGTTTATAATGCTCTCTCTCTCTCTCTCTCTCTCTCTCTCTCTCTCTCTCTCTCTCTATATATATATATATATATATATATATAAATAAATAAATTCAGCCTTGGTGAGCATAAGAGATTTCTTAAAAAAAAAATTGTCCTGGCCCCAAACTTTTGAACAGTTACAGATTATTGTTTTCTGTTGATTACAACTTCATTCTCCTACCCAACTGAAGCTGGAGTCCCAGAATATCTCAAGCCTGTGCTAGTCACAATAAGAGATTTGATTCTTTACACCAGCATCAAACAACATGGAGGAAATGCTTGTGATAAATTTGTACTGATTTGCACATAAAGGGAAAAAAGAAAAATACACAAGAAGACGGTGCTCGTGGAGACATGGGGAGTCGTTTGATGTTTATTTATTATTGCTCCTGCTTCACAATGGATTGCATGGTTTAATTGGTGGTTCCTCATTGCTGCTCTCTCGCTCATCAAAAACACCTGATTTCAAACCAGTTTTATTATACCAGACTTGTGCTTAGGTTTGTGACTGATTTTTAATTATTGTGTTTTTTGAAGATGTGCGACTTCTCCTCAACAATGACAACCTCCTCCGTGAAGGGGCAGCACAGTAAGTTATTTACAGATCTGTGTGTCACGTTATGTCTAGATGCATCTGTATGTAGTTGAAAGTGTGTTTTACTAAGAAGGATTCATGTTGCATTGTTCTTTTCTGTTTCACAGTGCCTTTGCTCAGTATAACATGGATCAGTTCACTCCTGTCAAATTGGACGGTAGTGAGGAGTCGGTAAGTTAATATTTTTAAGTCTCACAGATGCAGTAATTTCAGTCAGTTTTGGAAATGTGCATGTACGTTCAGTTCCTGTGTTAGTTTTAAACGGAGAGCACACTATTGACACATTATTTATTCAAGCTAGTTGTAAACTCTGGCTCTCTGGAGATCTTTGTGTACTTGAGTGATTGATTAGGGCAGGCATGAGCATTGTACTGTGAGTGTTTACTGCTGCGTTAGGAGAGCTGCAGATCTGTGTGTGATTAGTTTTGCCTAAAGAGGAAGGGACATCCTTTTCCTGCAGGTTGTGATCACTGAGCATGGAGATCTGGGTCAAGGACGGTTCTTCGACCCACGGAAGCGGGTGTCATTCCGTTTCGATCACCTGCGAAAGGAAGCGAGCGATCCTCAACCCTACGAGGGAGAAACTGCCCTCCGGTCCTGGAGGGACGCCTGTGATGAAGCGCTCAGTGCTTACGTGAAAGAGCACTATCCCACTGGAGTCTGCACGGTACACAGTTTTCCTATGGGAATCTCAACAGAATAATATGAATTTCATACATTTCTCTTACTGTTAGCACTTGCTGCATTTACATTTATGCTTGCAGCCATTGTTTGTGAAGTCATGTGCACTGATGTTTGTGCCACAGGTTTATGGGAAGACTGTTGACGGACAGCAAACAATTATTGCTTGTATTGAGGGTCATCAGTTCCAGCCCAAAAACTTTTGGTGAGTAATGTTCAATGCTTTATCTCCTTATACCCAGCTCTCTGGAATACTTGTATAATGTTGCTAAACTATATAATTGACCCTTTGTCCCAGGCAACTGATTTCCTTCATAACTTTGCTATTTTCATAATAATTTAAATCAGCATTTCTGGTACATTTATGTTTTTACACAGCTGTTCAAACTTTTGGAATCGGTAAGATTTAAATGTTTAAAAAACAAAAAACAAAAAAACAGTGTAATATAAAAATGTAATTGTTTTGAAAATTCTCTTATGCTCACCAAGGCTGCATTTAGTTGATCAGTAATATTTTACATATTACAATTATTTACAACTTAATTTCAGTTATTATTAACTGTTTTCTATTTGAACATATTTTTTAAATGTAATTTATTCCTGTGATGCCAAATCTGAATTTTCAGCAGCCATTATTCCAGTCTTCAGTCAGTGTCACATGTGCTATTTAATATTTTTATGAAAATGATTTTTTTTCCAGGATTCTTTGATTAGAAAATTCAAAAGAACAGTATTTGTGTGTAATAAAAATTATTTTATAGTCTTTACAACAAAAGTATTTTCTGCTGGTTAAAAGTATTAATGTCTTTAATTTTTTTTCTAAATGTATAACTTACTGAACCTGAGTCTTTACATGGTGTTGTATTTGTTAAATAACAGGCATTATGTACAGCCATCTGTCATTTTTGGACCTCTTAAAGGTGTTTAAGAACTGATTCACTCTTGCCACGTTTTGTTTTGCAATTATAATCAGCTGGCTGTACATCACTTATCAAATTAGATCTACATTTTTGCCATAAGTTCTTTTAATTTTGTTAGTCTGAAATCTTTGTGTGAGTCTCTACGGTCTACATTATAATTGTCCAATTCAATGTCTGGAGTCTGATTCTGTAGTAAGACTAAATCTGATAGTACTCTGACTCTCTGATGATTCTCTCTTGTCAGGAATGGCCGGTGCAGGTCAGAGTGGAAGTTCACCATTAGTCAGTCATCAGCTCAGGTGGTGGGAGTATTGAAGATCCAGGTGAGACCTGAACGATTAGCATAGTTTGTGCTATGCTTAGCATAGCAAAAAAAATGGGATGGTAAAATGTTACATAATTTGGTTTCCTACAGGTACATTATTATGAGGATGGTAATGTACAACTGGTGAGCCATAAAGAGGTGGAGGAGTCCATTGTAGTGTCTGTGAGTAAAAAAAAAAGATATATTCACATAAGCATTAACCAAAGCTAAGATTTCAACAAAGTAAATTCCTGCCCTTTTCTCTCTAGAATGAAACCCAGACTGCCATGGAGTTTGTAAAAATCATTGAAAATGCTGAAAATGATTACCAGGTAGAAATTTTAATTAAGATGAATATTAAATATTTTATATGATTGGTGCATGCCTAATTTTAATGTTCAGAATTCAGTTTAACATTTGAGCTGTTTAAATGTTTCCCTCCAGACGGCCATCAGCGAGAACTACCAGACAATGTCAGACACCACCTTCAAAGCTCTCCGCAGACAGCTGCCCGTCACTCGCACCAAGATCGACTGGAACAAGATCCTCAGCTACAAGATCGGCAAAGAGATGCAAAACGCTTAGAAACCGACCCGGTTCCTCTTCCTTCTGTTCAAGTGCGGAGCCGGCACTCAGAACACCACATGCCGTTCACTCAGCACGAAGAAGTCTCCCAAAAATTAAAATGTAAAAAAAAAAAAGTCAAAAAAACTTTTTCTGTTTAAAAGAGGATGTGATTCCTTTCAACCTTCTGTCATTAATAGACTTGGATGGGTCTCAGCTGTGGATGAGGTTCAAATGAGAACTTGGAGGGAATCGTGGATCTAAATTATCAGCAATTGTCGCTTTTCTGTCATTTACCCACTCGCAAGTCACTCAAAGAGTTTGTATTGTTTTGATTATTGTCTTTTTTGTGAACTGTGACAGCTGCAATGCTTGTGCAAACGGTTTTTGTGTTTTAAAACGGTGGATAATTAATGCTTCACTCACTGTATCTTCAAACCCCAGTCAGATGACAATCCCACCTTCCTCCTCCTCCGCCTACTGACAACCTGGAGAGATGAGATTTCCTGCTGTCCTGTCCTCAACTGTCCAGGCTGTAACAGGGAATGCATGAGGTCAGGCGAGGAGAGGAGGGGAATGGGCTTTGTGTCTGGGTTTGGAGTGGCCATCTGTCTTAACTGCTCTCACGTATCTTTGTCTGACTCAGTCTGCTAAACTAAAATGGTTTAATAACCCAAAAAGACAGAATAAATAAATCCATGGATAACCCTCTTTGGTGGCAAAGACACCCAAATTATGTCTTGATTTTTATATTTATACACCAGATGAATTTGCTGCACGTATAGAGGTTTAGACTGTGTTACAGGTACTTGTGATGCATTTAGGGTATCCACAGTCTGCAACAAATCCACAACCCACGCAGTAAATCTGAGTCTCTCTCTTGTCCAGAGAACTGAGGGCTCTATCAGTGTTGCTATTGCATGTTTCTGCCACACTGCTTTCACATTAACCTTGTTTGTCTTGTATGTTCCATCAAAGATCCTCTGTAAAATACACCTATCCTGTAAGACTGGCATATTCTCTGTCTCATAACCTTTATTTTTTCAGATTTTAAATCATGCAAACGTAATGTCTGCTCACAGTAAATGGCACCAAATTGACTAAATGGTTACTTCTGAGCCTTTATTGTGTAAACTGTTGTGTTTGGGCCTGACATCTATACAGATTTACTCCTAGTGATGTTTTTAGGGTGAGGACTACAATCAAAATGTCAAATGCAAAAAGCAAACTTAAAAAAAAAAACTTTATTAGTTTAGGCAGGGGATGAAATGCAGTTGGTCATAAATTTATTCAACACCGCTAATGTGTAAAAATAATTTGGAAAAATGCAACTAATTTAACACACTGTATTTTCATACAACTAGCTAAAAGTTTGAAAGTCTCAGGTAGAAATATAAAAATTCCAAGTGTCAGTTCAGGTTTATTGATGCATAAAAAACAAACATTCCAGTAGTAAAAATTAAACTGCTACTTAAAGTTTGAGTACAGTAGGAGAAATGGTGAGGTATTTAAAAACAGAAACATTAAATGACAGTAGAGCAGCTGAAACCTATGTAGGACAGGACAGATCCATGCACCACATTTACTCATAAAAACCCAACATACTTTGTTCTCTCGTAAGCGTAATCATGTGAGCAATACCTACATGCCAGCAAGATTTTTACACAAACATAAAATCATGTCTATTTTTATACTAAAAAGTTTAAACGTCAAAAGACTTCAAGAAGGACACAGGTAAGAAAACAAAGTCCCAGGGTAAAGTAATCATTAAATGATGACATTATTCACTTGTGCTTTTACCATGGTTGTGAATCATGTAAACTGGTGCTATAGGTTCTACCTAATATTTAATAAAACAATTAAATTTAAGACTGTACAGCATAAACATAAAGATCAGTGATGGAGTAATACATCCAGGCATGGTTATTAGACCCAGACTAACATTCTCAGAACATAACATTTTGACTTGATTGTAAATATTGTTGACTATCATGTCACATAAGAATTTCATTTTAATCTTCATTTACAGAGAAGGTATTCTAGTTTGGCTGTTGTTTAATGCTGCCCAACCACCAGGTGGCAGCTTCCTGAGCAGTGCTTCAGATTGACACCAGAGGACAATGTAGTCATGGTGCAATACAGTAGAACACAGAGGTTTTCCATGACTGTTTCATATCAGTTCATATCTTCAGTAGGTAATTTCTAAATAGATTTAGGAAATTAACAGCAACTGCACATCATATTATATTACTGCTTGTCAGAAAACCAATAATTTATATATTTACCATAAACATAATATAAATGTCACACAATCGCCAGACACAGATCAAGACAGCATTAGTAGCCTAAGACTGACCGGTTAATCACTATTTGCTTAGCATAGTTTTTACTTTATATACTAAAAAATTTATTTTATCTGTGCAGGTCATCAGGAATGGACTAAAATTAAAATTTTAGGATAAATAAAAATATTTTTGTACAATATAAAAACGGAATAAAACATTAAAAGACAGATTAAAATAGTATCTAAATAGATTCAATCTTACAGGAGTAGTATTTAAGATGCTGACTGTGTGTGTTCCTTTCAAACTTTTCACACAGGATGGGTTGGGCTCAGGCTAAGGTTTGTTCTGGGATACCGAAGGTTTTCAGTGAGGCATCACCTCTGTGCACTTAAGCTGGCTGCACACTAGAAGATTTTAAGGCCGATTTTCTCCCCCGAACGATCGGGCAGATTTGAAAATCATCTAGTGTGTGGCCAACCTTACTCGTGACTGCATCGGAGATGTCCAATCCTGCTCCTGGACGACCACCTTTCAACAGAGTTTAGCTCCAACACACCCGCCTGGATGTTTCTAGTAATCCTGAAGACTTTGATTAGCTGGTTCAGGAGTGTTTAATCAGGGTTAGAGCTAAACTCTAAAGGTAGGTGAACCTCCAAAATCAGAGTTGGACAACATTGGAGAAAAAAAATACACTAGAGCAGAGGTAACCAACCATTTCTAGAGAGCTACCTTCCTGCAGAGCTCAGTTCCAACACAACCTGCCTTTAATCTTCAAGTAATCCTGAACACCTTGGATAGCTGGTTCAGGGTTGTTTGATTAAAGTTAGAGCAAAATTCTGCAGAAAGGTAGTTCTCCAGAAGAAGGGTTGCCTACCCTTTCAGACCAGTGGTTTTCAGTTCTGGGGCCTCATTTATAAAATGTTGCACAGAAACCATCCTAAAATTTATCTTACGATCATTTCTCGAATATGCGTAAGTGTGATTCATAAAATGAACGTAAGAACAGAAAACGCACGTATGCGTCTCTTTCAGATGTGAAATCTATGAATCGCAAATGATCTTGAACTTGTGTGCAAATTAATAGTTTCAGCTCTCTGCCTTGCAAACGACTTGTAATTAATGTCATTAACATGTAAAAGATCGCAGTCATCATCCAAATTATTTAATTTAGAACAGCGAGCTGCAAGAACAGCTTACATTTCCAAAAACCCGCAGTACTCCGACAAGAAAAAGTGCTTATGTCTGCTCAGACCCTGACGTGACGCTAAGCAATTTTCCACGTCAAAGACTGTTTTTACAAATATGAGCGTTGGCGAGGATTTAAGCATACGCACACTCTAAGATCAAATCTGAGCGTACGCACGCTTTATAAATGAGGACCCTGGAGTATTGTATCCCTGCACATTCTGAATGTCTTTCTTTACCACATTAGCTAATGACCTGAACTGATTCAGATAAGGAGACATACAAAACGAGGTACTTTGGGATTTTTCTCCCAAGAATGAAAATTCTGTCTGCATTTACTCACCCTCATGTTGTTCCAAACCTATAAGACTTTTGAGTAATCATCAAAACACATACTTTTCAATGAGAGATATCTGTCCCTCCATTGAAAGTCCAGGAAAACAAAAAGATCCAAAAAGGTCATAAAGGCATGAGGGTGAGTAAAGAATTTAAAATTTTTGGATGAACTATCCATTTAAGGACAAGAATTAACAACTATGACAAGACAATGAGGGTGAAAATAACTGATGTGAGTGCTTTAGATACCACTGGAGGAAATGGAGTGGAGAAGGCTAAGAACAGGCTGTGAACTCTAGGCTGGTTAACTAGATGATGACACGACCAAGTCAAGCTCTTTTGCATCTTCCTGACCACTGGTGAGACCACAGCTCCCAGAGAGCTCGGGGAAGTGGCTGGCCCTGCCAGAAGGAACTGGTGAGCCGGGAGACTGGTTGACCCCCTGCTTTTTAGGAGGAACAGGGGGTGGATGAATCTTCTCCGCCCTAGGAATTATTGGTGAGCGGATCCCTGGTGAAAGAACCCCTGGACTCTTCCCTGTCGGTGAGGAGGCTGCGGCAAGGTTGCGGTAATCAGTGCCAAAGGGTGAGCTGTTGGACGGAGGGAGTTTACTTGTTGCTTGTTGGCTTGTGAACCGTGACAGCACCTGAGTGACAGTGTTGCGGGCAATCTGCTTTGCAGTAGAATTGTCTGGAGTAGTAGGAGCAGTCGCAGTAGGAGCAGTCGCAGTAGGAGAGAGGTCTCGAGGCGAGTGGACAATGGATGCTCCGTGTTGGTGCTCTGCCTCAGATTGCAGCTGAAACTTGTGGCGTGCTGCTTGGAATCGCTGGTTGATGCTGGCCTGGTAAGAGGATGGATAGGTCGGACTAGAGCAGCCTATAGAGGCCAGACGCTTGGTCAGTACTGGGGAAGAGCAAGGAGATGAGCTAAGGGAGGACGAGGCAGGACTGCTGGGGGAGAGACACTGCAAGGCTCCACTTCCTCCAGGGAGCACTATCCCATTGTCCGCCGATCCCACTTCCTTGCACCTCTCGTCTGCTGGAGACTCTGGTTCTCTGGGAGTGTGGTGGCCATTTAGATTGGGTTGTGGAGATGATTTAGATGCAATGGTTTTGCCATCGACTTCTGTTTGACTAAGAGGAGGCGTGATCCCTGTGGTTGCTTTCTGTGGAGTTTTTACCTTTTCTTCATTGTCCTTTTCCAGTCCTGCCTTTTCTCTTTCTTTCATTTCATCCAACTCTTTCTTTAGACTATTGAACTTCTCCAAAAGCTCCTGATATCGTTTTTCTTCCTTCAGTAGTTTCCCTCTCATCTGCTCGTGCTCTGTATCCAATTCGGCCAGCTTTCTCTCAGCTCTCGCCTCTATCTGCTGAGCATGAGCGCGTTCGCTCTCCAGCTCCCCCTTTAGGGTTTTGATGGTACTGCTCTCCTGTTCCAATTGGCGGCTGAGATCTGCAGCCCGCTGGCTCTCCTCCTCTGCCCGTGCTGTAGCCTTCTGACATTCTTTTGCCAGTGTAGAAGATAATTGTTGCTGCTGCGCTAAATCCTCCTCAGCTTGATTCGACAGGACTGACCGCTCACGTTCTAAACGCTCGACTTGAGCCCTCTCAAACTCCAGCTGTGAAGAAGAAAAGCAAGAGATGCCACTTTAAAATTCAAAGATATTAGTAAAGTCAGAGGGAATAACACTACGCAGAAAATATTGAAGATTAATTATACAACTGTTTTTGAAAATATCTTGTTTACTTGCTTCTTCCTGCGTCAAACAATACTTATGAATATCTTTAAGACTTCAAGACCCTACGAGCTACAGAATGTGTGAGAGCCATGGTCAAGCATCCAAAAAAATGAGTGTGTGAGTGTGTGTGTGTGTGTGTGTGTGTGTGTGTGTGTGTGTGTGTGTAAGAGAAACTCAGGGCAGGGCAGGAAGGGCCTTTTACATAATACTGCAGTCTGTACTTTGACCTTAGCATCACCTTATCCTAATCCCATAAAAACACAAAAACACAATGGAATGTCTTCGCGCACATACCAAGGCAGGCGGACTCTTATGTACTACAGTCTATAAAAACAATGGAGCCTTTCCTCTGTAGAAAAGACATCTGCGGCAACAGTTACACAACAAAGCCACACAAAATCTGCTGGGACAGGGTGCTGTGATTACTTTTATTTTGCCGTTTATGTTGTATTTATAATGCCACAGTTTGTGCATGTGTATATATGTTTTGGTGGCGTTGCCAGGTTACCTGTTGCAGAAGTCTGTCTCGTTCCTTCTCCAGCATGGCAGTGATGTCATCACCCACAGCATTATCTTGAACACGCCGTTGTTTCTCTTCTTCTAAATCAGCTATTACCTACAGGCATACACACATTCAAACATCAGGTCAAGAAAGATGACTAATTATGACTGCGCCACCTAATAAACAGTGGGCATATATTATTTCATATGAGTTAATGATGTTTGAGTCACATTATTTTTCTTATGTTTATGAGTATAATTATCATAGTAGCAAAAAATAAAGAGTGTTTGGTCAGAAGATCAAACATTGTTATTCAGAGATCTGCACCCTTTCAAAATAAGACTCACCCAATGTACATAACAGAGAGAATAGTTGTGTTTAATTTTGGATTAATCTTTCAAACAATGTTTATGAAATAAATAAACCTTTTTTTTTCTTTCAAAGAACTGAATGAACCAGTTCCATAAGCATACATACATATTTTCAATACATGCACTCAAGCTCTGTTCCAAAACCTTGTGAGCTAGTCTACTGTCTATATAGGCAACTACCTTCAAACCCAGCATCCAAAGTGACTGATTAAAGTGACATTAATAGCACTCCTCACTAGTTTTAACACCTACAGCTGTTTAGCATTACCACACTCCTAAAAATGTGACCCTGGACCACAAAACCAGTCATAAGAAGCACAGATATATTTGTGGCAATAGCCAACAATACATTGTATGGGTCAAAATTATCGATGTTTCTTTTATGCCAAAAATCATTAGGATATTAAGTCAAGATCATGTTCCATGAAGATATTTTGTAAATTGCCTACCATAAACATATAAAACTTAATTTTTGATTATTAATATGCATTGCTCAGAACTTCATTTGTACAACTTTAAAGGCGATTTTCTCAATACTTTGATTTTATTGCACCCTCAGATTCCATATTTTCAAATACTTGTATATCGGCCAAATATTGTCCTATCATAACAAACCATACATCAATGGAAAGCTTATTTATTCAACTTTCAGATTATGTATAAGTTACAATTTCAAAAAATCGATCCTTATGACTGGTTTTGTGGTCCAGGGTCACAAATAAAAGTACTAACATGGAGGATTCATAGCGAAGCCATAGAAGAACCATTTTTGGATCCCCAAAGAACCATTTTAGTGAACAGTAAAAGAACCATTTTCTTGGTGTTTAGAATATTTTCAAAATCTACACATCCTTTTTTCACTATAAAGAACCTTTTGTGGAATGGAAAGATTTCATGGATTTTAAAGGTTGTTCATGGAACCACAGATGCCAATAAAGAACCTTTATTTTGAAAAGTACAGCCTTCACATAGGAGTCTAAAAATACAGCCTAGGTAGCTCAGATCTCAGTCTTTGTCTCTCACCCGTCTGTGTCTCCTCTCTGCAGCAGTGAGCTGTTTCATCATTTTCTCCTTCATGTTGGTGCAGTGGGCCATCACTAGCTTCAACACACCCAGCGGGTTCAGACACACGGGACTCTGCCCTCCATCATCCTGAGCCTGCGACAGCTCGCTATCTCTCAGCAGTGCTATGAAGGGGTCACGGAGGTTGTAATGTCCATATCGCTCTTGTACAAATGCATCTCTATGTTGTGCCTAAAAAATGTCAAAGGAAGACAGGAAAAGATAGGAATAAGTAACTGGTTTCTGTTGTGATTACACAGCAAGTTCACAGAATGACTGATTAATACCTTACATTGTTTGCATATGGGCCATGTGTTTTTATGAGAGACATAAAGAGAAAGCAGGATTTCTAAACACATTGTGATGCAATTACAGCTGGTCACTATCAGATCTATTTTCACAAAACATAATCACAGCCCTGACCCCCACCCTGACCCCTCCTCTGCGGGCAGGTGTTAAACCTCCCCTGGGCTGAAGGGATGGAGAGGGGGGCTCACACCACAAAAGGCCCAGCTGTAGGGGGTGTTGTTCACTACTCATTGTGCATGTGTGCGCTTGTGTGAGGGCTGGAACGGGGGGCAGTGTGACTAATTTAGGAGGGATGGAGTGGTCTTACTAAACAGATCAGCAGATGGGAGTCACACACTCTCTCACACTCTCTCACACACACACACACACACACACACACACACACACACACACACACACACACACACACACACACACACACACACACACACACACACACACACACACACACACACACACACACACACATTCAGGACTGGAATAGACATGTGGTTTATGTTCTGGGTGACACACATGCTGCATCCTGCTGTATTCCTCTGCCCTTTTCATGCTGTTCTTCCGTCCGCTGCATTCTTCTGTTTCAAATCATACCTGATTCAAAAGAGTCAATTGCCCTCCTCAAAAAAATAACTGTAAAAATACTACTACCACTATTAGTTAACATTTAAATTCCATATAATTGTGTAAACATCTGTAAACATATTGAGACTTGCTAAAAATTACCTTTATTTACATACAGAAGCAGTGGCAGATCTTCTTCTATTGTGACATACATTTGAGTAAAAGGGGTTATCAAAAAAGTATTGTAGGACAGGGACTTGGTTCTATCTATCGGATGTTGAATGAATGGGGGCAGATTTGACAGCGAGCTTGCAGTCGTTTATAATAAAGCTTAAACGGATAGTTCACCAAAAAATTTAAATTTGGTCATTAATTACTCACCCTCACGTCGTTCCAAACCCGTAAGACCTTTGCTCATCTTCGTAAAACAAAAATTAAGATATTTTTAATTAAATCTGAGAGCTTTCTGACTCTGCATAGACATCAAGGGAACTACCATTCAAGGCCCAGAAAGGTGGTAAGGACAAAGATAAAATAGTCCATGTGGCATCAATTTTATGTGATTCTTTGTGCGCAAAGAAAACAGGGTCTATGGAAGGTCAGAAAGCTCTCAGATTTCATCAAAAATATCTTAATCTGTGTTCTGAAGATGAACAAATGTCTTACGGGTTTGGAACGATGTGAGAGTGAGTAATTAATGACAGAATTTTAATTTTTTGGTGAACTATCCCTTGTTCACAGTAAGTTAACAACCGCATCCATTTAGAAAATAGATAAGGTGAATATTAATTCAATGGCAGCTTTTACTTTATATGATCATATAATGATGGCAAAGGTCTTCTAAATATAAAAATAGATGGAATGACAATCAAATGCACATTTACAAACTAATATGACATATTGGTCAATTCCGATAAATAAAAAATGTCTAATATCCAATATGATACTGGGAATTACAGGCGAAGAATCATGAACTCATCAGGCTATGTGTACTTGACGCATACACATTTGGAATTTTCATGAGCACGCCTTTGTGTCCTCCTTAAACACACCAACGCAAACAAAAAAGTAGACTTTTATCTGCTTGATCATAATGCATGTGGGAAAGAAAGTAATATTTAACCAACCAGACTTCAAGAGATCTCAACTTCTGCTGTTTGCTGGTTATTATCTGTGATCATTCAGTCTAAGACTCAAAGTCTTTTAATAACACAGAGAATCACAGAGGGTGTGGTGTGTACTGGGTGTGAACATCGGAATATTGATCAGCACAATGCGGCAGATGTAACCACAACAACCATTTAAATCCAGGCTGTTAACACTAACATACATTTTCTGTTTCTCAGTCTCCTTGTATCAAGCAGAAATTCATATTGTACTTATGTCTATGATGAAGCAGTGTGAGTGAGTTAAGTGTGTCTCAGACCACCAGGCTGGATAGTTTATTTGTTTAACTTCAGCATTAAGCAGTGTTGCATACTACTCAACATCATTATAGAAAATTACAGTTCATTTCCAGCCCTAGAGGCTTTAATCTTTGGCCCTGCCGGCCTCTGAGTGACCTTATCCAGAGATCAGAGAGAGACACAACCGAGGGAAACAGATGAGACAGCGGCAAGACAAACATCACTATTACTACTGCTCATACTACGGGTTATAAATTTGATCTAATACACTAATTATTAGATTTTTGGCTGTAACTCACCCTACACAATTTGTGCTACAGACATAAATGAATTGATATGAATAATGATTCACTTTGGCAAAAGAGTAAAGAACCACCTGGAAAACTTTAGCAAATGCAAAGCACTGTCCTAGCAAACGATATTTTGATATATACTACAGTCCAAAAGTTCAAGGTCATAAAGATTTTATTTTTATGAAAGAAATTAGTAAATTTTTCAGCAAGGATACATTAAATTTATCAAAAGTGCCAATACAACATTTATACCAACATTTATGACATGAAACTATAGGTGGCACAGGCTGATGGGTCGTTAACGCAAATTGATGATACTCACACCATTAAATTACTTGGCACAAGCTGATTGGTTCATGTTACATACGCAGCCAATGAGCTTACTGATTTACATTTAAATGGCTGGTTAGCATTCACTAGAGCAGTTCGCAGCACACTTTCAGAGATCCTCTGAAACCCTCCACCTTCCCCAGCTCCACCTGTATAGATCTGCTATGGGTTATTATATGCTATTTGTGCAGCAGCAGCATGTCTTAAATACTCACAGCACTGTATAGTTCCTGTACTTGCTTAGCAGCAGCAGCAAAATTCTACAACAACAACTGCTTTCTCCACTGGTAATAATAAGAGTGTTTCTATATCACCAAATCTGTATATCAAATGAATACATCTGCTAAATGAATAAATTAATATGTCTGTTAAATGAACATCTGTTAAATGAATAAATGTAAATTGATTTCTAAAGGATCATGTGACACTTAAGACTGGAGTAATGACTGCTGAAAGTTCAGCTTTGTCATCACAGGAATAAACTACATTTTAAATAATTGAAAATGGCTATTTTAAATTGTGGTAATACTTTATAATATCTGTTTTGACTGTATTTTGATTAAATAAATGCAGCCTTGGTGAGCAAGAAAGATAAGAAACTTCTTACCGACACCAAACTTTTGAATGGTAATGTACCTTTTTTTATTTTACACATCTATATTAAATATTTGAATTCTTTAGTAATATAATAATATTTTCCAGTTGTATACAATGCTTTGTTGACTGTCCACAACTTCACATCCAGACCAGACCCACACCCACACAAACAATAACAGTCTACCGGGACAGACAGCACTACACACACTAGCAACTGCCTTTCCCACCAGAAATCCAGCTACTATATTTAGCCCTGTCATTCTCAAGATGTTTAGTTTGAACATACTAATTTTTCTGCTTTCTCTGCACTATAAAAGATTTCACTGTACATTTACGGTAAATTACTGGCACAGTTGCCATACATACATTAACAGCCTATACCATAATAGCTATACAGTTAATTACAGTTCAGGACATCCTGTAATGAAGCAATCACAAAGATTACTTGAGTCAGCACAGTAATTTTTTGTTCAACATTTGTAGATAAACTGCAACAGAATCGTAACTCAGTAGCCAGTACTTCCTCAAAAGCTTACATACGACTTCAGTTTGTAAGAGTTTACTGGTAGAAAAAAACAAATGAGAATAGCAGGTTTCTAAACATAAGACATTCAGTTTTAATGATTTAACTTACTATTTTAGCTCTAAATAATAACTATTTATATAATCCCTTTAAGTCCCAATGCTCATCCAAGGATAATTAATTTGATTATTTACAAGCAGGGGCTTATGGGTATTCCCGCACAGTGGGATCTCAGTGCAGCATGATTCAGTTTTTTTTTTTTTTTTTAAAGGTAATTTATTGACTAAATATATTATTTTACTCTGTGTGTGTTGCTGTGACATTAGTAATATATGTAGGATAGAGCAGGAAGCTCTTTGTGCTGTTGCTGTTTTTAATCAAGCTCTTGCTGATCTGAGGCGCTTACCGTCGGAGACAGAGAGGAATCAGGAGACTTCCCGGAAGGAAGTTCACACAGGAGGAATACATCCCTCTAATCAACCCACAAACACAAACTCCAGTCAGTTCAGAAGAGTGAGGAACCCCATTGGTTTTCTCTGTGAGTGAGTGTGTGTGTGGAAATGAGTCACATTTATAAGGTAAAACATGGGCTAGACATCCTGCCTATTAGGACAAAACAAACAAACTGGCTTGTTTAGTCTGTTTGGACTGTGATTTTAACATGGAATTCCCTATTCATGAAATTCCCCTTTCAGAGACCTGTGAACAGACCTGATCTTCCTTTATAAGGCTTAGATGATGAAACAGCAAGTGAGTGAGTCATATTAACGGCTGGTTTCCCGTTTTAACCACCAGCCCTCGGGATACTGGCTCCTCCATTACATCAGAATGAGCCATGGGAAAATAACTCAAAAGGAGGAGCAAAAAGCACTGCAGTTGATCTGGAGGCTTCCGAAGCATCTAACGTGACTGCCACTGTTCTCCCAGCATGCATTGCTTCACCACTGCTGGACATACAGGAGATTCTGAGGGCACTGAAGTGACACACACATACATATACATACACACACACACACGCAACGCAACATTCATGATCAAAGACTCAAGCCCAAAGGGCCTCTCAAGGTTCCCTCTGTGACTAAAGCACTTACTGCCCAGGAAGAAAGTCAAATGAAGCCTTTAAAGACACTGACACACACACACACACACACACATTTAGTATCTTGCCAAGGGCTGAGCAGTAAAAGAGGCACACTTACACACTAAGGCTTTGTTCAGACAGGAAGCAAAAATCTGATTTCATAAATCCGCTTGAGATCTGTAGACCGCAAACAACAGCAAAAAAGCCATGTCCATATGTTGTTTGAAATCTGATAATAATCAGGATATTTTCACTATGTATTGAATAGTAAATGTGTCAATTAGTCAGTGGTTTTGGACAGTAAATAAGGCAGATGCACCAGACACTGCTGACAATATCCATCCAAGTACTGAATTTACACTATTGTTAAAAAAAGAGTGATAGAGAGAAATTAATGCTTTTATTCATCAAGGATGTTTACAATTAATCAAAAGTGGCAGTCAAACCTTTAACATTGTTACAAAAGATGTCTATTTTAATAAATGCTGTTCTTCGGAATGTTCTATTTATCAAAATATCCTGCACAAAAAAAAAAAAAGGCAAAACAAATATTAAGCAGAACAATTGTATATCATATTAGAAATATATAGCATATTAAAATGATTTTTTGAAGGACACTGAAGATTGCAGTTATGGCTGCTGAAAATCCAGCTTTGCCATTACAGGAATACATTTGCATAAAACACTAACTTGGCTATTGTCTGACTAAACGGTTTCAGACAGAACTGTAAGTGGAAATGACCTAAAGATAGAATTTGGAAACCAAATCAGATTTGTGCACAGTGTGAACAAAGCCTATTCACGTGTATAAAAAGTACAGATGTGTCTGTAAAATAAACTATGTATTATGAATACACTAATATATAACCAAATGTAACTTTCACGTTCAGATCAATGTAGCTTCTCTGTGTTGTTTTCAATGTCCCATAAACTAATCTCATAGTCCAGTGCAAAGAGTCAGCAGGTGATCAGCAGGTCACAGTGAGACACCAGAGCAGCTTTAGTGGCTGAGCCCCTCGTCTCATGTTTCCATCTTTCCCACACACACCCCTGAGCTAATGTGAAGCTGCTGTTCTCTGTTATTAACGCCATGTTAACTCTTTAACTACAGCATCAGACAGAATAATTACAGGCCTAATAAAACACACACACACACACACTATATTATATCCAGAGGGAACACTGTGGGCTTCTGTTATGTGTCAGTATGAGTACATACAAAAATGAACTACATTTGTTCTAGTTTTGAGGAGTAAAGACTCAATTGAGCACAGCTGATTTAATTTGTGTGCTTATCAAAGCATAAAATGAAATGGAAGATGGAGAATTAAGCGAGTAATGATGAAGAAAGCTGTAGGGCAGGGCTCTTTGCTAACACTTGTTTAAGTGTTAAGGAGTAATAACTTTTTTCAAGATAACATTTTTACAGTACTTTTTTTAGTTAATATATTATAAATAAAATATATTGATAATATTTTTGATTACTTTCATTATCCATTAAAAACATTTAACAGTTGAAAATGAACATATAAGAAATAACTGCCTAAAATCTTTGTATGTAGAATGTACATGTTGTCATGTAGTAATTTATGTCCTAAGAGGATGAAGACTGTGTTCATAAATATTATTTATGTTTCTTGATGCACTGAATGGCTGAAAGGAAGACTTTGAGAAGTGTGCACTAATCAGACAGCAAATAAATCAATCAAATTATGGCATAGTTCATGAATATTCAATTATTTGGGAACTTCTGCATGATCTAATTAATATTCATGCATCTCTTAATGCCATTTTTTAGGAAATCTATCCATTTAATTGATATAGTTTATATGGTCTGCTCTGGTCCCCATGAGTGTTTTGAAAATCCAAAATAGCAGAAAGTTTTGTGCGAGGGGTAGGTTTTGGGTAATGGGATAGAAAATACAGTATAGATGTATAAAAACCATTACATCTATGGAATGTCCCTACACAAAATGGAGTGTGTATATGTGTTTGTGTTTTACAGGAATAGCACTGCCTGCCATTGTTCTCCTGTCTGCCTCTTTCCTGAGTACCCCCGGCACACTTCCTGTGGTTCCTGACCACTAGTCCACACCAAACAATGATCACATACTGCCTGTTACATAACACAAATCTACACACAAACAGATCTGAGGTTGTACAGTAAAAATAACACATCTGAAATCTCACTGCTCAAAATTCACATTTATTAAAGCTGAAATATGTCATTTTTTCAATGCAATGCTTTCTCCTATCCTAGATTGATATGCAGACACAACTACAAGTAAGACTACAACTAGTCTGTAGGTTGTTTTTCCAAAACACTTGTTGTTCTATAACAACTCGCTCTCAAATAGCTCAATACAGCAAAATACACTTGAGTTTGGTGCAGAGTTTTTGGTTTGTAGGCAGGGTAAGTGCTAAGGAAACTTGTTTGGCCACAAGCTTTGGCAACATGCTAAAACATGCTAAACCAAGCTAGACACATGTTAAAACATGCTAACAATGTGCTAAAATGTGTTAACAATACCTAATACAATGCAAAAATGTGCTATCAACATGCTAGTTAAAACAACACTAAGCAGCATGTTAATACATTTTTGCATTTAACAGACACTTTTATCCAAAAGAGGAACAAAAGTAATTCAACAAAGAACTAACAATAATAGCAATATGCAATGTCAGGTTTATAAGACAACTGGCTAGAGAAGACAACATGCCTTACATTATGCTAGCATCACCCAGCAATGTTAATAATGTTACCAATAATGGTTAAAAATAAACAGAGAACTTTTAAACGGAGAACGGTCTGATGAGTGTCTGACATTGCCTGTTGTGGTTTCTTAGGGGTCTACTGTGGGGGTCTAAGGTCTAATGTGGTTTGAAGTTGTGCAATATTGCATGTATTGCATGTATAAAGTTTTCACTGGTCTTTCTGACGTGTGTGTGTGTGTGTGTGTGTGTGTGTGTGTGTGTGTGTTGTATGTTGTAAAACATTGCATGTATTGCATGAATAAAGTTTTAAAGTATAAGTTTTTACTAAAATCGTTTTTACTTGTTCTCTGTTGGTTTCTTAGGGGTCTACTAAAATCTAATGTGGTTTGAAGTTGTGTAATATTGCAAGAATTGCATTCATAAAGTTTTCATTGGTCTTTCTGACTTTGACTTTCTGTCTGTCAATCTTAAAGCATTTAAAAGCATTTTAAACATTAATTTTTCATATTTCTTTCTTGCCAAACTTTACTTTAGTTATTCTTGACACAGTTCAGCTATAAATGCATGCATGCGTGTGTGTGCTCTTACCCTGAGTGTGTGTATGACTACATCTTGTGCTTCCAGTTCTCCTTCCAAAATGCTGAGCAGCATCAGAAGTTCAGCTTTACTGAGAGTCTCCACATTCATCCTGCTGCCCTGTAACAAACAAACAAATGAATTCAGAATCTGGGCCCTGAAGCAAAACCAAAATGCACTGTATAACTGTACCGAGACTAATGTTAACAGGATCATACCACACACACACAGATCAATTTCTCTGGCCTAGAAACGCAATAAAGTTCCACAGATTTCATCAGCGAATCACTCTTGATCTGAAATGACATTTGTGTGAGTCTGGCATTCATGAACATTAAAACACATGCACAGTAGTGTTTGGCGTCTCTGCATTGTGGTCTGGCTCTCCTTCAGACCACATAAACGCAGGAAGCTATTAACATATCTGCACAGAGGTCTCCAGTGAACGAGTTCAACTGCTGTACTGTAACGGATTCCCTCAGTCTAGTCACACACACACACACACACACACACACACACACACACACACACACACACACACACACACACACACACACACACACACACACACACACACACACACACACACACACACACACACACACACACACACACACACACACACACACACACACACACACACACATTCAGTGTGTTTGAATGCTCTTGTGAATAATTTCTCTGTTTACTGAAAGTGACACAGACAAATCTGGATTCAGCTGCAGTGTAATGGACGGTTTTTCCTTAACCATTAAGGTTTGGCTTGCTGTGTCTGGGTTCATATTTCCATTTATGTTGGACTGTGTATGAGCAGAAGGACAGAGGAAAACCTGCCAAACACCCAAACACAATCTGTGTGACCACTGATTTATAAAATATTTGTAAGAATTATGATCATTCTGTATAATTACTCCCTTACCCCACAGCTGAACATCATCATCATAATCATACAGTCACTTCACACAACAACAACACTGTCCGATTGAATGACTCACGTTCTAAGGGTGTAGAATAATTTTCATAATTGCACAGTTAGTTTCAGGTTTGATGACCACATTGCAGCTGCATATAATTTTGCCACGTTGTTTGTTTCTGAACAATATACTTAACTGGTTGAATAAGGAAGCAGTTCTATACACCAGAGCATTTTAGGTATAATTGATGACAAACAGAAAATTAATGCATATCTCAGGTGTAACATCCACTACATTTCATGTTGTGGCTTTATTAGCAATAATATTCAGAATCATTACCAGTTATTCCTCACATAGTACCATTCAAAAGTTTGGGGTCTGTATGATTTTTTTAATGTTAAAGTTTAATGTGAATTTATTTGATCAAAAATACAGCAAAAACAGTGATATTGTAAAATGTTAATACAATTTAAAGTAACAGTTTTCTATTTTAATTATTAATATTTTAGAATGCAATTTATTCCTCTAATGGCAAAGTTGAATTTTCAGCATCATTACTCCAGTCTTCAGTGTCACATGATCCTTCAGAAATTATTCGACATGCTGATTTGATGCTCAAGAAAAAAATCTTCTTATTATCAAAGTTGAAAACAGTTGTGCTGCTTAATATTTTTGTGGAAACCATGATCTTTTTTTTTCAGGACTCTTCAGAACAGAATTTATTTTAAATAGAATATTTTCATTACTTTACAATTGTCTTCATTGTCACTTTTGATCAATTGCTGATTTTTTTCTTAATTTATTAAACAAATCTTATTAACCCCAAATTTTTAAATGTAGTGTATATAAAATAATGTAGAAAATGATATTTTAGGAGGGATTGCTTACTGATGTGCATAAATCATACATCTAATTTTTATCACATAGCTTTAAAACTTTTTACAAGAACTTTTTCAATCAATCCTAGAATCAAAAACCTAGATAAAGGTGGCTTTCTTAGGTGTTTTTTCCCTAAGACAATTTAATGAGATCACTTTCTGATATGATTAAAATTGGTTACACATCAGTGTGTCACTAGGATGACAAGTATGCTATTTTTTTCCTTCTATTGAATAGAAAGTTACACAGCTTGTCCAGACTTAATATAATCTCAGGGAAATTATGTCATCCAGACATTACTAGCACACTGCGGATGGGGGCTTTTTGTAGAGCCAGAATATGTATATGTGTATGTGTGTGTGTTAAAACTGGAATTCACTTTTATAACTCACGCAGTATTACCACTGGAGTCTGTGATCCAACCGGAGTGTGTTTGTGTGTATGTGTCTGCTTACACACTGATTTGATAGGCTATACACCTAAGATTTGCGTTAAACCATGGATACAGAAACGGTTGTTTGCTTAAGAGCTGTATGTTTATGACATCACTGACTGATGCTTTTATAAATTGCTCTGGTATTAATGGTGTGACCACAAGTGACCACATCGCATGCAAATGAATACATAAACATTTACACAGACAGAGACACAAACCGCCTGAAACATCTTATCTGTTCAGTTTGTGTGTGTAGGGTCGGTTAACCCATTATTTACATCCACTCAATCTATATAGGAAACAGACTGCATTATTATTCCCGTAAGAATATTCATCCTGCAGCATCCGGTAAAAACACTATCCGTGCAGATCACAAGTGCATCCTTCCTGCCTTCATTTCCTCTCAAGAGGACCAATAAAAGCCACACACACTTATATTGTTATTGTGTGACAGTTGGACAAACACAGGTATGACAAGAGAGAATTGAAACACTTAAGCTAACAAGCTTCCAACAACATAATCTTGAAAGTATTTTAAATAAAATATGGTTTTCACTGTTTGGATTAGGAAATTTTGTCTACCATCGTTTTATGGTTTATCAAAATGCCAAAACTGCTGATCACTGGCTGTCACGTCAGTTGGATTTTTGCTTGGTTTTTAAAAAAACAATTATATATCAGGTCAGGAATGGATCCAGTGTCCTCTTGCATGCTAAACAAAACCTGCACCACCAAACTAACATATTTTTTGTTCATGTTTTGAACAACTGTAGCCTGGAATTAAACACACCATGCTTGTTTCGTCTGGCCAGAGGAGAACTGGCCCCCTGACTGAGCCTGGTTTCTCCCAAGGTTTCTTTCTCCATTTCTGTCACTGATGGAGTTTTGGTTCCTTGCCACTGTCGCCTTTGGTTTGCTTAGTTGGGGACACTTCATTTCTGGCTAAATTGTCAGCTTGATTGCAGAGCCACTATTTAAACTGAGCTGGACGATGATCACTGAATCAACAATGAACTGACTTTAACTGAAAAATTGACTGTTTGTTATTGTCCTCTTGCATTATTGACCAGAGGTGGTCAGTAACGAAGTAAAACTTCTTCGTTACTGTACTTAAGTAAATTTTTCAAGTATCTGTACTTTACTGGAGTAGTTTTATTTTGAGCAACTTTTACTTTTACTTCACTAAATTCCAAAGCATAAGATCGTACTTTTTACTTCACTACATTTCATAAAACATATCGTTACTCCTTATAATACATCACGTGCTCCGAGACGCAGAAGCGGTGTGTGATTCATGAACAAACTGATTATTTTCAATGAACCTGTTAAATCGGTTCGCAAATCGCAACAAACGATTCATTCACGAATTGGAATGATCCGATTGCAGCTGTTCTCGAGTCGAAAACTCACTGATTCAAATGATCCGTTTAGAGCGAGTCTTCAGTGAACTGAACTCACAAGTAAAGAACCGGGAGCTCTTGTGAGCGTGAGCGCGCAACTGATGCTGCAAAAAGTAAGTTACTAATGTCGAATTTTAGGATTAATTATTGTAACGTTAACTGAAAATCATATTTAGGTCAAAACTGTCAGTTGTTTGTGAACTAAATCTGCTGTAAAGGGTGATCTATTTAAGCCCTCTGAAATGCTTGAATGCAGACAGATCAATGTCAGTGTCTATGTTTTAGGTCAAAAAACAAAACATTAAAATAACACCGATTAAATAAAATAACTCATGCACGTTCATATTCCCCGCTGCTGTAATGTTAGCAGTTTTATTAAAATACTACGCATTTAGCCCAATGTGACGTCTGTTTTATATTGTTTATCAACAGTATACATTTTTATATTGTTTGGATCAACTAGCCGAGTAAGTTAGACAGATATGAATGTTTATTCATAACCATACTGATAATAAGTAAATATTGTTAGCTGATGCTACCTGTCTAGCTAACAAGCTTGCTGGTGCTAAGTTGAGGACATTTTTAGATATAAAGTCCAAATATTTTTATTCAGCCACCTAGATAGATTACATCTGAGGTAAAAAGAAAGCATGTGATGTTCAGAACATAACTACAGTAATTATCAAAGTGGGAAGTGATGCCCTCTGGGGGCATTTGGCCAGGAGTGTTTTTACACCACAGACAAGGTTTGAGAAGAAAAAAAGCATTATGAAAATATAATTATATTTTCCTTAAAATGTTCTTCCTAACTTCAGGCCTTATTCTCATGTCATATATAACTGTGACGTTCTGCAAAACAAGTTTTAAAACATTTTTTTTAACTGGTGAAAATTAGATGGTCAAATCTGTTCTCTCTCAGGTACATCACAGTGTAAGCTTCACAGTGAACATTACTACATCACTCTCATCAACATAGTCCAAATCAACAACAAAATATATATCTTGACTCCATATAGTGGTTATTTTGGGAAAATCCCAGGTATTTTGAACAGTAGGATTATAAAAATATGTGCTAATGTAAAATTAAATAACGTAGTCTATATAAAATTGTAAAATAAATCTATCTATCAGTACTTTTTTACTTAAGTACATAAAAAATCGCGTACTTTTGTACTTTCACTCGAGTAAAATTGAAAAAGCAGTACTTTTACTTTTACTGTAATATTTAATTATACCTATCTGTACTTTTACTCAAGTACTTGATCCGTGTACTTTGTCCACCACTTTTATTGACACACTTGACACACTTGACTTGGCTTGTTTTTTTTCATTGGTTATGTCTTATCTCAACTAGCCAGGACTCCCACTGGTGCCCACTCAAAATTTAAAAAAGCATGACGCCCCTGTCTGTGGCTGTAATGTGTAGGCCAGAAGGGAAAAATCTGGTTTTCTGCCTAAAGAATCTGTCTAAGAAACCTCCTACACCAGGCTGTAAATAACAATTACACAAATACCACATTTGACCAAGAACTGCATTCCAAAAAAAGGAATCATAACTTTAAACTACACATAGCAATCAAAGGAGAGAGGACTCATGTCATTGAATCCTCATTACAGCAGCCAAGACCTGAGAGAATGAAAGCAGACTGAAATTTAAGCCATTACTTTGTTTACGAGAACCAGATCAGTCTAATGTGTGAACAAATCATTTAGACCGTCGAGTTAAAGAAATCTGAAAAAATTGGCACACAACAACGATGAGCCACAGACTGACGTTGATTCAGTTACACATAATTACACCGATCCTGATGATGACAAATCAGTAACAGCTGCAGTGAGAAACAAGGCTATTTAACAGTATAATGTTTCACTACTTTATATAATAAAGAGAATAATAAGGCTATGAGTGTGCGAGGCAGTGTGTGTGTGTGTGTGTGTGTGTGTGTGTGTGTGTGTGTGTGTGTGTGTGTGTGTGTGAGTGAGAGTGTGAGAGAGAGATTATAGAGAAAGAGTTACTGGCTCTGTTGCCAGTTTGCTGCTCCCAAAACCAAATGCACACCAAGATTTTTGAAACCAATAAATCTCTTGTATCACTACAACATTCATATACAAATTGTGAAGTGACAAATAAAGTTTCCTGACAGACAACTGATATGAATCTAGTATAATTTAATAGGTCATTCAACCTGATCATTCAGTCATTCAATGTGATCACATTTATCATTCCTCAGCAAAATTTAAAGTTTGAAATCCATTCACATCAATAGAAATCTCAAGTAAAATTCCCCTGCATTGATTTCGGAATGGGTTCAGGTTGGTTGCATGAATTATACGCTGAACAACAGAAAGCTGCTTTGTTTGAAAGTGACTTCTGTATGAGCTGCTCTTCATGCATTTCTACACTATTGACAATGGACAATAGCCTTAATGTGATAGCACCTTAAAAGTTTCATAAAGGATACATTAACTACAACAAAAGTGTCATCAAAGTGCTCAATATGTGATTCAATGCTATATGTGAGGTACAGAGTGAAATTTAAGCCATCACTTTATACTTTATTCTCAAGAACAAGATCCGACTGATTCGTAAACTAATGAGTTGGACCAGTTATGTAAACTAGTTTAATTGATTGAAAGAGAAGAAAATAAGACTATATCACATCTTTAAAATTCCTCCTTTTGTGTCATAAAAAAAGTCATACAGTTTTGGAATGACATGATTATGAGTAAATAATGACAACTAGCCTATTATTTAGCTTGAACTTCCTTTAAAGCATCTGCTTATGTAAGAACAGACCTTTTCTCTTCCCTCATCTCACTGAAAACTCACTAAACCTCAGACTTAACCCACAGCTGCTGAGGGCAATCCTTAAAAGACACATCAGACCACAGCATAATGTCAGCTTGCTTAATGAATCATTAGCAGTAATGAGAGAGCGGGACATGTGTCAGATGGGTGTGTGGTTCACGGCACCGCTCTGATGCTGTAACCCCACATTAAACCTGTACAAGCCCAAAAAAAAACATTATCTGGCAACAAAACACAATCTTCACACAGCCAGAGAGTGTGAGAGCGGGAAAAAGAGAAACACTATATGGATTACACAGACCGAAAGGAATTCCAGGAATTCACACCCCACACACACACATTAATCAAATATTAACAGAAAGAGACTCCAGACGAGACTGCAATGCATACTAATTCACCTCGACTATATTAACAGCTGATCCAGCATCTGCTTCTCCCTTTCACTGACACATCTTATTAACGACTTGCAAATTCAAGATTCTGAAGCAGTATTCAGATAATAGACAACACAATATAACCATGCAGAATGATTTCACAATGGGAGCTATTGTATATCACTTGCATGATTTGGCACATTATAGTAAACTAAACCCGTTAACCCGGCTCAAATGAGGTCAATATACTGTATCCTAAACTCTAAACTCAACCCTTTCCCCAGGGTAAAGAGTCAAGCTTGACTGAAGTGCCGTGTTTTTTACTGAGCATAGCTTCCTCATTGCTGCAGATTTGCGGTTCTGAAGTAAATTTGTATAGAGTGGGATTTAAAACAACCCACCCAGTGGTTACTAAGGTGACAAACCATGACTTCAGACTTCTGCTGTCTTTGACATTATTGCTAAAAAGATTATTCCAGCACTTTCTCATTTGCCCACAATGTTTGTTGTTCAAAGCACTGCTTTACTTACAGCTACTGAAGACCAAAATCCTCAATCGTTGACGTTATATGGGTGACATTCTCTAACTGAAGGAAAACTGGCCATTAACTGGATACATTAGACCTACAGGAAAATCTGCAATACGAAGCAAGCTCTTCTTTGGTGTAATTACGTCCTGACCCGAGATAATGTCTTCAACCCAGCTCTCAAGTGACTAATTCTGACATGCCAGTCAAAACAGAGCATTTCACTGCATACAGGATAGACCACATTTTTGCTCTTCACCCAATGACAAACACTCACATGTCTGCTCTTTAAAACTCACTGCTTGTTTGATTCAAATAAACACATCAACTGAGTGATTCAATTCAGATTAACATTTTAACAATGTGTCCAAATCTCTGGCAAATGTGTTCGATAGCTACTACAAGAATCCATTACGAACATAAAACATGTGTGCAGAAGGAACATGTATGCAGATGGCACAAAAAATGCTACAAAACAAAAATAGATTAAAGTTAAGGATCAAGGATAAACAATATCACAAAAACAATGTGTACCTATATGAGCTAGTTAAACTCATAGTAGGTGAAAATGGGAAGAGGATGAGGATTGGTACTTTGTACAGATATTATGTACTGTATGTGCAAGTTTATATATTCATTTTTTTCATAAATATCTGGTTTTGACTAAAAGTACACACACAGATATAAGCGTAAAGTTAATATATATTTTAATTCACACATGATCTGAGGACACAGGTACAGTAATGTCATATTTTTGATAAAATAAACAGATAAAATAAATGAAATAATCACTTGTTCACATATACAATCTCTTGTTAATTTTCCAAGTGAAAATGTTGCTGTTTTAGGAACTAAAGGCAGGTGAAGATTTGTCCCATGTTTTAAGAATCAGTGTATGGTTAATCTTTTATAAGCTGCGTGATTAGCAATAAGAGCCATAAACTCAAGCACTGTTCAGCAAAAAGCACTTCTGTGGATATCAGGTTTCCTGTTGGACACAAAGCTTTCCTTTCAGTGTTTAAATAAATCACCCTGAACATATGGAACATTTCACATACTGCTAAACAGGCAATCAGTGCACTTCTCAAATATGTGAAGAACCTACGATCAGATGTCTGACATCAGCATAGCATTTAGTGGACACACTATAAAGATCATACAACTAATTACACAGTTGTATCTAAATCCATACAAACAAGTCTAGTAAGGCTGTATTAATTGTGCATGAGTATGAAATAATACTGTGTGGCTAATAAATCAATGTTTATCATATATAAACGATATGCACATGTCATAATAATAGCGAGATAATGTACTGGAAATCTATCCTGGGATCTGAGATTCAGTCTTCCACTCCAGCACGCTCTCCAGATCACATTCACGCCCTCTATCATTTCCAAAAAGAAGTCATAATTCCATTAAGTATTCATTTTATTACCTTCATATGTTTTTTTGTTCGCTCATCAGTCCTCGCGGTCAGATTTATCCCAGTTTACGGAGTTATTTCTCACTTTCGCTGCTGCTGGCCGTGCTACTGTCCCGGCCGAAAATATGGACCGCTGCCACTGACAGATCGTTCAGCCAATAGGCGGAGACCACTAGCCAGAATGATCCGTTCGGATTGGATGTTAAGATGAAAGAGGAGGGGCTAAGTAAGCGTCGGTTCAGTGTCTTTGTCTACGGTTGTTTGTTTTACATGCAGTTTATTGTAGTGATTTGAGCAGATTATTGTTCAAATGTCAGTGTCTCTTTATTTACGGTGCACTTGATTTTAATTTGCATTGATATCTATGGACTCATTCCTTCTTTGTGAAGGTAGCCTAAATGTTTTTCAGACATGCATGAAATATTAATGGCAGGATAAAAATGTAAAACATGCTTACTTTTTACAAAAAACAAAATATTCATGATATTATCAAATGTAAAAAATATATATGACGTTACATATTCTCAGTCCAGATATGTATTACTCTCTAATGCAACCGGATGTGTTTCTAAATACTGTCTAGCTATTAGTAATGAGTCATGGCAAAGGTGAGCTAATAAATGCGCCTTTATTTGAATTTCAGTGAGTGTTAATGAGCTCCTCTTAACCTCATCTCTGGCGCCCCCTCATGGACACAAACAGAAAAACACATCAAATGACATTGATATGAAAAGCAGTTTTAAGCTGCCTTTTGGAAAGTGTGACTGGCAGGATATTAATTTCACCCCAGGAATATTCATATACTATTCATAAAACAGCTAGTTACTAGTCACAACTTGCACAAGCATGAAGTCACCAGTGCAGCAGGCATATGGAATATGAAAAAGCTTTCATTCGGCAGATGGAAATTTTCCCATGACATTGATTTTGTCAGGAGAAAAGATGATCTGAACACTGATGTGTAAGTTTTGGCATTATGGAAGTTGTGGCATTACTTTGGCCTTACATGGCTTGCCCATCCACATCCCTCTGATCCCGATATAAATTGTATAAAATCTTTTTAGAGAATGAAACATTTTCTTATGAAATTATATGGTTTCTTTTGATAAAATACATCGTGGGCATGGAATATAATCGTATATGGTATAACAGATAAATTATAGCTACAATTAGCTTCAAGCTGCACATGACAATTAATGAGAATAATACAACTCTTTATAAGGTACTATTAATCACCACTGAGTGTTTGTAATAACTTCTGTCTGAAATACAATGTGGATTTTGGTCAAATGATGAGGCAGAAATATATTGTTAGTAAATAAAATAATTTTATGGGGAAGATAAGCAACTTATGTGGGGCGTGAAAGAAAAGTAATGTAACTAGTAGTGTAACTAATTACTGTTGCCAAAAAGTAATAAGTAAAGTAACAATATTACTTTTGAAAGGAGTAACTAATGAGTATATATTACATTAACTAGCACTGGTCTTTACAATGGCACACACTGTATTAAGGTCTTAAGTAACTTTCACAACTCACAACTTAAAAAACTGTTTTATGGAGTTTTGAAAGACATTTCTTTATCTGAATAATCAGTGAAATCCATTAAACACACTGTATTTCTATCACAGCCTCATTTTCATTCCTGTCAAGAAATTAAATATTGTGCTACCCTGACTAGGTCTAATGTTTTTTGTTGTTGTTGTTTTAAACCTTGTTATGAGTTTGTATTGAGATTCATCACTGTTTGGGCGTTTTGTTTGACGAGACATATTTACGTATGAAGGTTGGGAAAGTGTTTTCATATTATTTAAGTTGGCCTGAATGAGTGCTTGTGGTTTGTGTGTAAGCTTGTCTGGCTCGTGTGGTCACCGCGCTATTCTTCTCATGCATGAAATTGTTTTGAATTGCGGTTCAATTGAGACGCAGTGAAATGGATAAAAAGATGCATTTATGTATGCAAATGAGATGCGTTTATGTGTGTAATTGCACCACTGCACCCTGGCCTCTGTATGTGTGTAATGAAAAATATTTCAAATCATCATTCAATGCTTTTCTATAAGCTATTTGGATGCTGTTGAATGTCAGAATGGTTTTAGGCCATCAATAATGAGAATATTTGCAAAGCACTTCCCTCAATAACAGAATTATGTGTGTGTGTGTTGCTGTACGCTCATATACGTGTATTTTCACTCATTTTACTGTCGCCTGTGTTCTGTTACTATTGTTTGGTTTGTTTTTCATTTCCCTCTGAGATAGAGATATGTGAGAGAGAAAGAGAGATATCCAATAAAACAAATGAGTCGCCCTTCTGGTCGTGATCTCAGTTTGAAAAGAAATAAAAACAGACAGGAGACACTGCTGCTGCCAGTATTGACTAACCAGGCCATTTGTCTGTCATCCTCAGAGCTTTTACACTAATAGATTCCACTCAGGATCTTTAGCCCTTTGTTTTCACTCTCACACTGTGTCCCTATCTGTCTCTCTTTCTCTCTGTGTGAAGCTGTTTTTTTCCCCATATTACTTGGCTGTCATGACAGCACTATTCCACACCAGCTGAAGCCACACACACACTTGCACAGATATTATCATTTACATTTTCATCAAAGCGGAAATTTCATTTGAATAAATTTAATTTAAATACATTTTTTAATTCCATAATTTTCATACATGGAAATCCTGTTTCCTTTATCAGTTTTTTATTATACAAATTTAACTCATTAACAAATTTAATTCATTTAGAATTATTTTATTAAAAACTTAATTCATATTTATTCAAATTTAAATAGGCCTAATTCAATTACCTTGGATCTTGATGTTGGCATATTTGCCATATGCTGTTCCTTCTTCAATTTTTTTTTTCAGGTGAAATATTGTTTTCATCAATTTCTAGAGTTTCAGTATCACTCCATCCTAATTTTTGCATCAAATTAAGATTAAAATTGATCGAATCCAGACTTTGACACGCTTTATTTTCATCCTTCTCATTTATGTAAATTGTAATAATTGAATTGAAGTAAGCATTATTTGTGTAAATATTAATAATTCAAAATTAGATTAAAAATATTGCAATATTAAACTTTATCAAAGATGCTAAAATAGCTTAAAGAATTAATTTTTTTCTTTTTGCAATTTGTTGACTGCAACTGTCATTCTTAACAACCAATGTTTGAATGGGCATTTTAAAAGTGTGATTTTTAGACTGTGAAAAATGAAAAATGGAGAAAAAAAAGCTGAGAACTTGTTAATTATAAATTAAAAAAATTAATTTATAATTAATATATTTATTTAATACATTTACACTTCCAGTTTCTGTTGGAATGGAAAAAATAAATAAATAAATGAGCAAAAAATAAAGGCAGCAGAAGTACCAGAAACATGGGGGGGGGGGTAGTATCACCTTGGACAAAAAGTTGAGAACCACTTGTTTAGTGCCTCAGCTGAGCATGTTTCTAAAGGTCTAGAAATAATTTATTGAATTACAACACAAGCATATTCATTTTTTAACAGTTACAGATTCCAAGAGTGGTTTATAGTACAACCAGGATTACACACTCTCGACACTGAACAAGAAAAACATCCCGTGATACATCATCCCAGAGCTAAACTCAGAGGGCCAACCCTCAATCTGAAACTCACCCTCAGCATAAGAACATGATGCTTGAAATAACAGACTGAATCACATCCCACTGAACAATCTACACTTGACATTTGCATAAACCTTATAATTGAGTTATCAGAAAAATATATTATTATTTGTGGATTGACTTTAAATAATACATTTCCAAGCAAAGACAAAGGTTGGTACACACACACAAATAAACATTATAATCAGTCCTATCTAGTGTTGCAGACTGAAGTGCACACATTGTGTGTGTGTCATCAAAGCTCCATCAGTGCCACTTGACCTCCTTCGGATAGACTGATGATGAATGTTACCTTTCTACAGTGTCTCTGTTTTGTTTCAGTGGAGGTGAGTCACGATGTGTGTGTGAGAGAGAAAATGCGCAAGTATGTATATGATGTGAGAGATGTCTGTAGGTTTGATTTTCCCTTTGATTCACACTTTGCAGCATGAAGTGAAAATAGAAGCTCACAAGCATTTTCCCCAAAATAACCAGAAAAAGTCAAGATACATTTTTTGTTGTATCTAGGACTATGTTGGCAAGAGTGATGTAGAAGTATTCACCACAAAGCTTACACTGGTGATACCTGAGACTGAGAGAAAACAGATTTCACAGTAAGTGATCGAATTTTCAGCATAAGAAAAACGTGTTTTAATGCTTGTTGTTTTGTAGAACATCACAGTCATATTTATATGATATGAGCGGCCTGTAGATAGGGATTAAGCCTATGTGTTATTTAAGAAAAATATAATTCTATTTTCAGAATGACATTTTTTTTTCAAACCTAGTCTGTGGGGTAAAACGCCCCCAGCAGGAATCCCTTAATTACTATAGTTACAGAACATCAAATCCCTTGTTATTGTTTTACAACAAATGTATTCTAACTAGTTGGTTGAATAAAAATATTTGGTCTTTATATTTAAAAATTACCTTAAGTTAGCATCAGGTAGCTAGTTAGATAAGCCAGTTAGCATCAGCTAACAATATTTTTCAAATATGCTATTATAAATTTGTAGTTCATAATTATTGATTACATTCTTTTTAATTTTAAGCTAAAAACCTGTACTCTGATTTTGCTGCTGCAAATGTATAAAGCAAATTGCTTCTTCAGATTGGGGGCATTTTACCCCACCTGTGGGCCAAAACAGTAGCCCCTTGCTACAAATGTCATTTTTGTTAAAAATCTAATAACATGAAAACTCTGGACATTTTTCATACTTGGTTTATAATTTATGTCATTGTCACTATTCAATTCTGGGCACATTTCATTTTTGTTTCACAGAAAAAAAACACAGTCCTTAAGGGGCCGTTTCCCCCACTTTCCCCTATCCTCATGAATATGGAAATTGATGTACAGCATAAACAAGCAGGCACACATCACTCAAACGTCGCATTCAGTGATGACCAGCAGAGTGCAGCACATAACTGCTAGTTATGACAATCTGAAGCTGTTTGAGGGATCAAGAGACCATTTACCGCATCTTTGGAATCCAATTTAGCAAGCATTCCAAAATACCTCATGTATTTTAGTATTGCAGGACCTAAACTAGAGTTTAACTAGAATAAACCAGAACTGCATTCTCTCTTCTTTGAAAAAATATATTTAAGCTTTAATTCTTTGCTTTCTGTGGTTTGTATATGAAAGATCACCAGACAGTATTTACAAAACATAAACCTTCAGCCAGTAAGACTTGTTTCATAAAACAAAAACCTTCAGAAAATGAAGTTTCACAAAATAAAAACCATAGCCAGTGGGTTTTTACAAAACAAAAATCTGCAGCCAACAAGTCTTTAGTCTTTAACCAATAAAACAAAAAGATCTTCAATCAGTGAGTATCAAAATATAATGACACCAATACAGTGGAGCTCGTTTCGTCTCAGTTCTGTCCTGCTTTTCTGCCTCATACTTTCATAAGTGCATAGACTAATACCAGTGGGAGTGAGGGCACGAGAGCAAGGCTAAGAAATCGTGTGTGCTGTATAACATATAATTCATATGTCCTTTAAATTGGACAAGGTGCTCTACTTGTTCATTGAGGCACTAAATGTCTTGTATTCAGGGCCGCTGCTGGCCAAATGGGTGTCCTAAGCAGGATTGTATTGTTGTGCCCCCTCCCTTAAATATTATGGAAGTAAAAAAACAAACAAAAAAAAACCTTACTATAGGGGTAAAAATAGAACTTTAATAAAATATACAAGTAAATTGCAATTAAATTGAATTATTTACTAATTACAATTGTAGCTCTAGACAGTTACCTATGGCTATTATTTTATTAATACAGTTGTCTGATTGATTTTATGGTCTCAAGCATTCAGAAATCACACAAAAGAAAATTAAGCAGTTTGACTATGAAAACCATGGTTCAATTTTTGTAAGGGTTGTGATGTCCACATGTTTTTTGTTGAAGAAATTATAGAGGCTGTGTCATCTATAGCAAAAAGGTGGCCAAAAATTAAACAAGGATATGATCATCCTGTAAGTGTAACAGCAGCAATTACCAGGCCTTTGGCTCCCTTTACAGGCATTTATAATAACATGTAATGTTGAAAAAAAACAAAAAAAAAAACAATAAACACCATCACAAAATGTGTAATGGTTTTACTGGTTATAATGGGACTTGTATTGGTTTTAATGGAAACTGTAATGGACCCTGTGGGTGACTCCCGAATGACAGCCTGATGCTAAATAGACTATTTGTGGGTGGCTGTTTGTTGTTTCACCTATCAGTTCGTGTCGATAAAGTATATTAGGGTAAATCCTGTATAGTGATTTATCCTATATAGTGCAAGTAGTGCATACACTTGTAGTTATGTATCTTTGTAAGTCATTGTAAGCACACGACCCCCCCCCCCCCCCCCCCCCCCCCCGTTATAGAAAAAATAAATAAAAAAAAGTGGGCTCCCCCAAAGTCCACGGTATAGTTCGAACACTGGTTGCAACTATGGCAGCTGAGAAGGCCATTCTTTGAAGAATTTTCGGAGCCTAATGAAATCGGTACAAATACGTGTTTAATACTGCACAATATGCTCGATGTTACAGTCACTGCCCTTGCCGTCCAGAATAAAAGAGAACATCCCACTGAGTGAAGGGATTTGTGGAATCTGTGGTTCCTAATTATTGTGATCCAATATTTGCCTCGCATTTCAGGATGAAGAGACAAACATTTCAGATGAAGGATAATCCACTTCTTACCTCCGAGAGTGTTATGATCTATTATGACCTTATTATTTTTATTGTGAGTATTAGACTTATTATTGCTGATCACTGTTGTTGTGCTATGATATTGTAATATTTGCCTTTATATAATCAGAGGAGCATAGAAAAGTTTATGAACGTGTCACTCCACAATACAATAGCAAAATATATAAATATGTATAGTATTTTTATGTTACATTAATCAGTGTCTAGCACACCTTCCTAAGGAAAGGATATGGACCAGAAGACATTAAAATCACTACATGATATTTAGACAGACTTAAAGAAGTTCCAGATCTATACTTGTGCTCTTATTATTTCAGTTATTTTGCCTTTAACGAAAATAAACATGTGCAAACAATATACTTGCTCTTGTGAATTTATTTTTATGTTAATTACATTTACTTATAAATTCATCATCATCATGTTGATATGCTATGTTACTATAAAACTCTTTCCACAAACATGTATTTTAATATCTTCAATTGTTGTGTATATCCGAGCAGCGGACACAGTTGTAAATGACTTCACTTGGACCCATTGTGCCAGCTGTCTCTTTAATACCTCTTGGTTTATATTCATGTTGCTGCTGATTGGGCTGACATTTCTGACACACCCACCAAACAAGAGAAAACGTATCTCAAACCCCGTTGCACACCGTTTCCAGGAAGCATGTCGTTCAACCCGGAAACCGTAGCAAAACTGTGAGCCTGTACGTGGCCCAGGTCTTCGAGCCGGTCACGTGACTGAAAGCTATGAATTGGTGGCTTGTTAAAACCAATAAATCCTAATGGAATATGTCCTAAAACACAACATTTTTTAAATGGTTTTAATGGTTAAAAGTTGATGGTTTGTAATTTTTGTAATGTATTTGTGATTCATTTGTGATGGTGTTAGAATTTTCTATTGTTTTTTTTCAGCAGGGTTGCCTCATTGTTTTTATATAATGCATTTTAAGTCATTTTAAAGGCTGTTGTTGGCTTAGGTTTGTTTGTATAACCACAAAAAATATTATCTGAATATTTCTTTGTATATTATTATTTGAAGTAACAAAACCATGGTTAATTTGTTGTTACCATCTACAAGAACCATGATTTTTTTTTTTTTTTTTATTATTCGTGTTAAAACCATGGCTAACTTTTGTAAGGGAACATGGAAACATCGGAGAGAATATTAGATGCGTTGGTGGTGGTGAATTGATTATTGATTATTACCGACATTAAAACGGTATAACCTCAACACCCAAAAAAGTTTTACAGGATTATGAATGTAGCCTACCTGAAAGTGAGGCACGGGCTTCGTTTTTATATATATTTTTTTTCTTTTCTATTATTTTCTTTTCTCGGTGCCGGATTGCTGTTGCCTTTTCACGGGCATAGTTGTCCATCAATTATGATCATCTGCATTCAGCCGCAAACATGAGGTGCCAGCGGGCGCGGGTGCGGGAATGGCACGTTTTTTTTTTTTTTTTTTGAGCAACTGGGATGGTGCCCCCCTGGGAGTTGGTTCCCTAAGCAAACTGCGTACTCTGCGTATAGGGAGCGGCGGTACTGATTGTATTGGGCACAAGGCAGCGGCGAGGAGCGCGTGCAGCATCTTCAGCTCAGTGTTGGCTCTATTCCCTGTACCCAGTCAGTATGTGCTTGTGTGAGTAATTTAGTCGTATTTAATTTAATCCCTGGTGTCTTGGCGAAGAGATCAGTGCAGTAATGGTGAAATGTGGGTCAGAGTTAAACCTTCTCTGAAGCCCTGAAATAAATACAAGCTCAAGAACTTACTGAAGGGAGAAGAGTCTACCAATAATCTTTGACTGAGGTTCTGCCAGCCTGCTGAGCTGAGACTTCAACAAAACTCAGCAAAGTGAGCAAACCATTCCACCCCAGAGTGCTTTGCTGATGCTCAGCCGTCTCCTGGTGAGTCCGCTGGCTTCAGCAGAACTAGTGAGCCGAGCAATGCAGAGTCAGAGATGGTCTGAGCTCCAGATAGCACACCTATGCACCAACACAGTCTTTCACTCAGTTTCATATTTTCAGTTTCATATTTTTGTAAGATTGTTTCATGTAAGATTTTTTAAATGTTTTTGAAAGGAATCTCTTATGTTCACCAAGGCTGTTTTATATGTATTTTTATTTGCTTGATCACTCATAAATGTAATACTGTGAAATATTATCACAATAAAAAAATTAATACAAAGTGCTCAGGAAATCCTAAAGACAGTTGTGCTGCTTAATATTTTTGTCAACATGATGATTTTTCCCCCCAGGACTCTTTCATAAATAGAAAGTTCAAGAGAACAGCAAAAACAGAAATCATTTGTTACATATTATGTATTAGCTGTTAATGTATAATGTATTTACAGACACTCTTTATAAATGTTTAAATATTTTTAATACACAATTATTTATTTATTTATTTTAAAACTCACTGACCACAAACTCTTGAGTGGTAGTGTATATATATATTTTCAAAATTAAATAATTAAACAAAATAAACGATTATTAAAAATTAATAAAAAAATACTTTTAAAAAGCTACTCAGATGCCAGGCAGCAACCTGGCTTTTCTATCCTTTTTTTTTTTTTTTTTTTTTTTTTTTTTATTTAAATTAATTAGTAGATAAATCAGTGATAAATAACATTTAATATATTTTTTAATGTTAATTTGTATTAAAATAATATCTCCTTTTTTTTTTTTTTTTTTTTTTTACACAGAAGTTTAAGCGCCCATTTTGAAACCCCCTACAATAAACAACACTTAACGTGGTTCATTTACAGGGCCCCTTTTCTGTCTAAGTGGGCAGATCTTGGCTCAGAAAAAGCTGCAATGTGAATTAGTTTAGACCTACAGTATATGCTGTTTAGCCAAATCTCTGGTTATGTAGGGCTAGTTATGTAGGAGAAGGAGATATAATGTGATCTGGAAAAAGCAGTGGGTTTCCTCTGACCAAGTAACAGTCTTTGAAATACAGCTCATTATTATTATATTCACAAAAGAACTCACCTTCAATCATAATGTCATGACTAAAATGGAACAGTGGCCCATGAAGACCCATTCCACTGTTGAATGGGGACAAGGATCAGCATAATTTCTCTCTAACACACACACACACACACACACACACCTTTGTGAGGTCATTCGTAGACACAATGCAATCTCTAGCTCCTTACCCTAACCCATCAGAACTAAGTGCCTCACCCAAACACTTTCCCTAAACCTAACCTTTACCCAATTATAACCTGATCCCTAACCAAGTCTTGACTCTCAAACAGGCCCTCACTTTACTCACTGTGTTCTCACTCCGATGGTCTAAAACTCAAACCGGTCCTCACAAAGATAGCTGTACAAGTGCACAATCACACACACACACACACACACACACACACACACACACACACACACACACACACACACACACACACACACACACACACACACACACACACACACACACACACACACACAACACACACAACACAAACACAAACATATAGACTGTTAAAATACCAAAATCATTGAGAAAATAGCCCACGGTGATTAAGTTTACAACAGAACGATTGTGGCACTCACACCATCTCAACAACAATCTGTTAAGGTCCATAAATTGTCTCATGTTCATTTATTTTTAATGCATTAATGACACGTTTCAGCTCTGAATGCATCTGTAACAATGCAAAAAGGAGATTTATCTTCAGTTCCTACTATAAGCATGACTCTGCACTATGAAAAAGAACACAATCTAATTTACATAATTAGTGTTCTTGAATTCTTGAATAGTATTACTTTTATACATTTATGGATAGCCAGAGGTGCTTTTCTCCCGGATGTCAGTTGTTGAGGAGAATGAAGCAGTATTCTCAGCACAAATAAAAACTTGATTTCTCTTTAATGCTTTGCTTTAAAAATGAACACATACACATTCTAAAAGATGTGCATTCAACTTGGCATTCAGAGGGGGTTTGTTGGGCTTCGATGTATTAACTATAAACTAATTGATGCAGGAACAGAGAGATTTATCCTAAATAAAGTATGTGACTAGAACTTTGACATAAACATTTGTGCCTGTGAAATCAAAAGCTCTGAAATATTCATAATTCTCTGAAAGTAAACTACATCAAAGTGCACAGTCTGACAATGACTGCAGGGCATTATTAAAGCTTTTATTTCTCAAAAATAATTTAAGCTTTCTATAACTGTGCATGACACTGTGATTACCATCCTGAAAAATGGTTCTATAATGTTGCAGGATGAAGGAGATGCATTACAACAACACATGAATTCAAGGATATTATTAACATTCAAGTCAACTGAAATCAGAATTGGCCCTTTTTACTTTCTTAATGCATGTTCCAGATCTCATTGTGCACGATTAATAGGTGCATGTTACTCCAAATAAGAACAAATGTAATCTGTCGAAAATCTTTTATCAAAATTAAATACCTTTGCCTCTGAAATGACTTTCCATTTTGGCTTGATGTCATGAATGCCTCTTACTTTTTCAACCTCTTGTAACACCCACTTTTCACAATCCAAACAGTCTTGTCCTACATTTTTTTTAATGATATATCATATTGCACTCAGAAATATGTTGGATTGCATTACATTATAGTTTACATCAATATCATTGGGTTAAATCTATGGTAACACTTTACAATAAGGTAAACATTAACATAAGTAAACAGTAATATTAGGTAATGCAAAAGTGAACATGAGCATACAAAGAGCAGCAATTATTCATCTTAATTTAATAAATTAACATTAACATTAGTTAATGCAAAACCTAACATAAAATAACAATAAACAAAACGTTTGCATCTTAGCTGTATCTCTTAATGTAACAATTTATTAAATATTAAAGATATGAATATAAAATATGATTTTAAAATCATTTGTTATTAAAACTGATTTTAAATTAATAAGTGAAATGTATCAAAAATAATAAATAAATACATTTATAAATAAATAAATAAATCTTTTAAAATGTTAAATAATATGATCAAATAAATGTATCATGAGTTCCCCCAAATATTAAGCAGCACAACTGTTTTCAAAATTGATAATAATAATAATTTTTGAAGTATCAAATCAGCATATTTAAATGATTTCTGAAGGATCATGTGACACTGAAAACTGGAGTAATGATGCAGAAAATTAAGCTTTTCCATCACGGAAATAAATTACATTCAAAAACAGTTATTTTTAATTATTATAATAACATTTCACAATATTACAGCTTTTATTGTATTTTTTTTATCAAATAAGTACACATTGGTGAGCTTAGGAGACTCCTTTTCATATAAAAAAAAAAAAAAATGTAAAAAAACTAAGAAAACATTTGAACGATAGTGTACAACCTAAGAGTTATCAGATCTACAAATGTTGACCAGTTTTAATGGCTTCAGGCCTCTGGGTAACTAATGACCTTGAATATGTTAGATGGCAGATTGGGTCTCGCCTGGGCTGAGCTTTTCTCTTATTGCTGAAGCTCTTCTGTTCACTTATTCACAAATCAAGAGAGAAAAATCATAAAATATTAATCAGTCCAAGCACTTCCAGAACCATTGTGCTCATCTCCACCATATTTCATATGGGATAGAAAGACCAATGAGATTTTAGAGCAATTACCGTGCACTATATGTTAAGTGCCATATTCAAAGCATTTAAGCAGAGAAAACAGAGGAAGGAGAGGCGAGAGTAACCCTTTCTCTCACTATTTGGTGATTTCTCTGGGGCAGAAGAATTTCTCCATTTTGAGAGGGTGTTCTCTATGGACAGTGGTGTGAGGCGGTGAAAGCCTGCACGAGAGAGAGAACACGCTTTCTCCATTAGGGACGTCCTTTCCATTCATTCATCCAATAGAGAGAGGAAGATTGTGACGGTCTAATCTGTCAGGTGTGAATGAAGGGTAGGATCTTCGCTGCTGGTCCTGGATCGGACTTGCTAGATTGATAAAAAGCTTCATAAACCAGTTGTGGGTCAGGAGGAGTGTGTCTACACCCCTGTGAGTTTAAGACATAATGACTGCTGAGGCCCTGAGCTGCTCCAGTGCTGTCAGAAAGAATGAAGACCTGTGTGTGGGGTGCATGCTGGATCTCATTGACTGAGCTGGCATCTGATTGGTCAAGGCCAGATCTCATAGGTGAAGGACATGCAATGTTAATATCATGCTGAGAAATTACTGACGAACATGGTTTTTAAAGGTTTTTTAGATTTTGTTAGTGATATTGATGGTAAGATGAAAATGTGCCAAATCCATCTTAAATGAGATTATTTAAATACATTAGCAGCAAAATTCTAAAATAAAAATAAACTGCATTCTCAAGTAAACAAACTTGAAAATGTGAAAATGTTATTTCCAACTAAAATTATTGCCATTTTATTGCCAAATTATTTATTAGTAAAAACTGACAGAAATTTATTTTAATTTACCTTCTGTTTCAACTGGTTTAGAGACAGAAGAAGACTATTAAAGGAATATTTCACCCAAAACTGAACAATTGCTGAAAATGTACTCACCCTCGGGCCATCCAAGATGTAGATGAGTTTGTTTCTTCATCAGAACAGATTTTTTAGCATATCACTTGCTCACCAATGGATCCTCTGCAGTGAATGGGTGCCGTCAGAATAGGGCTGCACAATTAATCGAATTGCTAATTGCGATTACGATTATGGATGCCACGATTACATAATCGTTCAAAGCCGCGATTACAAAAATAAATAAACAATTAAAAATGCCCACTTGCATTATTCTGTTTGCTTAAGAGGTGTTTGCAGCGCGGGGTTTAACAAACTCAAACACACTGCATAAAAGACATTTTGTCAAACTGATAGTCGTTGTCACTCTGTTGTGCATGATAGAGATGTTAAACGCTAAACGTATCAAACGCGGAACAAAATAGCGGAACTCGTTTGAACTGCGCACCACACTGACCTTTTATCCGCTCGCCTCAAAAGAAAACAGCGCAGCGCGAGCTTAGAGCATATGAGTTTATTACAGTGACCCTGCAGTCGTGATCACGCGCTAAACAACGCTGTGAAATCCAGTAAGAAGCACAGCGCAGAGTTCTCCAGTACAAATCACGTCTCTTTAAACTAGTTTAAAGCCAAATAAATCGGAGCTGTTATTCTCATCAACACTGATGCAGAAACAGTGCAACAACGATCCAGTTAGAAGACGTTTCAATCCACAAATCACCCACATTTACCATAGTTTTACTCTAGTAACACTAAGGTTAACAATGGTACGGTGGCAGAAAAGTAGGATATTCATATTGAGTATTATTATATTATTAATATACTAAATATGTTAAAGGAGTAATGGAATATAATTACATTATTTTGTTAATTATTCTATCAGTTGATGTGGATTTGTAATTGACTGAATGTCTTTAGGCTACTGTTTTTCAATGCAAACACAGAAACCATATATTTAGGCTACTTTTGTACCATGGTAATGAGGTGCTGTACTTTTGGGTATGTATAAAAGATGAGGCTGTTACAGTTTTCACAATGGTACTGTCAAATGTACATCTGCATCCCAACTCAAGCTCCTGCTACTCTGAACTCAAGCTCCTGTTACTCTGAACTCAAGCTCCTGTTACTCTGAACTCAAGCTCCTGTTCTAATGTGCATTTCTAAGAGACAAAACTTGTAATATTACATGTTCAGTGTTACCAAATCAGGTGCTGGTGCCACTGCTCTCCAATGTTAGTCTGGAGCCCTGATCATATAAATTGTACTGTAAAATGTTACTGTAATTTGACTTTTCGTCTGTTTAATTGTAAATGAAATGTATAGCTTTAGTAAACCATTTTTTCTTTTTTTTTCTTTTTTAGTTTTAGTAAAACATTATTATACCATGCATAATTTTACCTTTTTTTGTTTAAAGAAGAAACCAAACCAACGTATAGTTGACATTTGAGGCTCAATGCTATAGAAAAGCAATAAAAGTTCAGGAAGAGTGTTTTCAGCCTTTTTTAAATATATATTTTATATAAAAAATATGGCATGCAGCTTCAAACAATGGCATAAATCTATTCAAAATAATCGTAATTAATAATCGCAATTACAATCTCAAGGGAATAATCGACAATTATGATTTTTGTCATAATCGTGCAGCCCTACGTTAGAATGAGAATCATTGAGATGTTTTTAACTTCAAATGGTTGCTTCCAGCTAAAATATGTCCTATATGCATAATATTTATTTCTCCATTGAAAAAATTGCCTCATTTGAATCAGGAGAGAAATATGCACAGATCAGGTACCGTTTAAAAGGGTAAACACTCAGTTCAAACAGTTCTAAACAAAATTGTTGGTGGATTTTGATGTGAGAGAACAATAAGAGGTGGACTTTTTAACTAGTGGAAGTGTTATTATGAATTTTGGCCAGAAGTGATGGTTTTAGGTTAAATTAAGCTACATTTTCAGCAAAATTAAATTTTTGGGCAAACTATACCGTTAAAAGGATCCTGTCAGAAGAAAGTAAGTTATGATACTTAAACGGCTCTAATATGGAATGCTGTAAACATTAAAATAAGTGCATCTTGTTGCTGATTACACCAGAAAAAGAATGGTTTCAACAAAGGAATCTCATAACTGCTCCTTAGGCTTTACATGATGAGAGCTGATTTATGAGAATGGTGAAATGTTCTGACATGATCTTGTTTTCAGGCGATAGTTGTTTATAATTGAGAATCAATAGAGCAGAGGGTGGAAAATTAGAGGCAAACCCTCAGGGAAACATGATTACTCATAAAACCTCTGACATAAAATATCAGCGTGAACTCAGTAAGCCCAGTAAGTGATAAATATTACATTAAAAACCCATGTGCTTCAAACCTTTTGTCATGTAAACGATCATGCCAAACACAACATCTGCCATAGTCTGTCATGTCAGCAAACACCCGTTTAGACTTGACTTTTACATTTACATGTTATTCAAAGACAATTGCAAGAACAAGAAAAACAAGAAAGCACTGCAAGAAAGTGTATACGTATATATATATTAGGACATTTCCTTAAACTCTACATCACAACACAATACAAAGTGTAATTCAAAATATGGGCAAAACATCTGTGAAAAATCAATAGGGAAAATTCCCTCATAATATCAGTACACTAGATCCTATTTTAAGACATTTTTAGAGGGTAATGGGCATATTTGATTAGAGACTAAGCTAGGAAAATTTTCAGTGAGTAATGACATGAAGATCGTTCACCCAATAATGAAAATTTAATCATCACTTACGCACATTCACTTCGCTCCAAACTTGATTTAATTTCTTTATAGCATAACAGAAGATATATTGAGGAATGTTGGTAACCAAAAAGTTTTGGTTACCATAGTCACAACAACAGTGACAAAAAATCACATGGGTTTCGAAAAAAACATGATGGTGAGTAAATGATGACAGAATTTACATTTTTGGATGAGCAAACCCTTTGAGAAACTACAGAAATGAGATGATAATGGCACCAGAGTGAAATGTTCTAAATGAGTTAATAACGGTACCAGAGTGACAGATGAAACTCAACAGAGTGATGTTTTCTTATGAGAGTGTGCTGGTCTGCATGCGCACTTCATTCTGTAATTGCTACGAGGCTTTTAATGATCATTAAGAGGCACTGTAAAAGAAAGTTGTAACATTTTGAATGTGTTCCGGAACTCATATTTGTTCTCTTGTTCTATAGCACCACTAATATATCAATAAATAAGAAGGAGAAAGAGAGAAAGAGCGTGTGAGAGAGGTAATTATTTATAAAGGGCTTTCAAAAGCTCTGGTTGATTGTCATAATCCCCTTTAAAGCCTTAAAGCACCAAAGAGACACTTCTCCTGATATAAAAGAGAGAAAGAGAGAGACAATGAGAGGGAGAGAGAAAAATCTTTAATAAATGTATTTATTGACTCATCACTGATGCTAATGAGAGTTTGAAACTTCATTTAGCTCCATCTTTTTCACTTTTTCGCTCTTGCTTCTAATATCTCTGAGCTGATTCAATTACCATAAATATAATATACAAAATAGGCTACATAATCAAAACAGGTCTATGCACATGCATGTTGGAGAAATCGGCTACAACCTTGCTGTGAATGATTATATGTCATTGTCGCCCCAGACAGGTTAGGTTAGTGACTGTCTCGTCAGATTGAAAGAAGCTTTAACTGGGTCACTAGAAGTTTACTCTGATGTAAAGGAAAGGTGGTGTATAATTGTCTCATATACAAAATGAACTAATATTTTTAATGTGGAGGCGCATTAGCATTTCTACAAATTCCTGTTTAAATAGTTATTTATAAACTATATTTTACCCAATGGCTGCATTTAGTTTGCTATTTTTAACTGTACTCACCAAAATGAGACCAAATATGACAGAGAAATGTATCAAAAGCCAAATGTTACAATAAATTGGGTGTCATGGGAAAATCCAAGCCCTGTTTTCTACCGCAAGCATAAGCAGTGCATATTTATTTCCATGGCTGTATTAACAGGTAAAAGTATATTGCAGAGCAGTGCTGCACTGCATGAGCATAGCAAAGGCACTGCTGTAATTTTGCTGAGTCTATTTGAAAATGAATAGAAAACAGTTGAGAATACACTATACTGTATATGTATTGAGCACAATTGTTTGTGCTACATAGGTTTATATTTGCAATGTAGGCTTTTATGAAGCAACTGCAGAAACACAAACACTCTCTATTAGTGATGGACCAAAATTAAAGTAACAGAAAACATTTGGCTGGTACAACAAAAAAGTAAAAATCAAGTTTTCTGTTTTTTACCTAATTACCACAATGTAATTATCGAAATTTGTGACCCTCTCTGTGAAATCCAGGCTCAAAGTCTCAAAATCTAATTATGAGATAACAAGCATCACAGTTTGATTTCAACCATTAATTTCACTATGATTTCAATCTTTGACATGGCCTTACTCCGTCAATATTAAAGATAACAGGGTTACATTTTCACAGAATGTTCTTTACCTTATTATGATGATTTTATGTAAAAAAAAAAAAAAACAGTAAATCACAAAAAACGACTTTAGCTGGGTTTTTCACAGCCAGTCACATTTTGGTGTTTTGGTAAAAAAAAAAAAAATTGGTGCATCACAACTTTCTATTTAATAAGTCTGACTGAATCCACATGCCTTATGTGATTTTTGGCGCTTAGGTTCTGTTTCCATGTACATTAACTTTTGGATGTAAATGATGGCCAAATAGCATAAGTGTAAAAACTTATGTATTTAAACACTGCGGAATATCTCATGTCAAGCTTTAGCATGCTTTGGTGATAAAAACAAATAGTACCAACAGATGTTGTTATATCTACTCAGGCCTTTACACTCTCATTTTAACAAACAGCACCTTCAGATCCTATGCGTTTATACGTATTTGACACAAGCCAGATCGCAAGGCCTGGTATGCAGCTACAACAACTTAAACATAGTAATTTAGTGAGAGCTGTGGACTTTGAGTCTCTGGACTCTTTCACAGGTTCACGAATGGATCACCTCACTGCCAAAATACAGATGAACAGTACTGCTGTGAGAACTTTAACAGCCCTAGCTGTTACAATTCAACCTCACTGTTGAAGAAACCGCTTGAGACAAAAACATATCTAAACCAAACACACTTTGTAAAATCATCAAACTGAGCTGTCAACCTGCTATAAATGACACTGAAAAAGAGGTTTCTCTCACTCACTGACATGCTTCAGTGACAACTGTATGCTCGAGGCTGTCATAATGATTTACAAATATGTAAAAAGAGAGAAAGACAATGAGGTGCAAGACAAATAACTTAGGGAGAGATAGGGACTGAAAGATGTAATCTTGAGCTTGCCTATTACATTATGTTTCACTAAACACACTTTCCTCCAATCTGTAAGAGAAAGACTCAATTCACACAATCCATGAGTGACAGAATGTAAAGAGATTGTGGATGGAAGCGAGAGCGCAGCGTTTGTGTGAAGAAATCTCTGTAGCATTGGAGTGATTCAGATCTCAATATTCCATCACACACTAAGCAGCACTCTAAATGAATGTATTAGCGTAGATCTAATAATATACTCCTGCGTTTGCATATTTTATGTTTTACTCAGAGATTTCTCCAACCTGATTTACTAGCTCATTTCACTAATACATTTTCATGTCACAATATACCTTTGGAAACTGGCTCCATTTCCTTTCAGGATTAAGACTCATGTTTTATTCAGACCTGATACGTACGTTATGATTTGATTTTGATTTATTATTGATGATGCGAGGAGAAGCGATGTCCAGGAGAAATATTCATCCAAAGTGTTCAGTATGATAGAGGTCATTTGTGGAGAACTGTAAGTACACTTCATAGGTCTTTTAAAGCACAAGAAGAATGAAAGAAGAAGGACACGTCAAATTCAAAGATATCTGTCTTTAATAACAGACACACATTCATTTTTAACGATATGTTAGCGAACTTGTTTTACTCACTATATTATAACCTTTGTGTTGAACTTCCACTTTTCAAACTCCTCAGGTGCATTTGCTCCAACATGTTTAAAAACTAACATTTTACTTCCAACAATTCAATAAACAAGAACATTATGTGACTTACTGTATATTTTAGAGACAATATTACCAGTTATTTTGTCTAGTTTTGATCCACCAATGAAAATATTCCCAAACAAACCCAGAGCAGGTCAACACATGGCAGTATGGAATGAATCTGTTTCGAATGACTCAGTTGAATGAATGATTCAATGACTCACTCATAAACTCAGTCACTTAAGCCGTGTCCCAAAGTTTAGGGTACGCACTTCGGAGTGTGTATCTGAAGTGTGAATGCGTCACAACGGTGCGACGGAAGCTGTCCCAATGTCGAGCGTGCAGACTCCGGAGTGCGCATTTGAAGTGCGATTGCGTCACAGCGTCATGACGTAAGCTGGCCCAATTCAGAATGCGCACCCCGAAGACTGCATTCCATGGCCGAATGCGTCACCGCGGCGCGACGAAGTGCTGCCATAATTCTAAAGCGACTTCAAATGCGCCCTCCGTTTCCCAGGAAAATGTACATCTGATGGACACTTTGCACCCTTCCATATCCCAGAATCACTTGCGCGCAGATGACGATGGAATTTATATTCAAAGAGCACGGCGGATGAGAGTTCTGTGGGGAATTCACATTGAAATGTAAGTATTGTGTTTTCATTTACTCAAATACCTAGCAAAAGTGTTAAAAGCCAGGTTTTTTTTAACACAAAGCCCACAAACAATAAGACAACCAGTATATAAGGCAATAGTCTTTCCGTTTTTTGTGTTTTTGTAGTGCTGTCATGCAAGATATGTCTACAGATGTTTTAACCAGTATTTTGTATGCATGTGCTGCTGTGTCATACAGGGATGGAAATTAGCACCCGCCACCAGCCAAATGCGGGTGATTTTGTGTTGTGGCGGGTAAACTCGCTTCACCTACCGGCCACCGTGGCGGGTAAATAAAAATAGCATACTGTTTCACCCGGACGGCGGACACTTTTAGAGGAGGCACACCTTCAAAAAAAAATGTGGCGTTACATCGCAGGCGTTAAGAGGTCTGCAGAGAAAACATCTCAGGAGGAGCCAGTGGACAAAGAGGCGAAGGTCAAAAAACGTTTTTTTAAAGAACGATGGAGAAAAGCAGACAATGGGGAGTCCCGTGATTGGTTAGTTTACGAAGAGACAAGTCTGACAATGTTCTGCTCGGTATGTCGTCATGTGTTTTCTCTGATCTGATATCTATCTGATTTGTTAAAACGTTTCCATTTACACTTGGCCACATAAATCTTCACAAAATGGATATAAATCCGAGCTTCAATTCCCGCGCTATATATAAATTTAACGAAGTTCACGTCAACGAAATAAAAAGCGCTGCATTTTATTAATTATCAGATTATTTCAAGATCAAAGACCGCAATAGGAGAGCGCTGGAAAGATAAGCCTGTCTTATACTTTTAATGAAGATGTTGAGCGTCTGCGTCTTACTTTCAGTTTCATTCGCGGCAGTTTGCGCGTCTGCGATGCTCAGCTACTCATCTGCGGTGAGGCTTGTTGCATTAGCACAGTCATATCTGACTAAAATGTCATATAGCCTATAACACGGTCTCACACGTTTATTATTTTTACATTTTAGGAGGAGTAAAATTCACATATGTGGTTTCAACGTCCAGATGCATTTACACATGTCCAGTTTCATCTGGAATGCGGCCCAGACCTCCTCCTGAAGTGTTTTGAGCGATCGGATTTATATTACAAAACTGAAGTGACCAGATGTAAAGCCCCTATATATATTTTCATGTTATTTTTCATTAAAATGAAGTTGTCTAGTAGATTGTGTTTAACACACAAAAGAGTGACACAGAAGTATAAAAACTCTATATTGATAAAAAAAAAAAAAAACCTGCGCTAGGATCGGATCGGAATCGGCGATACTCAGAACTTTCTGGATCGGATCTGAAAAAATGGTATCGTTGCATCCCTAATGAAAATGTCAGTATTTCATTGAGACTTTAGATTAAATAAACTGCTTAAGTATTGTAGATCTTGTAGTATTAATTTTCACATGCAGTTACACATTGTCGGTTAAAAACAAGAAAGTGGCTGGTAAAAACATTGAGTGGCTGGTAGATTTTGAAATCCACCAGCCACAGTGGCCGGTGGACAAAAAAGTTAATTTCCATCCCTGGTGTCATATTTTCTAATGTTGCACCAATTTTTACATATGTTTAAATATGTTGTACATATTTTCAAAGACTGCACCACTGTCTAAATATTTTTCATAAGTGTTTCAATTTTCTCTTGTTTTACGACTATTCTGGAGAAGATGAGACTGCTGGGGAAGGACTTAAAAATACAAAGTAAGCAAGTTAATAGACACATTTTTGCTGAAATTCATTGTGCTGTTGTTATTAACAGGCATGGTTTATTTGCTCTGCCTTAGGATTGCAAGTGTCCTGGGACAGGTGAGGGGGTGAGTGGAAGCTGGTGGAGCTACTCATCGAACTCCAGAGAGAGACAGAGGAGAGAAGAGCACAGGAGAGCAGGGAGAGAATGGAGAGACAATAAATTATTTATTAACCCTACTCTCAAGAAGAGAAAACCGTGGGAAAAAAATGTTTTTGTCACATTGTCAATGAAACAACCTAATTTCTGCAGTTTATTTTTGTGATGTAAGTTAAAAACGAAATGGTAAGTTGTATATGTTATTCATTTTTGGAATGTAATTTATTTATAAATGAGCTGTACATTTCTGTACATTTTGTATTTCTGTTATGCATATTCACGTGTAAAAAAAAGCAATTATGTACATTGTTAATTTTTTTAATGCAGCTTACAAAACATTCTTCTATACGTTTATTTTTTTTTGTCCTGTAAAAACATTTTTTACATGCAAAACAAATTGTTCTATACATTACTGAAATAACTTTTTTACAACTATTTACAGCTTAGGTTTAACATCAGAAAAACAACATAAAGGTCTTCGGGAGGAGAATCTCTTGGTGGTAAATGGCCAGCACCTCCTCAGCGACTCAGGACAATGCGGTGGACAGTGGAACGAGGCATGTCAAACACTCTGGAGACCACTCTGTATGATGCACCACTGGCCAGACAGAAGAGAAACACCAGGGTCTGGATTGTAGCACCCCATCCTTGTCATCGTTCACTTCTCAGAAGATCCAGCAGCACTGTCAGGGCCTCCCTGCTCAGCCCAAAACCATTAAAAACCTGTCCAGTGCTGGCACATTCAGCTTTATCCTGCAGCACAGGAGTCTGGTCTGATTTAGGGAAAGAAGAAAAAGAGGAAATTGTTTAGAGCTATGTCAAAGTAATTAGTAGAAGAAATATTGAGGTACTTTAATAAACTACTTGTAGTAATACTACACTGGGGAAAAAAACAGTAATATTTAAAACCTTAGTTGAAGGGATACTTCACCCAAAAATGAAAATTCCAAACCTGGAACAACTTGAGGGTGAGTAAATGATTGCAGAATTATCATTTTTGGGTGAATTATCCTCTAATTAAAAGTATTATCTTACATACTCTATAGACTTAAGGTATTGAGAGTAAAAGTAAAGGTATTATTCTGAAAAAGAATTTGTCAGGATGGTTTTGCATTAATATTACTGCTGCACTACTGTGTATGTTGCATTTTACGTCTGAATATATTCAAGGTTATTAAATGTAAAGTTGGCTACTTCATACTGTTGGGTAGTTTAATCTACAACAATGCATCATGTTGTAAAAAAAAAACATATTTTTATAGTGTTGCTTTCCTGTAAGAAAAAAAAGAAGAAAACTTGGTATTTCATATTTGTACGAGAATACTTAATGAATGTACTTCCTTACAGTCCACCACTGATTATTTTGAAAATGAAAGTAACGTCTATTGTCAGAATATTAACAAATTGTTGCTAACTATATCAGAGGCTGCATCTGAAGGACTCAGACCGGTCATACAGGGCACTGTTCAGCTGTGACAGCTGCACTGAACATTGAGCTGTACAATGCCCTAGTGTTTTTTTGTTTGTTTTTTTATTATTATTATTCACACTTTTATTTTTATGCTTAACTGCCTAAAATGTCCGGGTTGCAAACCTGTCTACATATGATCACCATGGTCAAGACAATAAACTTTCTAAAATCGCACCTTTGTTAAATATCAGTCAGCATTTGAACTGCTGTGTATGTGTGTGTGTGTGTTTTGTAGTTTTTCATATCATTACATTATTCAAATAAACTCAAAGCCAATACTAGCACTTAAAGTTGTAATCCGGCAATTAAGGACGCAGCAAACCAGTGTAACTTACCTGGCCTCAGTCTTGGCTAATCACCGTCTCCTCCATTATGACATAAAAACAAAAAAAGAGCAATTCTGGCTCCACCTATCCTGTCAGGATGGCAGCTCTCATCTCGCACCGTTGCTATGCGACAGGAGCGCAATCTGGGACACCTGGTGGCGCAATTAGGAAATCCTGCGAAGGCGGAGTGTCTCATGCACTTCGGAGGGTTCTTCGTGCACTTTGAAGGCGTGGCCTTCCAAGTCCGTGGACTTCAAAGTGCGTACCCTAAACTTTGGGACATGGCTTTATTCCTGAATGAATCAGTGTTTTTGAACAAATCAGCTGAATGAATGATTCAATGATTTATGAACACTTGTTGCCACTTACTATCAATGTAACGTCTAGAAAGAATCACAGGAACATCTCAATACCAGGCTATACCCAGGCTGAGAGGTGGACACTGATTTACACAGAACGTGTTTTAGTATGTTTTTCCAACACCATGTCCTAACTGCACATAACTTGACACATGATAAAAGGTATATTTTCCATGTTAATCTGAGTTTTTGTCCTAACTAGCCGTGACAGCGACACACAAAATTTCTATTTTCCAGAACACGGTAATTTTCTATTTCTGCTGACAGTTGTGCTAGCTGGACACAACAACATACAAACTATACTTAGACAGTAGATCCATTGCTCCCACAAGGCTCAGCATCTTGTTTAGTGTATATGCACTAAGTCAGCAAATTATCACAGCTACTGATGATACTCTAATCGCCAAATGAGTTGACTCCCTCTGCCAATGCATTGATGAAATTAACAGTATGTGCGCTAAACAAGGCCATTGCATTTGTGAAGTTCTCATGAATGCATACCTTGACTCTAGGGGTCAGTCAAAATCTTGGGGTGAAGACAGACCTTAGCTTCATAGTCATGTCACATAACTAGATACTATCATCTCAAATTGCAAGAATTAGCCAAAGGATTGTAATTGGATTATTGTAACAAAAGAAGACCATTAGAGAGCTCATCCAAACAAGACTAGTATTCACATAACAAATAGGATGGTATCAGTCACTCAGTAGGTACATTTAAGAATGTTAAGGAAGTCAGGTTTACATATTTATGAATTAGATTATAACACTTCATCTGTTTAGCTGTGCATTTCGTGCTGTCTGAGTGTAGTAGCGCTTCCAGAGCAGGCTCCTTGCCCAGAAACGGTTTCTATTTCCGCGACGTTGTGGCTGGAACAACAACATACAAACTATATGACAGTAGATAATTCTCAGGTTATTATGTGCATTATTCAAAGTTAAACGTGTCTAATGTGAGTTAGAATATCATATTGTGTGGCCTTATAGCTAAACTGAAAGCAACAACAGATAGTATACTTATATCTTGAAAATAAATTAAAGCAAAGATGTACATTAAAACAATGAGAACCAACAAGCGTATTCCATAACAAATATGGTATCAGTCACTCAGTAGGTACATTTAAGAATGTTAAAAAGGTTTAATATTTATGAATTAGATTATAAACTTATCCATTTCGTTGCTAGTGTAGAGCGCTTCCAGAGAGGCTCGCCCACACACGCTTCTGATTGGCTGTGATATTTGATTGATTCTTTTCATTGACTCCATTGCGCCACTTCTTGCAGCATTTTCAGTTTCTCACATGAGCAACGCATTTTGAGAAACTGTGCCAAGTAAAAAATACTTTAAAAACTGTGCAAACACAGATAAGCAGTGAAAAGTACTGTTGGACTGTATATCAGTGCTCTTGGAATGCTGCTCAGCCAAGAGTATCCAAAGACCGGAAATGTTGTATAACATAATTGATCATATTCACTGTGTGTATACTACAAGGAAATTACAAAAACTGTAAACATCATTTTCATAGGTAGGAAAGAAAATATGTGCCACTGCCACATAAGGGTCATCATGGTGATACACATATACTTCTGGACTAAAGATCATAAAGAGCAGCATTCAAGCATGGAGAACTGAATGAGATGTAATTTAAAATGAATGAAGGTGTTTAGAGAGGGAGGTTACAGCTCGGGCCAGAAGAGTTACAGCTCGAACAGATCTAGCGTTCGGGTTGTTTATGGGCCTCTCTCCCCTCCAAGCCAGCATTAAATATTCACACCAGTAACTCGCAATTCCAAGCATCTCTCTAAGAAAAACGGACTGGAGAATGGGGCAGAGTGAAATACAGTCGTAGAAAGACACAAAGTAGACGTTTTAGGAGTGTAAATGAGAAGGAGAGAGAAGTACTGTATGTTTCAAGTTCATTCCTTTACAATAAATAAATACCCATAAACTTACAGTGAATTATTATCAACCAGCTGCCAGTGATGCATAGTATATTCACCGCCACAAACTATAATGTATGACAGTCAGTTATTATACATTTGCATGCAGAATAGCAGCTCTATCATCCAACCTTGCTCGGAGTCACAACGCTACATCAGGAAAGCTGAATCTGCAAAATGTCTCCGAACTCACAATGTGACAGGTTCAAAGACGTGTAGTGCAGTGGTTCTCAATTTATTTTGTCATGCCCCTCTTTGAACCTAGACAAACTTTTGTGCTTTCCCCTCCAACCACCACCACCATAATCTGATTGATCAGTATAGCTGCCAAACGTTTGCATAACGATGAATAATGAAAAATAATTCTTTCATTTTGCAGATATTTTTGTTACATAAAAATGAGGGAAAATAAGCAATTTAAGATAAAGGAGCCAAGAATAACAGTGAAGTTCTATGAAAACTACTGTGAAAAACATACACTGCACTTTTAACATGCATACACTTTTCTTTTTCCCTGTTAAATAATTGTTTAAAAATAAATAAAGTATAATGAAAGCAACACATGTTCTTTCAGTTCTCAGTTATTTTCCGTAAACCTTAAGTGTTGAAAAGGGCCTACAAATATTTTAATTGTCGGAAACAGCTTTTAAAATTCTAAATAAATGAATAAAATTAATGAATAAAAAGCAATGCTGCTTTGCAAGAGCATTTTTAAAAGATTAGTTTAATGAAAACGACTATTTATTCAGCCTCAGGTATTTTAAAACCCAAAGCCATATAAAATATAATGTATTTATCATCTGTGGAACACAAAGCGAAATGGATTAAGGATGAGAGAAAATTATTGTAACTATCAAATTTCAAAAGCACAAAAATATCCTAAAAGTGGTGGATAGGAGACATACATCATTTGACAGCTGTAATTTCCTCTTCACAATTCAAATTTGGTACATTAATGATAGATACATACATACAAGTGTTTCTTTGTTTAAATAGACAGTTACGTACATGGATTCTGGTGTATATATTGTCAACATGACAGATTTAAGCAGGGATTGGGTTAGATATAAGGAATTGCATAAAGCTCTACCCTTGGGGACAAAACCACTCAAGGTTGTAAAGAACCGGCAATCTTCAACTACGGTTGGTCCATACGTTATATATAGGCAGTTGCCTTGGGCCCTAACATCCCGGGGGGGCTCCGTGAGGTGGCCCGTAATAAATGGGTACATAATAACTTAAAATGTGAGGATGCTTCTTATCCACTCTACACTGGAAGCAATAGCATGATGTGGCGCCAATAAAATTAGATCAGTCTTGCTTCATTCAACAAATGTGTCGGATCTAATTTCATCACATCACAACGCGCCATATGCTTTCAATGTGGGTGAACACTTCCACCAAACGTGGACATGCAAACGTGCATCAGCCTCAACACATTGACATGCACAAATGCATCTATCACCACGGACATCAGTATATTATTATCCACATGTTCCTCAAAAACACTCAAGTTCAACAGAAAATAAGTTATGAAAAGGCTTACTATGCACAGTTGAAGTTTAAAACACATTCACATGACATTATCAAGAACAAAAGCAAATAAATTATACTTTTAACAAGATTGTTGAATTGTAAATTCAGTTTATATGACTTTATATTAAGAAAGACATTAAGTAGTTCATTTGTCACACTGCAGGACAATTGAAGTTATAAAAAGGTGATAAAAATAGGTTGACAAGTTACAGCACCAAAAAAATATATAAATATAACCTTGTGTTAATTTTATTAGCTCTTTCTCATAACAAAAACAAACCACTCATCATCTCACATTTTTATATTACATTTTTTTTTACACTGGTGGAGGCCATTGTCATGATCTCTCTTGGGCACCATTAACCCTGTATCCCACACAGTCCTCTTCTCAGTAGAAGGTTGCGATTCTGTGATTTTGTTTGTAGCAGCTGTGTGATGTCTGACAGTCAGCTGTTGTCAGCTTGTATGAATAAGAATTAACTAATCGATATGTTTTGAGGGAGAATTCCCACACATTCAGATGTTTCATTTTCTCCAGTGAGGGACTTTAAACTCTCAAAAAGTTTCTTCATTTTAAACAACAGACAGCATCCAGACCCAGAATCAACATTACCCACATGAATTTGATTGTGATTTGATCTCTCATCCACATTCGGAGGTGGTCTGGATGGATTCTGACCACATTCCATGAAGGTGCTGCAAATGCTATTGTGTTTTCGTTATCGACATACAACGGTACACAATATATTCTGGTATATTTTTCTCTATGCTCTGCTTCACTTCTAATCCCTATTGCATCTTTTACTGTGGTGATGTTTTTAAGGAAATGCGACAAACTAGTTTTATATCAATCCTGAGGCACCTTATAACCAGAATTCAATCAGTTCTAGCTAACCATTCTATGTTTACACAACCATTATGTACATTTTGTTTTGTGTCAAAAGCATTTTTAATAATTTTTTATCTATGCTAATCCATCAAGGATTAGTAGTTTATATGAGAATGACTAATGGATCAAGCTCATAATACTAATATAGATTAAAACACAGAACAGATCCAGCAGAGGTGAGTTTATACTCGTCTGCCAGGCAAGGTGATATTACACTGAGTCATATCTAAGCCCTGTGTTCAGTTGCTAATCTGTAATTAGCATCAGAAAGAGGCAGAGTGCTGGAAATGAGGGTTATTAATATTCCATAACTCATATCTCCTGTTTTTGTATTTTAATTCTAGTGTGGTGAAGAGTGACAGGGGCTACAATCAGAGTGATTCCCAGGGCTATTGCTAAGGGATGAATATGTGTGATGGATGAGTTTATACTACGTATTTTTATGAAGTCAATATATAAATGTAGCTTTGTGAGTTAAGGCACCTCTTAACTAGTCATCTGCTTCAGAAGTGCAGCACAGTTAAGTTGCTAACTGTGCTGTCAGCCGCTGATGTTCTTTGTGAATGTTGTATAATGATCATGTTTAGATGTGAAACTGTTGACTAGAGAAATGGAAAACCCTCCAAATCCATTTCTGGGTGATTCATCTTCTAATGTTAGCAACAAAAAGTTATCTTGAGCAGTTCTTGTAGAATGATTGAGAATGATTTTATAACAGCCTGGGGCATCATTTTCTTCTTTTTTTGAGAGCTTATTCTTTCCTTTCTTTTATGAGTCCACTTTTAATTGCAATGGTAATTGATTGTATATGCAATGGCCATAGTTTAGCACCCATCCACACCGCAAGCAATCTTTGATTATAATGAAACCTTTCAATAGACTCTTGCAGCGGACAGTGAGCTCGAGCTGAACTGCGGTGTCACATAATTGCATGAAATTGTGTAGTGGACTCCACTTTGCACACTGGCATTAGTTACAGACAGCGATTATAGTGGGAACGCTCTAGTTTATCACGTTGCATAACTAGCAGAGGTGCTGTATGTTGTAGCTTGAATCTTAAAGCAATAGAAACCTTTTAACACTCTTCTGTTTTTCAGATGAAACCAGATCTGTGGGTGACACAACTTTTCCAAGCAACTCTCTCTCGTCAAGAGGCCCATCAGAGAGATAAAAGACGTGGGCATCAGAGGAAGCGAGGCAGAGGATATGGAACTATTGTACTGTAAATGAGCCTAACATGATTACAGTAAATGGCATACAAGAGTGTTTTACATTACAGAGATGGAACATTATGTGAATATAGAAATGGATCAATGCAGGAATAAAAACATTGTATGGTGAACATTTTCCCCTCTTCTCTTCTCTGATTCTAAAGATTTTGATTCTGCTTGGGGTAATGTTAATTAAGAAAAGGATGAATTTCTTCATTTTAATTAAGAAAATAATGACTTCGCTTTAATTGTGTTGCCTGTCTTCTTAAAGTAGATATGAGGCCCAGCATGACTGAAAATCTTATTAGAGTATGTCCTTACCCTTCTTTTATCCAAAAGAAGATTAAGGGAGATTTAGTCTTTTGAGAGATATCTCATTTTTTTTCTACATTAAACTCTGGTTTTGAAGAACTACAAATATTTAAAGTTTGTCTTCAGCCTTTTGCTTTTAGCTGCCTTCTGTAATCTTTCAAAGGAAATGACAAGTGTTTTATTTAAACATTTTTATTTTAAGTATGCACGTTTTGTACTGATGATATCTTGGTCGCCTATGTGGAATATGAAATCTTAGAAAGTGTCCAAATGAAGTAAGCATGCAAAATCATTGTCATTCAGTGTAAACCATGATCTCTGCGACTAGCAAGTTTAATAGAGCAGTCAGGTCTAAAATAAACCGCTTGGGGAAAACAGTTAACTTCCTGAGTTAAAAGTAAATGAGAACCGAGTTCTGCTGTGTTATAATTATGGCTGTTTTTGTTCAGTAGAAATGAGCTTTAAGAGAGGTTGTCCTACACAATAATGAACCGCTGCACTGGGATCCAAAAAGCCATTTGGAAAGCTGTTTGCTTCCTATTAAACAGTTCACTTTCCTTCATTACATTCTTTTCTCACTGGCCACGGGTTTTTTTCTAGATTACTTCAGAATAATATTGAATAATCAAATCTCTTGTATATAATCTCACATAATTATATCAATCTGTCTTCGCCAGCTCAAAGAGCTCTTCATCTTCACCTCCTCCTTCACCCTCTTATCTTCACCTCTCTTTTCACACCCTCTTCTCTCTCCAGTCCTCCTCTCCTCACCTCTCTTGATACAACTGGGAGCGCAAAAACGTTTTATCAAGTTCCTCCATGATCCTTTTGTTGCATAACTCAGTGATAGAGTTGTATGCTGTACATACTAAAAAGGGATGAAGTTCAAAAGACATCACTGTGAAATTTACTTGTTCGATTAGGAATAAATTAGCAGCACTCCTCCCTCCTTTTACTCCCCAGAATAAACTAAAGATAAAGAGAGTATCTTAGGAAGTGAAGGTTGTGATAACAAAAGACACATTGTGTCTTCGAAGGGAAAAGGGAATGGCAGAACAGACCATTTATTTCTAGGCGTGAGACCTGGCGGTGATCATTTTGGTTGTGGCGTAATGATTTAGCTGTTACCTCTGGCCTCGAAATTGGGTTCATATTACCAGGTGCTGGTGACAAGAATTTATAGTAGTGTCGATGAGGCACAATTGGCACCAGGTGCGCCCTATCCCACAGTTCCAGCAGTGCTCCATCAGTAAAAAAAAATGGGCATGGGTCAGTGATAGGAACAGCAACAATAATTTTCTGGTTAAGTCTTTATTCTGAAGAGTATCTATTGGAATATTCTTGCATACCTTTAATCATTATAATCCAAATAAACTAAGAGCATTCAGTAACTTTCTATCTCTTTCTATCTCTAATTACATTTATTTGGACATGAACAGATGAACAGACCCAATACTGTAGTCATATTCATATTTCTAGACACTTGCATACATTTTCTTTCTCTGCATGTTGTCTTGTTTCCCAGTACTGTATATCTAGCACTCTTAAATCAAGAAAAAAAGATGAGATATTAACTTGTATTTTGTTTTCTGAAAAATGAACCAAAATTAAGTGAGTTTTTGCTTAAAACAAGAGCCAATGTGGTGAAAAAAAATATTGTTTTCCCTTTTATTATTTGTCTTACCCCATTGGCAGATTTTTTTTAAAACAAGTTTATTATAGCTAACTAAAACTAAAATCATAAAAAATAGTAATTAAAGTAAAGTAAACATAACTGAAATAAATGTATTTCTCATTTTAGTTTAACTTAATGTAATAAAAAATAAACAAAATAAAACAAAATTAACAAAATGTTATATAATTCATTAAAACAGACAACATACAATACAAATTTATTCAGATATTAATAAACACTATAATATCTTAATGATACCAAAAAGTAGTATATTGGCCTAATCTGATTATATTAAACAAAATAATAATAAATAATACTTTTAAATGATGTTTACATCATAAAAATATGACCAAATTCTGATTAATATCAGAATATTCCTGTGCATGTATACTTAGTCAGTGATTAAGAGGAGGATGCTTAACTGTGATTGTCACTTTAAACCTTGTTTTTCTCTTTTGTATCCACTTTAAATCATCTCCCCTCTTGAGCGGAGGGCCCTCGGATCACTCAGTGTCTTCACCAGAATGATAAATTATTTATATGATTAACTCTGACAGATTATGTCTTTTCATTCTGACATTGATGCCTCAGAGTCTCAATCCATCAAATGATCGTACAGCTGCTGAGAGTCGCAGCAGTCATCCAGACTGATTGTTCTCATCTCATTCTGCTCAGTCACTGCATTAAACCCATGTTTTCTTTCAATGAAAACCTGCTCAGAGGAACAAGCCGAGATTAAGGCATCAGGATGATGTCCATCAGGTCTCATATAAAGGTCTCAAAATCACCTGTGGGTTGATGATCAGCAGGAAGTAGAAACAAAGCCCAATTGCAAAAGTGCAAAGGTCAAGAACTCTCAATCTGCATCATGAACGTTGTGTAATTTCTGTGTTTTCAAAATTTGTATGGCACTCTGTAACCATAGAAATGAGTGGGAAGTGCCATAAATGAATGATTGCCTGTCATGAAATGACTCCCCTTGTAAAAAGACAGTTTTTTTTATCTTAAAGTCCAAATATAGCTCCCTCCACAATGAAAATGTCTTGCAGCCAGGCTGTCATTTTAAGTGATGAGCAGTTTATTCAGCGTATTGAGCGTATTGCCTCCACTGACTTCCATTCAAACAAAACAGCCTCTGGTTAGCCTGTTAGTCATTGCACCTTTTTAAGCTAACCTTGAAGACTTTCCCTGGGGGAGGAGCTTTGTCTATTGCAGATACCTGTACCATTGATTTTAATGGAGAAAAGATCAATCCTTATTGAACAAGAGGCTCTAAACACGTCATGTTGGGTCCCGCCTGATGCAGTTCTTCACCGGTAGTCTATAAAATCAGCATGAACACTATTTGCTTTAGAAAAAGTGTCTGACTCTTTATTGGACTTGGGGATTTCAATCACTGCATTTTGTCCTGCCTGGAAACTCGACGTCTCTATGATGCTGTTATTGTCATCTAAATATATAATTTGAATGTATTTTTTATATTCATAAAAATAAAATAAATGTCAGAGGAACAGTCACCCAAAAATAAAGATTTGCTGAAAATGTACTCACCGTCAGGCCATCCAAGACGAATTAGTAGATGAATTTGTTTCTTCATCTCCAACAACAGATTTGCTCACCAATGGATCCTCTGCAGTGAATGGGTGCCGTCAGAATTTGAGTTCAAACAGCAGATGAAAATGTCACAATAATAATAATAAGTAATCAACACAACCATCACTATTTTCACTTGTAAACAGTGCTTGATCTGTGCATATTTCTCTCCTGATTCAGATAAGACTTTTCAAAAGAAACATGGATAGAAGACTTATATTTTACCTGGAACCAATGGCTGGAAGTTAAAACCTGATGAATGATGAATTTGTTTATTACAGAAATGCAGATTTACACTTCACAAGTTTTTGTGATGTTTTTATCAGCTGTTTGAACACTCTTTCTGACGGCACCCATTCACTGCAGAGGATCCATTAATGAGCAAGTGATGTAATGCTAAATTTCTCCAAATCTTTTCGATGAAGAAACAAACTCATCCTAATCTTGGATGGCCTGAGGGTGAGTAAATTATTAGCAAATTTTTATTTTTCATTTAAATATTCCTTAAACTGAAATTCAGTAAAAAGAAAAAACTTAAACTTACTGTACTTCATTTCAGGTAGTAACATAGCAACATTTCTAAGATGAAGTAATGAATAGTTCATCAATGAAACTCTACTTGCTTTCTAATTGGTTCATTCAGTTGAATGTTCACAGACAATCAGATTCAGTTACTCATAACCAGTTACCTATAACCAGGATGTATTAAGTGAATGCTATGTCTGCGCTCTATGCGTGTCCTCATCTTAGCCCACCACCTCCCCAACACCACCTGTCTAGATCTGTTATGGGACATCTTCCTCTCTCTAGCAGCAGCAGCATGTTTCCTTTTCATTTTATGATTCGAGCATTTAGCAGAAGCAAGTCTACTTGTTCTGCAGCAGCAGCAGCATAGCAGGTCTAGTCTGCCAAGACCAAACCTATGCACATTCTGTTTACACTAATAAAGATTTTACAATCTATCCCAAGAGTTGTCATAACTGAACTAGAATTACTAAAATTAAAATATCAATGAACAAAAGCTAAATAGACATAAAAACAAAATAAAAAAACAAAAACAAATAAAAACTACAAAAATAACAAAATTACTAAAAGTTTTAAATAAAATTAAAATGATAATGTGAAATATAGAAATAAAAAATAATTCAAAATATAAATAAATTCTACAAAATAACTAAAATAACACTGATATGCTGATTGGACAAGCTCTCAAATGAGCAGGGTTTTTGCACTGTGAAATACAGTCAAACCAAAAATAGTTTTTCCTTTAATTGCTAATGCGACCTTTTTATACCACAGATTGACCAAAATTAAGCATTAATTGGTATTATCTAATTGTGTACTTAAATTCAATAGCTGACAGCTATTCAACCTAATTCATTTGTGAGACAGTCTAACAGAAGGATGTCATTCTCAAGATGACAAGGTTTAACTCTGATTTCTTATTATATTTTATTACCATTTTCTAAACTATAGCGAATAAACTGTGATAAGGTGAGAAATATTGAAGGTGTCTGAATAAATTTTGGTTTGACTGTAAATTATTGCCTGTTAAAAAAGTTAAAAACTCCAGCGTATGCAATGTGCTAGGAGATAGATACACAATTAAAGCCCATTTTAAAACACTTCATATTTTTGATTGCTGCATATCGTCTTTTGTACGTATACCAAAATGCAGCTCTGAGTTTGCTCAGTTATTTTCATTGTTTAGTATTAGTTTGAAAAGCAGTTTTTCGGAGCAGCAGACACAAAAATAAAAATAGATGAATGCACAGTGATATCTGTGCTTCCCCAATCTTGAAAAGCACCGCCAGTCCTGATCTATAGTCGCCTGCGGTCTGAGCTCTGCTTACAGTCTAGTTATTGCACAGCTAACAGAATGGACTCATATGACTGCAGGGCACCGTGCCAGTTACTGAGTTTTGACAGATTGAGTTTCATCCTGTCCTTATATATCTCTCTGTCTTTCTCTCTCTCACTATACAATAACCCGAGGGTCTCGCTTAGCTGATGTCTGTATTACCCTGGTGGGGGTCTGGAAAAAAAGAGCCTAGCTGTTCATGTGAACAGGATTCAGACAGCATCATATTACCGCCAAAGAGAATTACAGACGTGGAAACAATGATACGGAGAATGAATGGTGCCACATTCATTCGATGTTCATTTATTTATTTATTGGATTCATTAATCTGATCACAGATCAGTTGTGCACCTTCATTCAGCGCTGCAGGAAACCGGAGAAATGTCTGGACCCGAATCACTGACCTGAAACATTACATGGATCTAACACAAACACAAAGACAAAGTTTTCCCGATCCTGATGTAATGAATGACTACGATTACTCTGCCGTCTCTTTTTTAATTTTCCTTTTCCCCCTACACCCTCACAGTGCCTCCCCTCTCTCTCTTTCGCACACTCTCTCTGATTGGGTAGCTCTTAAATATTTAATAATTGTTGATGGAAACTGGCATCACTGATTCTGTTATCCTGTAATGGTTGAATTGCTCTGGACAAATTACACAAGAGAAACTTTGGCAGCTATCAGCACGTCTCCTTGCTTCAGAATATGAGCCCTGGAATCAGTTTTCCAACATTGCTTATTTAAATTGTGAAAACGTGACGTTTTTAAATGGTTCTGACAGATCAAAGGTGAGTAAGGGGCCATTTACACATAATTTGTGTAATTTGGCAAAATCTTATAATAAAAGGAGTGTGGGTCATAGTAAGATATATACATACAATAAATATCACTTATGGCAACACTTTAGTTTAAGAACCAAATATCATTATTAACTAGTTGCTTATTAGCATGCATAAAGCATATTGGCTGTTTATTGGTATAAAGCACATATTAACGCCTTATTCTGCATGACCATATTACATAGATCCCTTAATTCTACCCCGTACCTACACCTAATGCTACCCTAAGCAACAAATTAGGAGTTTACTGAGGCAAAAGTTGTAGTTAATAGTTAGTTAATAGTGACAATAGGGATTGTGTACATATATATTTAACATTTGTTCATATATATGTTAGCATGTGTGTGTGTTCAACATTTAAACTTTAACAGTTAAACTGTTTCCAAACTGACACTGAGACACACCACAAGAGATGTCCACCTGGCACCTAGAGCATGTTTTCATCGACTAACTATTTAAAAAAAACAGTGTATATGGATACTAGATGACATAAGGTCCCTAAAGCGGGTTTTAGCACCCACATTCATATCAAAAAGCCTATTCAGCACAAATTGATTACACATTAGCAGGCCCATAGGGCCTAAATACACAGCATTTCACAGACTTTCACCCAAAAATCAGCAGCAAAATGTAAAAAGGAAAAGTCTGTAGATTCTTTCTACATCTGCACATTCACTTGCAGAACTTTCTCTGCAGAACTTTTCCTTATGGACTACACTGCAGAGAGGACTAGGAACAAAAAAGGCATATTCAAAAATTCAAAAAGTATATTTTCAAATTCTGGATGTTCTCTGCATGATTTAAAATCACTGTTTTATTGATATAACTCTAGACCTCAAAACTTTTATATAATTCATTCCTGATATTTCACGTTTGACACTGATTGTGTGGGCAGATATAAACAGAATCCACCAGAACGAATTACAGACAGAGAAACACTTAAATGGAGAATAACGGGTTACACGTTTATCTAATGAGCTAAATTTGGTTACCGCCATCCTGAAGAAAACCACAGTGACACAGCTGTAAAACTGTGGCCTGAGTGGATTCAATTTATAGTGAGCTTATACACGCACACCAGCTGTGAGCTCAAATGCTATCAGTAGCAATAAACCCAATCGCATGTGTCCCGTTTAATGTCACAGAACCCCTTCACTTCAGGCTGCCTCTGACTCTCCATAAATCTGAGCATGTGTGAATTCAGAGGGATGGTAATTTCTGTAATTTCAAAGTTGTGTGTGGTAGGAGGCTGTGACCTTTAACAAATGGAATTAGCATAAAAGTCTGTGTGAGTGAGGCCTCTGATCCCAGGTCAGATAGAGGGGACATGTGCTTCAGTGGAGGTGGACTACATTATCTGTTTGCTGCCAGAGCATTTATTCAAAAGCCATTTCATAGCATTGAACAGAGTGGTAGCTGTAAATCATTGTGGCAGGATTTTAGGTGCCTCATATTCAAAAATGGTCAATCCAAGGCCAGAATTTGCATGCTAATGAAAACTGCAGAAAAGACACCATTAACTATTTTGATATGGCAACATCTTTGGGGGTATTTTTATGTTTTTTATTTTTTTTTTCAAAATGTCATCTAAGTGACAGGAATATTTTCTCATTTTTTTTTACAATAATCACCAAAATTGGTAAAAAAAATTAACAATATTTCACAGCACTGCAACACATTTTATTTCATCATGGCCACATGTACACTCATACACTTCAGAGCGTTTTTTTTTTCTTGGTGGTTATAAAATATGAATGTGGTCTAGAGTCAAATAACTTCAGGTCTTTCTGCTCAATCTAACCTGAAGGTGATTTAATACTCCAAACTCTGAGCTGGTTGTCGGCATCTGTTTTTTAAAATAAACATTTTATACTAAAAGCATCAAATGTGGGTTGAAGTAATTTTAAGTAACAATAAATATCAAGCTAATTAACCAGCTGGTGGACCAGCTAATCAAGACCAGTGCCGATCCTAGACTTCTGGGGGCCCTACGTAAAACTGTGTCCGGGGGGGGTTGGAAGAGAATGGATGAGACGCATTTGTCCGTGTTTCACTCCGTCTCGAATCGCGCTCACGGAAAGCGCTCGAGGAACAGTATCTCTTCCGCGGCTCGTATAAGCTTTTGTTTGTTTGTTTTTTTTAAGTAAGAGCAAGAGACTGGACGACATTCACATTACATGATTTGGCTGATATGTAAATAGAGAGCGTGACAGCGCACCACATTAAAAGAAACGATCATTCATGTTTTCAGAACCGCTGGCCAAAATTAAAAACGAAACTAAAATTAAAACATCTTTGAGAGCAAGGGGGGCCCCTGGTGTTTCGGGGGCCCTACGCAGGGTGCGTATTCTGCGTATAGGGAGGATCGGCTCTGATCAAGACACATCATTAAGTACTTGCTGAAAGTGTACAAATGTAATAAACACACAATTAAGTTCAAAACACAAAACAGAGAAGGCCAAGTTCTGCCCCTACATGACCTACCTGCAAATGACTGCACCCTACCTGGGCCAGGCACTGCCTCTACATGCAGTACCTGGTCTAGGAACCACCCCCAAATGCCCTACACCAGGGGTCACCAGACTCGGTCCTGGAAGGCCAGTGTCCTGGAGAGTTTAGCTCCAACCCTAATTAAACACACCTGAACCAGCTAATCAAGGTCTTACTAGGCATACTTGAAACTTCCAGGCAGGTGTGTTGAGGCAAGTTGGAACTAAACTCTGCAGGACACCGGCCCTCCAGGATCAAGTTTGGTGACCCCTGCCCTACACAATCCAGGCACTGCACCTAGATGCCCTTTCTGGTCCAGACACCACCCCTACATGCCTCACCTGGTCCAGGCACTGCCTCTTCATGCCTTTCCTTGTCCAGGCAACACCCCTACATGCCTCACCTCGTCCAGGGACTGACCCTACATGCCCTACCTGGTCCAGACACCACCCTTACACACCTAACCTGGTTCAGGCACTGCCTCTTCTTGCCCTTCCTGGTCCAGGCAACAAGCCTACATGCCTAACCTGGTCCAGGCACTGCCCTTACATGTCCTATCTGGTCCAGGCAACACCCCTACCCCATGCATCACCTTTTCAGGCACTGCCTCTTTATGCCCTACCTGGTCCAGGCAACACCCCTACATGTCCTACCAGGTCCAGGCACTGCCCCTACATGCCTTACCTATTCCTGACCCCATCCCTACACACCCAACCTGCTCCTGGTCTCTTCATACCCTACATGCTTGTGGCACCACCTGCTCTTGACAATGAAACTCTTCTAATAGTGAATGCTTAAACCACCAACAAAACATCATGAGTGTTAAACAGAATGGTTGGGTAAACAGACATACTGTATAACATATAACATCATAAGGTCCACAAATGTTACTTGGGCAAATGGGAAGTTCAATTTATGTAGAAAGCTTAAAAATTGTCTGATTATCTTACAAATGCACACAATACATTAAGTTGGACAAGATTCTGTAACAAAGTCTCAAATCAATTCAGCATTCTTAATTGTTTCTTTCCACAGCGTTAAATGTCTGTAATAAGAACAAGGTGGATTAGAACGGTGGCCGCAGCATTTTAATGGATATCTCAAACTTCTTCTATTGCAGCTTACAGTATGGCTAAAAATAATGTAGTCTATTGGGGATCCTGCTGTCCTTAATACAGTTTAACATCCTTAATACACTTTAATCACTTGAGCGTAGTTTTTAGAATTATGCAAAAAAAATTGCATCCCCACGGGAGCAACTTGCCCAGTGTTTTGATTTCCACACTGGTAAACAGATCCTGGCATATTGTATTTGATACTGATACCTAAGCTCATCCACATGCAAGAGACAGACTTCTCATTTTGGTTTATCACTTTTGTTGGAAAGAATCCTTTCTGTAACTAATTATAACCTTTTTTATCATAGCGAAATCCATCAAGTCTTTCCTATCAATCCTAATCTTCTAATCCTTCTCTTCTCTTCTCTTCTCTTCTCTTCTCTTCTCTTCTCTTCTCTTCTCTTCTCTTCTCTTCTCTTCTCTTCTCTTCTCTTCTCTTCTCGGATGTAGATGAAGACTCTTAAGCGAGCTGTCAGACTTTATTTGTGACCTACTTCAGCTGTACTGTGCTCCAGACCTACTTAACATGACCGCCATAATTATCTCTCTAACACACACACACACACGCTGTCTGTCCCCAGCCAAACACATCAAAGAACAGGGCTGCAGCCCGAACAAGATCCTTAGAGAGAGAGACAGAGTGAGAGAGAGAAAGAAAGATGAAATATAGCATGGAAAAAACAATAAATCTAGGTTAGTGGCACACATGTTTGCATTTCTCATTAGGTACTTCTTTGCGGTTTGTCTGTTTGTGTACAGGTGAGGGCTCTCACAGCTGTGTGTTAGGTAAACTCAATGATTTACAGACGGATGGATATACCCACACATGCTGCAGGGGAGTTCAACGAAAGTGTCCTTCATTATCTCATTCATAAAATATCAGATATCTCCCTCGACGAAGCTAATCTCATATGCAATAAATATGTCAGTGTTTGGAGAGACATGATCAGCTGTCCAAAATTCAAACTCATTCTAAAAGTTAAATCAGAGGAGAATCACTCAGTCCAACCATTTTGGCAGACACTGCATTATAAAAAATACATGTACAGTATACTAACTACAGGGAATATCATGGGTGCAACCTGTTAAGTTAAGCAAAAGTATCAATAAACCAATGACCAATGGGGTTATCGACCAAGATCTTTCACTACCAAACTACAGCCATATAAAGGAGTTTCTTCAACTTTTTTTGTATCTCAGGATTAGATTTTCAACTTTTTCAAGCTTTTTCTTTTTTGTTATATGAAGGTCATATTAAAAGGCTAGTTAGCCACTCACCCTCATGTTATTCCAAATCCGTAGGGCTTTTATTCATCTTCAGAACACAAATTAAGATATTTTTTATGAAATCCGAGAGCTTTCTGACCCTTCATAGACAGCAACACAACTACCTCGTTCAAGGCCCAGAAATGTAGTAAGGACATTAATAAAATAGTCCATGTGACATCAGTGGTTCAACCTTAATTTTATGAAGCTACAAGAAGCTAAGATTTGTGCACAAAGAAAACAAAAATAATGACTTTATTCAACAATTTATTCTATTCTCGTAGCTTCATAAAATTACGGTTGAACCACTGAGGTCACATGGACTTATCAATGTCCTTACTACCTTTCTGGGTCTTGCTAGTTCCATTGCTGTCTATGCAGGGTCAGAGAGCTCTCGAATTTCACCAAAAATATCTTAATTTGTGTTCTGAAGATGAATAATTAATGACAGAATTTTCATTTTTGGGTGAAGCATCCCTTTAACACTGTCTTGTAAACCTGCGTTTATTATTTATTTTGATGAATTTTCAAATGCTTTTTATAGATTTGACCTTTTACTCTTGTCCCAGACCCAGACTCCCAATCATAAAATATGACCAATGACAATCTAAAGAAAGAGTGAAATAATCAAACTATTTTAATATTAAATATTTATTGGTTGACGCTTATCTTTTTTATTATCTTTTTCAAACAATAAACTATTCATAAACTAGAGAGAATCAGAAAAGAGAGATTTATAAGATTTTTTTTAATGTCCACAGGTTCGAAAGTGTTCATAACATTTCATCAACATTTTGAAAATTGCTGGGTTTTGAAATATTTCTGAATCACATCCTATTCAAGCCCAATAACCTTTATTCAGCGTAGCAGACTAGTGTGACTGCTAAAACACTGAATCACTGATACCAAATGAAAGTTACATGAAAGAACTCAAGGTCACAAGCTGAAATGATGCAATGAGAATCATCCTGACAACTACATGCTATAAAAGCACAGGGGAAACACTCAGCCTACTGGACATTCTACATGCCTCTCCATCTCTTACTGTACAGGTCACATGACTTCCTCAGAGACTGTTTTTAAAATACGCTCAGACACTGACCGATCACCTCAGACATCAGACGTCCGGTTATTATTGATAGCATGTCTCGCCCTCTGTGTCTCCGGAGGCTGGAATGTTTTCGCACCATCGCACTTTCCGATGAAAATTTGAAAAACATCCATTCAAATCAACCCGTGCTTGTTTTTCCTGGAGTTTCTGAACCTGAAGGTCAGCTTGTTAAACTTTAGGAAAATGTCAGGATCATTTCTGCCATCTCACGAATTCGGATTTCTGAGAACTCCAAAGGTTACCATCCAAACAAATGTTCAAGGTTAGCTGATCACCTCAATTTTATACTTTTAACTCTTGTTCTGGATTAAATTAAAGAATTTTTAAGGACAAGTGTTGTCATCCAGAGAATATTCATTTAATTTATTAATAAATCTGCAGTACTGTTCCCAACAGTCAACGGCACTGATGCCCTTGCTAATGACCTTGCCTACATACAGTATGAATTTTTTCATAAAATTGAACAGTCCTAACAAGGCCGTTGAAGTAATAAAGCCTGTCCTGCCTGACAGCGGTTCGAGGGACAGAAACTAGTCTGTAGAGAAATGCTCAGATCAATGAAGTCACCTTAAAAAGAGACACACACACACCACATGCACACATTGTTGTGCAGCCACAGAATGTACTGGCCTATTTCTAATTGTCAATATTAGGAAAACGTACATAAAATCTGGACCAAAGCACTGCTGCCTGGGCTGTCTGATATCACTCAAATCATTTCGAAGAATGAAGTAAGAGAAAAACACACCCACTATTTAAATCTATTAAACATAGATTCCCACACACACTCAGACACCAACAGGTTGAGTAAAACAGGGGCCTATATTTTCAGTTTCAGTCTCTTGCATCATATTCTGTGATGTTGTTCTGTTTCTCTTCAGTCAAACAAATTCAGTGGCCATGGTGATTAAAGACTGACCAGACAAATCATTCTGAACACACTGCAAGCTTCAACACTTGCTATTTGATTTAGTCTCTAATTCGTTTTGCCTCCTCTTCCATCTAAAGGAAGTGACTTTGGCTGTTTTTATACAGCTGCAGAATACAGTTATACAGCTGCCAAGCTGTTGGGAGTGCTAAATACACTTATATTCAAACCAGGAAGGTATATATGCCTCGAGACCTCTATCTGTTAGCATTAGCATTTAATTCAATAGCAGGTTGGCCATATGAATAATCACTGTTGAGCTGTAGAAAATGACATTAGGACAATACAGATTGGCTGATGGCACCATAAGAAAGTTTGCAAACCTAGTTTGTAACTATACAGAACAGTCACAAATCCAATTTATAATTTAATGTAATTTTACATTATAACAAATTTCACTTTTTTAAAAGTGTACTTAAGTGTGTTAAGAAACAGTCATGAAAGTGTACACCCTTTAAGTAGCCTACACTTAGATGGCCTTTTCGATCAGTAATATTACATCATCTGCAAGAACAGTTTTTTCAAATATATACTTGAAGTATGCTATAAGTGTACATTCAATACAAGCAAGTGCACTTCTTTTTCACAAGAGTGACTTTATGTGTAACACTAATAATACTAGAATAAAGACCTGCCTTTTCTCCTCTCTTCAGACAGAGGCATGACTGGTTGTAGATATCAGACTCTCTCTGGTTAAACAGTTTGCTCCCTCTCAAATTGAACACTGAAGTGATGTTGACCTCTTTGGGTCATTTTCTCATAAAAGCTCATAGCCGTCTGTACTCCAGCTGAATTATTGGAGTTTTTCCACTCCTCCGTGATTGCCTGCTGCAAGACAGAAGTAACCTCTACTGATCCTAATAACAACAAATGAGACAAAAACTCACAGAACTGACATTCAGAGCTTTTTGTAGAAAAGCCATAGTGGAAGAAGGCCTAATTTAACTCCCATCCACTAGATGGCACCACCTTCAGTTTATTATTTAAACTTTTCAGTTGTGTGTGGTTTGTTTATTTATTTATTTTGCTGTGATGTGGAGTATAAAATCCCATAACAGTAATCCATAAAAGTAATCCATATGACTTACACATTAGCTTGAGATGGAAAAAAACTAAACGGTTACTCACTTACAATCTTCCCTAAATTTGAACGATGTTATGGTTTTAGAAGACTGAATTTGCCGCACAAATCAAATGGACTAGTTTTATGCTGTTCATGAAGTTTTTTGAAAACCTGTCTTGTCTGTGTTTTGGTTAACACTTCTTAAGACCTGTGAGATAACCAAGAGAAATTACGTGAATACAGTTGAAAAACTAAACAAAACAAAACAAAAAAAGAAAACATTTCACTCTGAAAGATTGGATAGCTTTCTAATTTTCTCTCTCAGTGTCTCCATGGAATGTTTTTAAAAGATTCTTTCTTTTATTCCAATCCTTTTTTTCCTTCAGGCCATCCAGAATTAGTCACTTGAATATTTAAAGCAAATTTAATTTAGCCACAAACAAAATTCACTTTTGCATAATGTCTGTCCTTATGTACACTGAGAGAATTTATAGCACCATCCTTGGTTTCCAATGTTCTTGAACCAGCTGGTGTATTTATTTATTTTTTTGGTCACACAGCACTTTACCTCTGTTGCTCATGCTTACTGAGAACCGAGAATAAACCTGCGTGGTCCATCAAACAAACGCAGATCTGCCCTGAAGTTTGAATGATGGAAATGCAAATGTTTTTAAAGGCATGTCCTTCATAAACACCACCACTGCTGCCCTCATTAACATGCTCATCACCTGCATACATCTCCAGCATCCACTGTACACACCTGCTCAACAGTTCCTCATTATATCCGTCACTCAAAACAGTGACCACACTGATCTCCTTTTGGCTTGCGGCTGTTTCCTCTGCTGGACTGTATGTGTGTGTGTGCGAGAATTAGGCTGTACTTCAGAGAGCCCCACTGTTCACCTGCACAGCAAAGGTCATCCTTTATTCATCAAAAAAAGATGAATAGCAAAAGGAGATATGGGGAAAGACATAGCAGGGGTGGGGTGGTTTTGACGGCTTTTGGCTGAGATTCACAGCTTTAAATGAAACCTCAGTGGAGCATCTGCTGGGGTGGGCCGGGCAGCGCTCATTTGGGTCAAGCTGAGCTGAAAGCGACTTACTTTTTCTTTGATGTTCTCAGCACGGTCCAGAGGAAAGTTCGGTAATGTCCGCTCTTAGCTACCATCACGTTTTATCATCTAGTCTTGTGGATGCAAGCAGAATTTGCAAAGTAATGTGAAAATGAGATTTATTTTAGAGATTTATTATGAGATTTATTACTGAATGTATTTTATATGCATAACTAGATGTTCAAGAGATGCAGATTGTGAGCACAGTACTTTATGAGACTGCCGACTAGTAGTGTCAGACTTTCCAAATGTTACAGTTTATTAGCATGCTTTTGTCTCGGAAAAGACAAAATCATCTGACAGAACTCTCATCTGTCTGGATTAAGGTTTGGCTGTTCCTCAGTTGGTTACTAAAAAAATGAGAGCATGGAAAAAAAAATTCATGAGGTCCATCGATTTTACCCTGTAAATAATTACTTAAAATACATTTTAAATAGATATTGAATGTTCTTTTTGCAAGCAGCACCCAGAGATCATATGGTAAATGTATTCTGCCATTGCCAATAAACAAAGTCAATCCCAAAGTCTTATCCAAATTCATAACTGAAAACTGTTTAAAAGAGTTCTGTTTATTTTGGAAAATAAATATGTGCTAGTTGGCCTTGGACAAAAATGTAATACATTTTTTAAATCTTTTAGTTTTCTGACCATGAGAAACTAATTTTCCCTGTTGTATTTTCTTTGTATTTTTTCCATTTTATTTTTAATTTTAACACAAGTTTTAGTAATTCTATTCTTTTTTCCAATTTTTTGTTTTTTATACATATGTCTATAGAGTTTTTTTATATTTATTTCAGTTTCAGTTTTAGTTATGTCACTACATCAAATTTAACTAAATTAAAATGAGACATATTGTCTTGGAAACTATGATGAGTTTTTTAATATTTTATTTCAGTTAACATTTATTTTATTTTTTTTGTTTTAGTTTCAGCTTTAATTAACTAAAAATGCCCTGATCTGTGTCAAAAAATATTTTCAGTATAACATTTAGTAGCAAGTAAGTCTTATTTTGATTATTTTACATCATATAACAATGAGCCACAATATTTACCAGATCATACGCTGAATGTCAATTGTGTGGCTTTGTGAGGCCAGCTAGCTAGCATATTCTGAGGTTGACCATGCACACATCACCAGTGATCTCAGAGAAGATCTGTCTGTGCAGTAATGGCTGGAATCCTTCATCTGTGCTGTGTGGAAAATTTCATTACTATATATACATAATTAATACAGCAATAATAGTTATTCTTGCCTCGACGTCTCATTGGATGCCTGTGAGCCCTATCCACAGCCTGTATATATGGAAATAAGAGTAAAACAAGGCAGCTTTGTATCGATGTCAAATGCCCATTGAAGATTAATAAAGTTCTATCACACTGTATGACAAACGCCACCCGCTAATCTTGTTAATCTGGCCCAGACGCTATCAAGGGAAAAGATGTACTCGAAAGTAACTTCTAGAACTGATTTGTAGCATTCTTCTTTCTGCCCGTTCTTCTCTTTTGTTGTGTGTGTGTGTGAGCTTGAGAGGCTGCCAGCCTGAGACATACATCAAAACCTTCGAGACCAACAACGCTAGCACTCTCACTGCTAGGCATACAGAGTAATGAACAGATGACAAGTGTTAGCAAAGAAGCTAAATTATTCTGTTTCTCATATTGAATTTTTTAAAAAGTAATTAGCGTGCAGGCTAATGTAATGAATTGTTAATTCTTGTCAGACGCCGAAGCAGTGATGGATGTTTGGTTAGCTGAGGCTGCTAAGGCGATCAAACGGGTCTGAGTTCTCTCTTACAATATGCTAATCCACCGTCCTTAAAGATTTCCAGACAAGCAGGTATTGAAATGCTTGTGCGCTGAAGGTCTGGTAATGAGTAGCAGGCTGTCCTATCTGTTTAAATTAAAACTCAAAGACATCTTCAACCACGCCCCCTCTGCACCAGATCCATGCTTACCAACAAGGTTGCCTAGCACCAGTTGCTATGTTACCGCTAAAGCCTGATGTTCCTCTACAGGCAGTGGTGCAAATGTTATGTTAGTTTCTAAATATAGAAAGCGTTCTGATTTACTAGTGTCATTGTAGAAGTGCCTTTTCTGCCTGGCTCAGAATAGAACACAGGGCTTTTTCTTTAAATAACACACAAGCCAATCGTTTCGTGACTTACATGAACATAATTATTTCTTAATTATCATGTGGGCACTGTCTGGGTTTGTTGATGTGACTAATTGTTCGAGATGAAAATAAAGACTAGACAATCTGTTAGCGCTGTTCTTCAGGTCATTGGCTCTGTGTGCAGGGAAATCAATTCGTTTTGTGTGCAACAGCGGAAACGATACATTTCTATGAGCCTGTCACTATTCTCTCATGCTGTAAATGAGAATCTCTTCCAGATCATCACCTCAAAGAGCCGCTGAAACGAACTCAACGGTGACCACAACCACACCCCCGACCCGGTGAGACACCAAATAAAACCAGCAGGAATGGACAGAACTGTAGGCAATCGATACGCGATCCTCAATCAAGACGCATTTGGGCTTTGAAACGCTTTGCTTGTGCGTGTGGACTTATTCTAACAGAACAATGGCGAAGAAAGGTGCTGCCAATCTGCTTCAGAGCTGTTTCTCCATCATCCATCCCCCTGGGACCACCATTGTGTGTCCGGTTTTCTATCAACGAGACTAATTTAAACCACCCTCAAGAGAGTGAAAGAGAAATATCGAGCTATGTTCTAATGCAGCAATCTCCCTTCCTCCATCGCTTACAAACACATGCACAAATAATCTATACGGTCGAAGTGATGAGCAGTAGCCTAGCACTGCTAAAAGTAATAAAGCTATTAGTTTAACTACATGCTTCAGTAATGAGGTGGTAGCGTACTAGCGTTGTTGTTTTGTTTTTTTTAATCATGAGGCTTTTTAATAGCTGTTTCTAAGAAGTGGGAACACTGTGAAATACTACACTGTTACATTTTTCTTGAAAATATATCTTAGCAATGTGTACAATATTCTGTTTGCTAATATAGAATAAGCGATAGACAATTTGGGAATGACAATTCTTGTCAATGAAATGGTGCAATTTGTCTGAATCACCGAATTCACAAGCTGTCAGCTTAAGTTGAATCAGAGTGGCTCCAGCATAAATAACTCACTCAACTGAATCTGAAGCATTTTAATAGCTATTTTTCCCATAAGTAGTGGGGAATCAATGTGAAATTTTACAACATTTTAGCTTGGGAATGAATGATTCTTTGAAAAACCAGTTGAAATGATCTGATTCAGAGGGTCCGATTTAGAAATGAATGAGTATCTTGAGTCGATTCTTGTCAATGAATCAGTGGCAATGCTCTAAATCGTTGAGTCTGATTTGTTATTTATTGATTGATTGATTGATTGATTGATTGATTGATTGATTGATTGAATTTTTTGAGTTGCTTCTTTTAAATGAATCACTAAATTCATAAGCTGTCAGCTTGAGTTAGAATCAAAGCAGTTCCAGCATAAATTAATCACTCAACTGAAACTGTTCAGCAGTTTTCTTTTAAAAAGAATATGGTAACACTTTAGTATAGGGACCAATTCTCTATTAACTAGTTGCTTATCAGCATGCATATTATTTACATATTGGCTATTTATTATAATGCACATATTCTGCATGACCATATTCTACATCCCTAATCCTACCCAATACCTAAACTTGACAACTACCTTACTGATAACTATTAGTAAGCAGCAAATTAGGAGTTTATTGAGGCAAAGGTCATAGTTAATGGTTTATTAATGGCAAGAATTGGACCTTAAAATAAAGTGTGACCAAGAATATATAATATTTGAACAAACAAATTGCAGCTTACTATAAAAACAAATATGAATTAGCTTCTTGTGGCTAATTGTTTTGAAATAAAACAGCTAGTAACTTAGCTGGCTAGATATTTTTTTTCAACACTGCACAGATGTAAGCATTTACACATGCACACATTCTGTTCACCTGCCAGACTGAACACAACCTGCCATGGCGACCTACCATAGCGACCCACCGCGGTGACATTTGAGTCATTTAAAGGCCTAAGGTAGGAGAGTAATTATAGCGTGAAGGGTAAATGGTGAGTGAGTGTTGAATTCATATCTAATATTATATGAATAAAATCAGCAGGCATTTATGAGAGGAACAGGAGAGCTCAACATATTGAACTATTCTAGAATACAAACAGCCCCCTCCATCTTTCAAGCGCTAATGTAGGGCACAAGAAGGGCAGCTCTCTGCCTTCTTTGAGATAAATGATTCATCTGATCCCATGTATTAGCAGTTATTGCTCCTGAAGGATAATCCCCCCTTAAAAGGGTGAAGGTTAACATCCGCGGACAGGTAAACACAAATACCATTTCTCCATAAAGTGCATACAGCTATCAGATGCATACATAGCACCTGTCTGTATGATGTTCTGCTGCTTTATGGATCTGTAAGCATATGCTAAGTGCGGCACATCTCTGGGGTGCGTTGCAGGTAATTGTATGGATTGCGGTGCTCTTAAACTGTGTTTGTAGAAAATGCTTGGCAGGATAACAGACGGCAGTGATTATCCCGAATCTTATTGATTTTCCTTCACCGGCTCAGTGAGACCATGAGAGATACTTCTGCCTTTAGAAGCAACAACAACAACAACAAAATCATACACAAGTGCAAAAACAAAGCATGCCACGTGAGCCTCGATAACAGATGCACCACAAAATGGTCAAGTTAATGTGTGAGAAAATAATGGCTGTTTTACAGGAGACAAACGATTCCTGAGTCCCTGTTGAAATAAAAACAATTTAAAACAGCCTAAGCTGCTTTGCCAATCTGGTTTGCTT